>OZ057399.1:104123270-104723270 GCA_964056695.1 Melieria picta | reverse complement strand
TAACATGTGTGTACAAACACACATTCACATAGCATACACATATGTTGTATGTTGTAGTATGACTTTAAGATGATACCTACTCGCATTCGAGTTAAAAGTGCAGTCAAGCATTGGCAATAAAATTTACACAACAATGCGAGATCTCGGGATCATATCTGCCTCTAAGATCAACCATTAGAATTTCGTTATAACGTACTGTACAGAAAATTTGTGGTAAAAGAACTCATCTTCTGGACACCGAAGCAAATCACTTCTATAAAATTGGATACTGATTTGGAGTCTATAGTTCCTACAGAAAGAAATATTGCATTTGAAATATATTTTCTTGAAATTTATATAGAAAATCTTGTAATTTTTAAAATCGCTTAAATTCGAACTTCGATTCAATTTAACTAAAAACTTAACTAAGTCAACTCAAAGCGCAGAAAAGATGTGCAAGGCTCTGATTTTATGCTCTACGCTCCGAGACAAACCTCGTCTGCAAGACTCAAGTCCATTAGATGATTAGTTGATTAGTTTTGAAATCAATATATCTAAAAGGAACAAATCTATCTCTATACATATAATTTGTTGTCCTGACTGACTGACTGAATGACTGACTGATTCATCATCGCCCAGCCCAAACCGCTGAAGCTACAAACATGAAATTTAAACTGTTCATCATGAAAAATGAACCTCCGGTAAGACGGGATTTTTTGAAATTCGGGATCTGAAAGGGCAAAATATGGGTTGAGGTGTTGTACGAAAAAACGCGATTTAATGGGCCTATTGCTTTCAAATTTGGTGAAAATACTTCAAATAAAAAATAATTCGACACGTTTTTTTTTATTTTTTCGAAAATCAAAATTTAACGGAGTTAACAATGGGTTAAGGTGCGTATACGGGAGGACCACGAAAAAACCATGAACCAATGGGTCTATTGACATCAAAGTTGGTGAAATCACTTGAAAGCAAACATAATTTTACAAGTTTTTCTTATTTTTTTTTCTAAAATCAAAACTTAAAGGAGTGAACCAAGGACTAAGAGTTTGTATGAAGAAACATGATTTTCTTACGCCTTTTGACTTCAAACTTAGAGAAAGTATTTTAAACGTAAAATAATTCGATACGTGTTTTTTAATTTTTTGAAAATCAAAATCTAACGGGGTCGTCGACGGCTTACAAGTTTAAAACTTTGTAAAAAACATGAATTAATGGACCTATTGACTTCAAACTTGGTAAAAGTACTCTTGTTGAGAAATAAATGTAGACTTTTTTTATTTTTTCAAAAATAAAAATTTGACGAGGTCAACGATGGGTTAAGAGTTTGTATGAGGAAACATGATTTAATGCGCCAATTGACTTCCAAATATACTGAAAGCACTTCAAATGAGAAATAATTAGACAGGTAGTTTTTCATAAAAATCTGCAAGATCAACAAAGGGTTAAGAAGAACTCAAGAAGGGCCCACTGACTTTAAACTTGCGTGCAAAGTCGCTAGTACTGTATAACTTTATATAAAAAAACAAGCTTCATTTATAAGACCAACCATTAGAATTTTGATATAATTTAGAGTGCAGAGAAAAAGTGGCAACGGTCGGAACTCGTCTTCCATCTAATATGTACTTTAACCCTTTCGCTACAGATTTTTATTGGGGAAAGTTAAAATTTTACGTCTTAGGCTTCTATGTGGTTATATTAGCAACATTCCATAAGAAATTGTTTAACTTTTTACTCGGACCCTGTATTTTAGAGTGTTTTTCTATGAGAGTAACCACATCGTTGTGGCTGTAATTATTACTTAAACATAAAACTTTTTACGCATAACGAAAATTTGAATATTTCTTCATTTACTTCAGTCAAAATAAAAAAAAAGTATCTAAATTGAAAGAAAACGTCAAATTAAAAAGTTCTCTAATTTTTTCTGCTTCTTCTTCCTTTACTATGTCAAGATATAACATTAAAAAAACGTGTATATTTCTCTTCTTTAAACTTAAATATTTAGTTTATTAATTTCGTATTTTTCCTAAAACTTCAAACTATTCTAAAGACCAACAAAAAATTTATTCTTGCAACCATAGAGGATGCAGACGTCCACAAAGTAGCATGTTGCCATATGGCAACAAAATAGCGAAAGGGTTAACTACTTCTAGACTTTATTTACATGGACCTCACTTCAAATGGAGTAAAGGCAATACAGAAGTAATTTGCCAACTCCAAATCTTCGGTGTTCTATAGAACTTCCTTCACTAAACATAGAACAGTTGAGATCCATGATTAGCGTTGTAGCGAGCCACTGTCTGATAGATACCGACCCAAAAAGACTACGACTGCCTTCTAACAATTTTCCTAGCAGTATTAAAATAGGATTCAGATAAGATTCCGATTGAAATCGGATTTCCATGGATCTATTCACAGTCTGCTTTGCCTTGTTGAAAGCAAAAACTGATTTTATCAGTAAAGGTGTCTGAGTTCGGATTTCTTTTTTTTAACATAACAGATCTCTGGCTTAGGTGAACTACTCTCGAAGCAGTCACTTCTACCCACAATATGGAACTGCTAGTTCTACTTCCATCACCCATGTGAATGAAATTAATGTACTAACAGTAGCGAGTTATGCAAAATTGTTATTGTGCCAGCACTTTTCTTTGGCTATTTAAATAAACGTAAATCAGTCAACTTTGCTCTGCAGGTTTTCAAAGAGGCATTTCGTTCGACCTCATTTGGCATTAACTGCTTCAAAAATTATTCCCAACGAATTTTTCTACTGAGCCAAAATTTGGAACTTCGGATTCTCTTTGACTTCAAACACTGAATTCTGCACAATGGCGGCACAAAATGCTAAAAGCCAAAAGCTGTGCAAAGCCCAAATAAACGCAACTCATTGCGGTAATGAGTGCCGCAAAAATTGCCAATAAATCTTCATACCACACGCCGAGATAGCAGCGACGCATGCTTGAATAATTAAACCGGGTCATACGGCGACCCCGACTCCGACATCGACATCGACACCGACACCGACACCGACTGTGGCTTCATTACGCTGTCCGGCAGCGATGTGCGCGATTGGCGGCGCGTTGACGGCTGAAGCGAAATTCGCCGGCGGCCGACAAACATCGGCTCGACGCTGGAGATTGAAGAGCCGGCGGCGGCGGCGACGGCGGCAGCTGTTGGCTCATTAATATTTGCGCGGAATGTTGTTGCGTTTATTTAATTTTAATGAGCTGCAGCAGCGGCGACGGCAACAAGCAATTTAAGAATCCGTTGCTACGCTTTGCTTTTTGCTGTTTGCTCAACGTTGCAAATGGGTCGTTGTTGTTGTTGTTGTTGATGCTGCTGTTGTTGTTGTTGTTTTCGTACTGTATTGTACGGTTTGTGTGCGTGCGCCATTTTCTGCCATTTCATTGCTGCTTTCATTCATTTGCTTTCGCACTTTAACCATCTACGTTTGGCTTTTATTTTCTCAGGCGCAATCACGACCACGCCAAAGCCACACACAAACATACGCACACCTACACCTACACACAAACACAAAGGCAGACATACCGACACAATCGCAATCAGAGCAGCTACGCGGGGCACTACATTACTTTTCAACTCTTTTGCTGCGCCTGAAACTAGACTACAACTGCGCGCCGCTGCACAGGCACAGCGCCTACGGAAGGAGCCGCCACGGCCATCGCCATCGCTGCTGCTGCTTTGATATGCCGACGCCATTATTAAATTTCTTGCTATTATTATTTCACTTGAGCCACTGTGCTGCCGGAGTGCGCCTTTTGCTGCTGCTGTGTGTTGCATGTGTGTGTGTGTGTGTGAGTGCTGCATGAGAGGGTGTGGTACGCGCGCTGCTTTCTTGGCATTTCTTGCAGGCAAAACGCGCACCAGCAAAGTGAAAATTTCACTCAAGATTTATGTTAAGATTTACGCCAGTGAAATAATTTTCGCAAGGCGCACACGCCGCCCCGCACAACGCGCAAACGTGCAGCCGCCGGCCACACCACACAACGCCCGCAACGCAGCGAACTGCAGCGGTGCGTGGCGTTCGGTTGTGCCTGTTAGTTGGTCAGCGTTTTGTGGATGCCGGGCGATTGCATAAATAAGTCAAGTGTTGCTGTAGTCGGGCGCTGAGAGTGTGAAGCGGCGCTTTTCCACTTGGCGTTGCAGTTCTGCAAATGAATTAAAGATACTCGTAGTGCAGCAATTGCAGCAGTCAGACTTGGAGGAGCAGCAAAGTATTTTGTTCCGAAACGTTCATTTAGTTATGTTTAATAAGATTTTTTGTTGTACTAAAGTGTGTCAGAGGAAACATTTTGAGAAATAAAGACGCGGCATAAAGGCGCTGCAAAGATATTTTAGTTAATTTTTTTATTAAAAGTTCACAGTTAGAAGCGATCATAAAACTGTAGGATACATCCAGTTGTGTACAAAATTACAAGCAAAATATAAATGATAGCGGATGATTATAATTTGATATTTTTGTTTTTTCTGAATAAATTTTTTAACATTAAATTGATTGCGAAGGTGAATATGAAATAACTTTGGACCCAGAGTCAAGGTAGAAAAAAATTTTAAAAATATATTCAGAAGAAACAAAAGTATACATTTTTATATTTCATTGTAAAGGGAACAGGCTACAATATGGTAGCAAACTTATTGTACCTTAGTAATGGATTTTTTCGAGAGAAAAATCCGTTAACAAAAAATTTTAATAAACAAATTTTTTTTCGCTTAAAACTTGTTATTAGTACATCTTACGTATCTAATGTTGCACATCAAAAGAAAGGTATGAAAAATACCTTTCGGGTGATACCCATGTCGTGTAAATCAGTTGGAGATTAATTGAGTTTTTTTGATAAAAACTTTGAACTTTGACCCCGAGCCACGCCTTTTATGGGCGTTTGCGAGACCAAATTTTTAGTTTGTTAGATGCAGGAGCCAACCCTCTATATAAAAGCATACTCATTTATTTTTTCACGAGGGTTCGCTATACTGTTTTTATGCCTCGACGAAAGTGGGGTTTTGGGACATTTTTGTCGAAAACACAGTTTGAATGTATTTTTTATGGATTGGTGTCTTAAGCAAATTTATTGGTCGTTAAAATATCTACAAACTTGCCGAAGACAGTAAAGCGATATTCGGAACGATTTAGGACCTATTAGCATATAAACGTTCGAAGACTTAAGCGACGAACTCGACTAAAATGAGCAAACTTCAAAGTCGGATTTCTTTTAAACTAGAGCCAATCCAGCCAAACGGCTGGTGGATCTCAACTAAGTATACATACCTATAGAAAAGTCCTCTGAAGGTCCCCCCCATGTCTGAATTTTCGACAGCACAGTTAATAATTATTACTTGGAATCGGTATTTTTAGAGCTGTGCCAGAAATGTTTTTTATTCACGGAGGTGAAAAGTCTTAAATATAAATTTGAACCCATGTTTAACTGTTTGCCGGATTCTTACTAATTAAATTCTACATCCTGTCTTCAATCCTTAAATTGTAATCCTGCCGAAAAGCTATGTATCGTTGGAAATTATTTAGTTATACAAGTAGAAGCCAAATATGGCTAGAAGCAAATTATTGGAATTTACTTCAATGACTGTTTAGACAATCAGCTGTTGGAATTATAAGTATGATAGAGATTTGTTCAAGTTGGAGTAAACGAAGCGGTCCATAAACTTGGATGAAAGACTTGGATGGAAACTACTACTGGGAGGACACGGCCATTGAATAAAGCATTATCAAAGGCAGTGTGAACCATTAAGAAGGCATTGTCATTTGTATAGAATTGTAGTAGAAAAGGTCTTGCGTAGAGAGGCTATTTCAAAGTGGAGAATGAGGTACGGAGAATAAGGTACCCAAACCAAGGTATTAACTAGTGTCCGACCGGTATTCGGCCTATTCGGCCTATTCGGCCAGTTTTAAATATTCAGCTTCGGCCAAAGGAGCCAAACACTTTTGCCGAAGGTTTACGCTCTGTAATGCAAGTCAATTTGCTCTGTTTCGAAGTATTCTATCAAATATTGAGTTTTATCGATTTTTCAGACTTAAGTTTGCAATCAATAAAAATGATCTCTATTCAGCTATTTATGTCAATTGAATTGTTAGTTTTTTTGTTTTTGTTAGAAACGGAACTCTAAGACTGTTTATTTGTTATAAATATTTATGTACACCTAATTCTGTTTTCACACGGTAGATTGGTTGCAGGAAAAACCGTGTAAAAAAAGACAGCGATCGTATGCAAAAATAGGTGATTGGTTCCTTATCTCTAAAACCTATTAAAATTAGTGAGAAACAAGGATACATAAAATATTTAACAAAAATAAAAAAATATAAATAACTGAATGAATATAAAATATTTTTTGGCTTACCTTTTATCCTGATGCGTTAAAATTAAAATAAACGTTGGAAAAACTAATTTACCTATACAAAATTTCTTTACCAAACACGTCTGATTGCATTGATAGTTCACAAAATATTAACACATTTCAATTGCTCTGACAAGTAAATTTGCTTGTATCCACAAAAAGGGAATTTCCCTAAATTTGTGATATGAACATATTTCGCAAAAATTCAATTTTACAAAAAAAATTTAAGAACAAAAGATTTTGAATCGTGCTAAATGGAATAAAATCGTGTAAAAAATTTAAATATTTTTTATTTTCAAACCGTGTTAAATCAAAACCGTGTAAAAAAAGACCGTGCAAAAACAGAATTAGGTGTATATTATTTTATTAATTCTTACGTGGAATAAATAAATAAATAGAGAAAGAACGGCTAAATTTGATCAGTTTTTTCCTAAAAAGAATTTTTATTGGTATTCGGCATCGGCTTCGGCCTTCGGCCTAATATTTTATTTTTGCCGAATATTCTACTTCGGCTTCGGCCAAAAGTCCACCTTCCGTTGGACACAAGTATTAACACTGTACTCGTGTATCAATGGTGACTCGAAAGGTTGACCAAGTCGATCAAGTTTATCCAAATTCTTCTATTCATCAATGCGTTACTGTCTGTTTAGAACAGAAGAGAACTCGCGAGTAGCAAAATGGTCATCACTGGTTTAGAAGCGCATCTCTCAACTATCAATCCAACCTCGGAGAAAGGAGGTTACGAGAGTTGCCCACTTGCAACCAAAACAATGGACACACCAGAACCAGACTCCAGCTCTCTGGACATAATATTCAAACACTAAAAGATTTAGAGGACACATCTCCCAAAGACGTTGCCTCGGTCCTGTGGAGGCATCTGTGTGTGACATCTGTTTGAGACCCACATAGGGTATTGTGATACCAAAAATTCGATACGTTTGAAATGTTTATGCAATGGTATACACCTAATTCTGTTTTTACACGGTCTTTTTTACACGGTTTTGATTTAACACGGTTTGCAAATAAAAAAATTTTTAATTTTCCGTGCTAAATGGAATAAAATCTTGTAAAAAAATAAAAATTTTTTTTATTTTCAAACCGTGTTAAATCAAAACCGTGTAAAAAAAGACCGTGTAAAAACAGAATTAGGTGTACTTACTTGAATTCCCCACGGACATAGCCTAATACCTTCTTGAAATAGAGAATATCGATGGATTAAGTTAGGTTAGAGTGGCAGCTATGTACATGAAAACACACATAAACACACACACAGGGCTTCTTGTGATACCACAGCGCGACTCCTTCGAATTACCGCTCTGAGAACCACGAGGATTCCAATATAAACCTGGCTATGTCCCTGATACACTGAAGATAGCTCAATCAAATTGGTACAGAATGGTGAGCCCAGAAATGTAAGCCTACTTCTGACAAAGAAAGGTATTCACACATAAGGTGAAGGACGGTCTCTGACTGAGAATATCTGTAAAGCAAGGGGAACTTTATCACAATATGGCCTCTTAAACCGATACCTACATATGCATTCACGCACTATTACATCCACCCCCAACCCCACTAAACCAACCAAACTGTCATCACTCTAAAACAGTCCTTTTTTTCATTGAAACTCTAACACATTAACCGTTTGATTTTCGTTCACAGTGACACCCAATCATGGCCCCCGCATCACTGGCGGACAGACGCGCTACCAGATCGGCGATCTGGTGCAGCTCAATTGCACCTCAGCCCCCTCGAAACCCATCTGTCATCTGAGCTGGTTCATCAATGGCGAGCCGGCGAATCGTTCGCATTTGCGACACTACGACAAAATCTATGTGGGGCGCGATAGTCTGGAAGTGGCGCGTCTCGGTTTGGAGTTTCGTGTGCGCGCCTATCATTTCAAGCACGGCGACATGAAGCTGAAGGTCAGTTAAGCTTTAATTCATCGGCCGAACTAGTCGCATTAACGTTGTTGTGTTTGTTTCGTTACTCCACCGAAGTTACAGTGTGTGGCCAAGATATCGTCGCTGTACTGGCAGAGCAACGAGGAGAGCGTGGAGACCGAGCAGGAGCAGCGCGCGCCCGCACTGGAGTCGCGCGAGACCGTTGCAGCCAAATCGCGTGCACCTGGTAACCCCAACACACACCTTTCTTTCTTTCGCTTTGCTGCCTTTGTTCGCAGCGGTTTTCCTCAAAAAGTCAGTGCACTGAGTCGTGTTTTGTTTGCAGGTTCCTCGGCGGCCAACACGCGCCTCGCCACCACTGTGCACATGCTCAATCTGGCAACGCTGCTGAGCGTGGCGGCGGCATTCAGCAGCGGCTACCCGTGCATCGGACAGAGATAACTGCGCTAAGTCATTCGCTACTTGAAGCGTAAGCCAACGCAAGTGGAAATTCAAATGCAAAAATTGTGAACTGACAGTTTAAGTCCATTCGAGGCACAAATGATGGCAAGACAAGTGTTGGAATCTTAACTAAACGGAAACAGCAAAAGCTTTTGAGCTACTAACTAAGCCGCAACGGGCGTTCGGGGAGCGAGAGAACAGTTGTAGTCGACGCGCAAACAGACAAAAAGGAAACATATCCTATGCCAAATTTGAAAATCCTGCATTTAGTTTGTAGGCTTAGAAATACACAAAGTGAGTGCATACAAATTTTGTAAATAGTCCATTTCCACTTTTGTATTGTTTAAAGTGAACGAAATTATTTACGATTGTACGAGTATTGCAATAAGTTTGGGAGTTCTCAGAGAATCCTTAAGTAAAATATTGGTGAATGGAGATTTTTATGAGTACGAATATGCAACATGCAAATTGTTTTGGTGGGGTGATAATTTAAGAACTAAACTAATTACAACAACAACAACAAAAACTCTCTTTGAAAGTGCAAATCGCCATTTTGTCTATTGAAATACCAAATCAACTTTTGCAAGTCAGTATGGAAGTTGGTTGAATATGTTGAAGTTGAAAGTAACTCATGTTGCATCAGATTTGATGGACGAACTCAAGCAAATGTGCACAAAATTCAATGTTGACTAAACTTAGGATTAAGAAACTTGGTTAAATTAATGTTACTTGAATTTGTCGAGGTGACTAAGCAAACACTAACTAAACTATAGAACTTTAAGCATTACAACTTGAAGGTACTAAGTGAAATATTTAAATAAGTGAACGTTTGGCTGAACTGCAATTAAAACGTGTTTGTAATATTTTTTGAATTTATAGATCAGACTTTAAGTATGATATATGGTAAAATGATTTTGACTGGCTTAAATTATGAATAATAATTATTATAAAAAAAGCAGAACAATAAATTTCGTAGGCACTTGTTTAACCTTTCCAGTGGCACAGACAGGATTTCCGTTCAAAACTTTTGAGCCCAAAACAATTTGAAAACATATACATATGTCACCCAAAATATTTGAAACAAAAAGATAATTGAAGGGGTTTGAACGCCCAAAACTCCGCTTACTATGGGCCACTGCATCTTTCAGAACTGAACCTTTTACGACTTTGTTTCGATATCTATTTTTGATAGGGTCATTGTTGTAATGATCAAAAGACATGTAGGAGAATTTTAAAAAATCCATTGTGTGTAAATATTTAATTTTTATTATTAAATTAATTAAATTTTTTGATAGATACTTCCAAATATAAATGCCTCTTTCATTTTTCGTCTTTCTTTTTTATTCTTCATAAACATTTTCTATAATACATAAATTCCTCGTACTTTCTCTACTTCCTCTGGAAGTTTCTTTGAATAATGTTTCATTGTAAAAAATAAATGAAAAATTAATGAATTAAATTAAATAAAAAATGTTGTGATGAATTCATTGATGTGGAGTTTAGTGGAACAGGACACTGTCAACTAAGCCAATACCCAAAATGCACGACGAGGCAGTAGAGCTCATTGAAGTCAAAATATGGTCAAAAGTCGGTGTACAGGGCTGAAAAGGCACAATTATTGTTGTCATGGTCTACATCTGTCATGTACAAATGATATACAGTCGTGTCTGGGTATATGTTCACTATACTATACCCAGACACGACTGACTATATAGTGAACACATCGATATAGTGAAAACCCAAATTTTGACATGGAGCCTCTAAATATTGAAAAAAATGTTGAAAGCAATTTCAAGCAAAAAACAAAAAGTGTATTTTGAGCAAATAAAACGAGTTTTTGAACAAAAATTTAAACCTTGATATAGTGAACAACTTCAATACTGTGAACAGGCCTTGCAATAATTAGATCACTATATCCAGACACGACTGTAATATGATGTGAGGATGGGCAGGAAGTCTGCAAGCCTGAACAGTGGCGGATAAATTGTTCCGTTGTGTCCTCGTCCTCCAGGCTGAATTTGCATGTGGGGTCAACAACAGAAATCATACTTTGTACCAGGAATTTTTGTACATATTTGGGGTTTGAACTCCCAAAATCCCCCCGTGTGCGCCACTGGTCCACAATGATCCCATGTTTGCCATATGTTGGCCACTTGCATTGTGTCCTGCCGATCAAAAATCGCAGTTCTTTCTTCTCCCGTCAAAGAAAAAATCGGCTCTCTCCTTGGTGTTCTCACAAAACACAGCAATTCTGCAGGTTTTCATTCTGGCACATTTCCCTATGTGAGCTATGCTTGCATGGTTCTCAATCCACTACAGAACGTTTGCAGCCCGCTAAGCCTAGATGGTCCAGTTTGTTGACTATTTTAAGGACTTCGAAACGCATGTAATGGTTAGTTGATTGTGTTTTGCAACACTTTTCAGCTTTGCCTTATATTCGATTACGATATTTGAGTAGTTTGAAGGATTTACACATTCAGGATGGCTGAGATCTCCGCCTGGAAGGCTGTAGGTATCTCTTCTGTGGCGTAAGAGTACATGGTTTCTTCACTCAGGGTACCATGCAGCTCCACTTCCTTGACAAGAAGTTCTCCACCTCGGATAGTATTGCGTAGATTTACTTTTAAAAGCTCTCTATCAACCTGCGTGACTAATAACAATGAATTAAATATCAAACAGTTATGTTTTTTAAATTTTTATATCTTGTTTTGAGTTTCTATTATGTTATAACAAAGATTTATGTAGAGTCCAATTCTTAAGACGTATCTTGCAAACACCACCAGAACTTCTCAAAAAATTTCTCAATGGCATAGCCTGGTAAAAAGAAACGAGAACTCAAACTTCTTCAAACTTAAACTGTGTGAAAATTTTTAATGCAATGGAAACTTCAGCACACTAAGACTTCCTGTGCCTCAGAGATTGGGCGACTGGTTCCCTAACTCTTTTCAATTCTACTTCTAAAGTTTGTACAGCTTTTGCTGTGACTTCAGGAAGATTCTCTACAGATGTTGAATAAAATAAGTTCAAGTCGTTGTGATCTAAGAGTGTGTGGGGACAACGATAGCAGAATCAATCAAATCCTCGCCTGAGAAAACGGTTGTGGTATGTGCTATTAGATTCAATGGAACATACGACATTCGTTTTCTGCAGCGACGAAATGTCAGCCACGATATCAAATAATTTCATGCAGACTTTCAGCATTTGATCAGCATTTGGTACTTTCTTTCTATATTTTTCCCTACAGTGTAATGTAATCTGATAATGAAGAGAATAAACAAAATTTTCAATACATTTTTTCTGATAAGTCACGATATGTATATCTCTAACTTAATATGCCACAAGTGTGCACATACAGCCAAGGATACATTTATCGCAACAAAAAGACGTATTTCTCAACCGTTTATGGGGCTTTTTCGGAAGACTAAACATCATAAAAACTTGTATGAAAACTCCAGCTTTCCAATGCTTTTTAGTACAGAATTTATTGTAAATGATTGTTATTGTAAAAATTAAATACAAATTCGAAGTGGTTTATATTTGCTTTAATAGATTTAAAAAAAAACTCTTATGTAAATATTTTTGACATAATTTGTTGAAAGATGTAATCATATGACTAAAGAAAAGAGTCAAACTCAACTTTGGTTGTTGCTGACTGTGACAGTTGAAAATTTAAGAATAGCCAATTGTTGGTTTAGTAATGTTTTAAACTAATTTGAATGAGGAGTCAATTGTTGGCTTAGAAATGAATTAAATGAATTTCAATGATATCATTAAAAATAAATTTATTAAATTAAATAATATATTAATTATTTAATTCACATTTTATAACTTTTTAAGATCCGTAACGGCTGAGCTCTATATAAATTTTGTTTTGTTAGTTTTTAAAAATGATTAAATTAAATTGATTTATTTATTGAACCAGAGCAAACAAATTTGCTGTGAGCAAATTTCGATGTTTTATTGCACAGTAGCATTTCTAAATCACATACAAAATTCTTAAAAACTCTGTGAGAATTATACCAAGTGACAAAAAAAATTAACGAAAAAACCAAAAAAATTATTTTATTTACTTTTCTCCTGTTTTGTTTATTTATTTATACATTTCAAAAAATTCTTGTTTAAGTTCATAGAAGCACTTTTGTATACGATGGAACCAAATTTCGAAACATTTATTTTATTCAGCGTTGAGTAACTCCACAACATGACTTCTGAAAAACTCTCTTTAGGGACTGAAAAATGTTCTCCACACGATTAATTTTTTACTAACTCGTACAAGAGGACATCAGCCTTCAAATAACTTTCATACCATAACAAAATTGGCTTCTGTGAGAGCGAAGATATGAAAAAGATTGTGTCTAAAAAGTAAGTAGTTAAAAAAAGTTCGAATCTGTCATTACATTGTACACTTTTTAAGTGTCTAAATTCCAAAAACTTTGAAGATTATTGCCATGCAGACAGAATTTCAAAAACTCTTAATTTAGAGCATATTTGAACGTAATTTTTGTTTGCCAAAGAGTATAAAACTTGAGTGTTGCATACATAATTTCAAACAGGGGGAATTTGTGGTATCACAACGAGCCATGTAGGCCTAAGTATTTCCCATAGAGATTCGGTCGCCCAACCTAATTTAACCTATAAAACTTGAGCTCATTGCATTGGAATACACAAATCTCATTGTTAGTGGACAATTAGTTATAAAATGTAGGACACATAACCTAAAAACTGTGAAGACAAAGTTTTTCTATTTAAATTACTTAAAAATTGTATCAGACCGCAACAAATGATAAGATATATTAAGATTTGGAGAAAACTTAGAGAAATTGTTTGAAACTTTTTTTTTTGTGGCTTTTTTTTCTTGAGAAGAGTTACGGTCAGTAGACAACGATAGGACCTAATAAACTTGTTCTCTTCTTTTGAATCCACACTATTGATGAAACTCTGGATCTTTAAAGTGTTACACACACACATCGACTACAATTCAGATAGTATAACTCGAAGGCCAGGATTAAGAACAGATCCAAAGACATCTATAGACAAAACTAGATAATACATGAGGAATTATGATATATGGCTCCGTTACATCTATATCGCTGTGATTATGATATAAAAGAAAACTGACTGAGAAAACTGAATGAAAATTTACATAAATGCTTGCAAGCAATTTCAAGCTTAAGTGTGCTTCCATGCAGAGGTCCAACTGAACATTGGTGCACACAGGGAGGGTTTTGGGGTTCAAACTACCCCCAAACACAAAATTGCTGGTACAGAAAATGATTTCGAATGGTATTCGGCTCAAAAGTTGTACGCAATCCCCCATCCCCCCAAATTAAAAATCCTGTGTGCGCCACTGCAACTGAACCTAGGCCTCTGTCACCAGGAACCTTAACTGTTAATGTGTGAGACCCAGTGTAGCCAGAGTAGGAGATTTCCTTCGAGAGTTGGCAACATCTTAGCCCAATAGCAGAAATTTTATGGGCTTGAATTGTTTGAGAGAAATTTTAGGAGATCTTAAAATCCTGTTTGTAGATTTTTTGGAATTTAAATGTTTTTTTGGGAGTTTTTTTGGGGATTATGATGCTTTATGTGCGAATTAATCTCATAGGAGAGCTTTTTACATTTTTCCATATTTTACAATAAATTCTTAACTGCAGTGGAAAGTCAGTGCAGTTATTCGGAAATACTGATAAGACCGCAAGAGGGTTGTAATTTAAATCCCAACTTAGCCAATACCACATAAAGAGTTCATTCTTTTGGTGGCTTATCTCCCAGCCACGGTTGCCACTCGACTAAAATTTTGTTTCAGATATTTCTCAAAAGTAATCAAAATACAACCATAAAAAAGAAAACAAGATTTCGGCCATTCTTCCTTTTCCCATCTGACAAACTTTACATTTGGTTGGGCGAAAACGTGTAAAAATATCAATCAGGACAAAACCAGTGAAGTTCACATCGGTCCTCGCAATCAAGCGATCTGTTGATATGTTTTTTGTTTTTTTTATTTATTTTTGATTAAAAAACACTACATAGAACACCAGAAAAAAACATAGTAGAATTCCTTTGCAATAAGTCATCAAACACAAAGAAAAGTAATCAAGTAACCAAGCCAAAAAAAATTAACCCATTTTAGTAAAAAGTAATCAACTGTGGCAGCAAAGCAAATAAAGGAGGAAGTCTTTTAGTGGTTATTCTCTCCGCAGTAAATAGATTTGTAATGGCAATAAAGTTGTCATAAGGAAAGAATGGCCAAAATTCAAATTAGGACTGACGGTCACAGGCCCGAAATTATCTAAACCCTTTCGCTACAGGTTTTTACTGGGGAAACTTAATTTATTTAAATTTTACGTTTTAGGCTTCTATGTGATTATATTAGCAACATTCCATAAAAAATTTTTTAATTTTTATACTCGGACCCTGTATTTTAGAGTGTTTTTCTATGAGAGCAACCACATCATTGTGGCTGTAATAATTACTTAAACATTAAACTTTTTACGCATAACGAAAATTAAAAAAATAAAAGTATGTAAATTGAAAAAAAACGTCAAATTAAAAAGTTCTCTAATTTTGTCTGCTTCTTCTTTCTTTACTATGTCAAGATATACCATTAAAAAAACGTGTGCACTTCTCTTCTTCAAACATAAATATTCAGTTTATTCATTTCGTATTTTTTCTAACACTTCAAACTATTCTAAAGACCAACAAAAAATTTATTCTTGCAACCATAGAGGATGCAGACGTCCACAAAGTAGCATGTTGCCATATGGCAACAAAATAGTGAAAGGGTTAAAATGCTAATGGTATAAAAATATTTTTCTATTTAATAGAGAAAGGGTTCAGTTTTGAATTAAGAATCTCACTACATATTTTATTTAAATTTTAAATTCTTTGCCTCTTAAAAATTTGTAGTACATATGTGTGAAAGACGCTGTAACAGCGGAGCATTTAAGGGTTAAAATTCAATTCAAATTCCAAATTAGTCAGCGGCGTGAAGTTGTAAATCAACTTCAGTTTTGAAGTACTTTTTAGAATTTAATTTGAAAAAATCATTTTTAGCACTGCACTCCAAAAGCATAAATTAATGTTGCCCAAACCTGAATAGATCACACACAACTTTTCACTGCCGAACACGTACCAAGTCGCTAACTGTTCGCCAGCACATTTCGATTGTTATCATTGTGTTTGTTTACCATTTGATTGTATTTTGGCCAACTTTTCGGCACATGGCTCGCCGGCTGCGGCGAGTGTAATTGTCAAAGCGTGTGTGAAACGTACATGCGGCCATCTTGTTCCGCGATAAGCCAACTGGTCACATTATTCAAGTTGAAGGAGGGAATTACGAGCACGAACGATTTTCGTGACAAATGCGAGCAGCACTTTTTTATAATTTCATTTTTTCAAAACGTAGACTCAGTCCATGCAACACGCAACCAGAAACCCCTCACCCCGCAATGAGTGCGAAATGAAATCGAAAGCCGGTCGCAAAGGGTCGTTGACGCGGCCGGGCCGTCATGCGGTGAGTCACAAGGCTGCCTCGCTGCCAAATATGAAATATTTCGGCTGCAATTTCCATGTGCGGCACGACGTCGCATGTGACCCATGTTTGCTGGCATTGTTTGGCGGCGCGTACTGAAAAAATTGCGACCAACAAAAAAGCTAATTTGCATAAATTTATGCGAATCGGCGGCAGTTTGTGTGCGAAAGCGCATGTCCAGCCACCTTTTCGGCTGCGAAATTTGCATACAAAGCCACAACAGCGGTCAGCGGTGCACGTGCGGTGCGGCTTCTCGGATTCAGTTAGTATGAAGGAACTTTTGTTGAAAATAGACCGTCCAAGTTATAAAATGACACCGTTTTTTCGTTTACCGCTCATTGCAGTTTGGCCAAACTACTTAAAACATAATAAAACAATACAAACAACTAATAAAAAATTGATACAAAAATTACAAAATGAAAAAAAATTATAAATAGAAAATTAGAAAATTGAATTAAGTGAAACCCTTCTCTAAGCTTACAAAATTTTAAACACTACTCAAATTGTACATAAGCATAAGTGGGTTAAGCAGCCAATGTTTTAGCATAAACTTAAGTAAATAAGTAAAAACCAAAACAATGTCACATGTTGTAAAAAGCAAAAAGTCCTCTCCACTAACGACAAGGCAACCAAACACTAACGGTTTTAAGCTACATACATACATACATCTACCATAGCAAATCGCTGTATTGCACACACTCGTCAAATGAAATATTTGTATATTTTGTATTTGTAAGTTATACTTTGTAGTTGTAAGCATATGAAAACTCTTTTTTGTATAATACCTTTAAAGGTTTTTTCATTAATTTTGTTTAACTTTTTTGGTTAGCAGAATTAAGAAAATTGAACTAAAATAAAATCAGTATTTCTAAGATATTGAAAAAAAGATCAAATAAAAATTTGTTGTTTAATATTACTGAGAAGTTGAATACTAGTCGATACCTGCGGCTTCGTTTATGTGGATTTTGTAATTGAATTGCAAGAATTCTTCAAGTATAGGTTAGGTTAGGTTATGGTGGCTGCCTCTATAAGAGACACACTCGGAGGCCTATTATGAGGCCCATTGTGATACCACATATTTCACATATTTCTTCAAGTATAAGAACCGAAAAAAATAATTTTACGAGTAGGTATGTCTTCACATTTATCACTGGAATCCCAAATATAGACATAAACAACAACAACAAACCTAAGTACCTTTGAGCTGCCAATCTAAAATAATAATCACAGTGATGAAAGCAGGACCATGTTTCCCTTGCAATTTGCCCAGAGAGGTCAAGTAGAAAAATTGGATATGTTGGAGAAAAATACCATGGATGTTCCAACATCATCCCATATTTGCTAGCCTAGAATTTTAGTTTTTTTTCAGAAAGATTGAGACATTACTCCACTTTTTCTGGTGCACAATTTGGTATCCAATGTACTCCTTCAACTTCTTGTGGACTCTGGACATGCTTGCTGAACAATATTCTCCATCTCCCAGCACATCTTTCTTTAAGCAAACTTATGGTATCACCGTTTTGGTGTTAAGACTGCCTGAGTCCACTTTTGAATTTTTCAAATTGATGTCAGCAAAATGCATATTTTTTTACCCTTTTTCACTCCTCTCGGGAGCATAGTGCGATGCAGCAGTGTTGCCAGATCAGGAGATTTCCTCCTAGATTTAGGAGATTCTTGAGTTTTGAATTTCACTATAAGTCACCGTACAAAAGAAAGCTCTAGATATAATATATATACCGCACCAAGTTTTATATGTAATGGTTGTAAAAGAATTGTTTTTGTTGGCACAAGCGGTGGATGGAGAATATTATGCTCGCCTAATGTCCATTCAGCTCTCGGCTCCCATTGTTTTTTCGAATATTGGTTGCCCTTCCATCTGCTATTCCACGTGCAAGTTTTGTAGGACATTGTAGTACCAATTTTGATTAAGTACGAAATAAACACTTAAACACATTTTCAGTTTTGGTTTAATTTTGGCATTCAAGTTACTTTCTGAGCTTTGATGTATTCAGAGACCTATAGTAGAATTTTATGGCGAATATTTTCGTGGTACATTTTGTCCTTAAAAAGTCCTGTTTTACAGGACATTTTTGGCAGTTTAGAAAAAAGGGTCAAATTGACCCATACAAATAGGAGCTACAGGGTTAAAATGCTCCACAAAAATGTTCTTCGTAGTATTTTACATCAAATTGCTGAACACATCATATACCTAAAATGTGAGGTTACATGGTTTTCGTATGTCGATTCACCATAAGAATGTGCAAAAAGGGGAAAAGTTTGAGCCCCCCTTAAAAAAACTCAGAAGTAAACTTTCAAAACGCCGATACACGTATATTTTTTTTTTGGCGCCCTCTACCAGAATCCGTTGTCAGAACCTTGTTATTTTTTTTGTATTGTACAGTGTAGTCAAAGCACCCTATTGTGTTTGAAATTCTTAATCTTACAAAATGTAAGCTTGTTCTATCTCGTTCTCACTTATTGCTGTCACAATGAATGTCCGCCAAAAATGGTACTTTTTATTTAATTAATTTGTTATATCTTTTTTTTTGTTATGATTTTGTTGTTTAGCTGAAGGTGAATAAAAACAAGGCTGCAATAAAAAAATTGTATACCTATTTTGTTTTTATGAGAAGTTTATTTCCTTTGAAATGACGCAAATTATAAAAATAAAATTTTAGGAGGTTTTTTTTTAACTTTTGGGAGAAAATTTCAAAATTTTTTTAAGATTTAGGAGAAAGTCATTTCAGGTATCTAGCAACACCGACTCCAGTGTTGCTAGACGCTACCTAGGCATGTACAAATTTTTTACACGTACACCAATACCTCACTTTGCGTCGTGGTTACGTTCCAAAAAAACGCGACGCAAATTGAAACGACGCAAAGTGAATTATGATTTTCTATAGCAAACCATGTAAAGATCGAAGATAGGTTCCAGGGTTACGAAAATACTACTTTTTAAAAAGAAAATTTAACAAAGTAAACATTTAAAAAACAAAAGTAATATAACTCTGCCAATAAATAACCAGAAACAACCCGTAAAAATTTATAAAAATTTATTAAGCACACTAATTGAAACTGAATTCTAAAATTAGCAAAACAAAGTGAAAATAAAACTGTATTAAAATTGCGTTGATTTTCAGTTAGAAAGGGAAAGGGAAACATAACTCGTGCCATTTTTTGGAAAAAAAAGAAAATTTCAAAAAAAAATTAAGGACTCGAACCCAAAACAACGCAACTTCAAAAATCTAACGACGCACAGTGAAAATTAGTACTAATTCAGCAGCGACGCAACTTCGAAAAAACGCAAAACGAAACGACGCAAAGCGAGGTATTGGTGTATTTATATAAAATCAACATCTACCTCTATGTAAATTCAATATATGACCTTATGAAATCGATACTGTATTACAGTAAACCTCAATGTGAATCCTCTATCCATATTGTTTTGTTTTGGCTAAGTGGTCTTCGCCCAATCAAAAACCGAGCGCCAATATGGTCTCCCCAACGTGGTTCTTTGAAACCTGGCCTTTCTAATCAGCGTCACTAAGTTGCTTTCACTAAACTGATATTTTTTATCCATGACACAAATCAGAACAGTGTAGTAGTTCCCCATAAATTCATGGATTTGTCCATAGATTCAAATTAAAGCGACTTACGGTTTTATTGTTACTCCGAATCTTGTCTTAATAGCTTTTTCATACGGGTAGATATTTTTCTGATGCGTTTTTTTTATGCGTTTGTCACTGCTTACTGAGATTGTAGTCTGTCGATGTCTTTTTGTCGCCTCAGAAAACAAATGTCGTATGTCTTACTACGCTCAATGGAACATACGACATTCGTTTTCTGAGACGACGTTTTAATATTGCATACAGTGGAATTTGAACCCACAAGCTTTTGACTTAAAGAGTTGAAATATTGTTTAATATTTCTCAAGTCATCAGTAGTAGATATGTGGTACAGTTTAAAAACCAGGTGAGACAACAACAACTTTTGCAAACCAGTATTGACGATTGCAAAAGTGATACTGAGTATTTGGTAAGATCCGAAGAGTCCTCTGCGACCGAAAGTTAAAACAAGTAATTTAAGCGCTTAAGAGAAATCGATCCACCTTGCACATCTTTGAAGACCGCCCAAACGTTGAGCTAGCTAGATTAAAAAATTGTGATGAGTACTTCAATAGCGGAATGCTTACACCATCCAACAGTAATTTTATTACTTGTAACAGTCAATTTAAATAAAACTTAATCAAAATTCTCCATAGGCCCATCTGAAGTAGAAGTTTAGGTCCTTTGATTTATCTGTTTTCTTCTAAAGAAATTTCAGTATTTTCTAAGTAAAGTTTCTTCCATAGCCAGAAAATCGTTTATTGATTCGATTGCCTAGCAATCGGACCTTGACAGGATTCATTGTTGATGCATCTTAATGTTACTGTGTCTCAAAACTTGAAAACTGTCCATGTTATCTTCTATCTATCTTTCAAGATATATAACCCCGCATGAAGGACTTTAATATTGTATTATATGTTCTGTTCTAAACACAGTCAAAGAGCTTAATGATCTTAGAGGTTATATTGCTTTGAGATTGTCTTTGAATTGTTTCAAGTTTCTTAGCCAAGTTAGTGTTATTTGTCATAACTCTTCATAATTTTTAGGTAATACCAAAAATATGAAATGCATTTCATTTTCTGTGGTCACTTTCAACCCACGGTTCGCATCCCCTATTAGGTAAAAATTGAATTATGCCTCGGTTCAGTGGCGCACACAGGATTTCATTTTAGGGCGGAGGGGGTTTGCGTACATCTTTTGAGCCCAACACCATTTGGAACCTTATTTCTTACCAACAATTTTTATATTTGTGAGGGTTTGAACCCAACAGTCCCGCTCCACACCCGTGTGCGTCCCTGCCCTATAATATAATTTCACCTCAACCAAGTTTATTCAAGGTTTTTGTTTCTTTCCACAAAACTCAAACTCAAGTTTCAGTCGTTCAAGTTTCAATATGAAAAGTGACAAAAAATGCTTAAAGCACCAAATGTCAATTGTCGTGTTTAATTTTACAAACGAAAAAGAAAAAATCATCCACTTATTTGAGTACAAACAATAACAATGGCCTTAATTTTGCGTCCAGTCAGTCAACAGTTGGAGTCGAAATGGCTCAACTCAAGCATAATGGCACAGCTCAAATAAAACTGAAGTTGACATTTCCGAAATAATTTCACGCCTCGGTGCGGGAAAAAGTTGTTGAAGGCAAATACAATAGTTGAGATTATCTGCGGCAGCACAACTCGCTCCCATCGCTCGCAGCCCACAACCCACAGCGCAGTGCTGCCAGTCAATGGACGAATGCGGCTGCGGCTGCGGGTCCAGTCTAAGACAATTTCCCTAATCCAATAAAACAGCCTCAAAATGTCACCAGCAATTTGAGGGGGCAGCGCATTAAAAAGTCGTTGGCCACACACAATGTGCGTAATCTCCACGCATGTCCTTGGAGAAAAGGCAGCGGGCGGTTTTGGCTCGCTGACGCGCTGCTGATGGCCACTGCTCCGGCTCCAGTTAATTTGTTATTATGTTTTCTGTTTCAGTGCCTCCGAGTAGGCGCACACAGCGTTCTCGTCGTCGTCGTCAACGTCGAATCGCTTTTGCGCCACATGGCAGCTGTGTTTGTTTGCTTGTTGGTCCATCTCACTCTCGCTGCTTCGTCTGCTGTGCCTCCGCTTTGACGACGCGCGACAGCATTTGATTTGAAATTAAAGATGAACGAGGACGCGCCGAATGCATGAAATTCAAATTAGTCCCAGTACGGCAACGACAGCAACAACAAAGACAGCAACGACAGCATCAACATCACAGCAACGGAAGCAACAGCAGCGGAAGTGTGCAAATAGCGCAGAAAAACTAAACGGATATCCGGTGAAATGGGCTAAGAGATTTTATCTAAAGCATCGCTGACAGTTACTTAGGTGCCCATTCTCTGGCCCCGAAAGCAAATCGTAATCGCACTGTCAGATGCAAAGTGGAAAATTGAAAGCGTAATTTGCGTATTAATTATTTTTAAGTGCTGCGTACTTTGTTCACCGGAAGTCGTCAGAATTTCTAAATATTCTTTGCCGAGTGCAGGCAGCACTGCAATGTCTACACTTAGCTTGTTGCCAGACCGCCTCCCGTAATTGGTGAGGGAGTGGGGGGTAAAAATAATTTCCAGTTGATATAATTTTGCGAAAGTTTTGCTCTTCATCAATCAACAATATTTTGTTTCTTCTTAAGATAAAACATATTGCAAAAAGAAGTTTTCAACATTATTTATGGCTTGAAACATATATCATGGATTTTTAAGAATATTTCTGGCAAAGGTTCACTGCAGTATGCTATTTCCTAGCTGCCCATACTTTAATTATAAAATTTTTAAAGAATCTTGCTGTATTGGCATATCGATCTTAATAAATGAATTTGAATGTAATGAAGGTGCTTTAAAAAAATTTCATATTTATTTTGTTATCTCAATAGTGTATTTAAGTTTTTCCAAAAGTCTCTAAAGAAATGTATGTATAAAAGGGAATTTTATTTTAAATTGTATTTTTAAAACAGAATATTTTTATAACCACTTAACCGATTTGCATGACTCTTTAGTGGTAGATGACATTATTCAGTGCAAAAAATATGAACGAATAAAAGTTCCTAAACTTGCAGCCAGAGGGCACTTCGCATACAAGTGAAGTGGACGGGCTGTAATTTTTTTTTAAAACTTTTTTTTAGAATTCCAAGCACCTGTTATTCAAAATGACAAATTCTGTGCTTACTGTATGTGGAACTACATAATTAATACAATTCTTCTTCTACAAGTCTTCCACTGTAGTGTCCGACCGCATATTTGTCTTCGGCTTCGGTATACGGCCTATTCGGCCAATTTTTAATCTTCGGCTTCGGCCAAAATAGCCGGCCTGCTTAATTGTGCAATTATTTAAGACATTTCCTCAATTTTATTTCTTTAATTTATCCTACAAAAATCTCCCTAAAATTGAGCTCGATTTCCCAAGTAATTCGCCTTGGCAATAGTTACACGGTATCAAAACAAAATGAAAAAAATGAGAATCAAAACAAATTGACAAAAAGAAAGGGGTATGTTATGCTGCTTTGAAATTTCTTTTCCGGTTTTATCGACATTTCGGACATCAACATTGCGATTAATCAAATAATCACCTATTTACATCAATTGAACTGTTACATTTTTTGTTTTTGTTAGAAACTCAACTCGAAGACTTTTTTTACTCAAATTAGGTTAAACAAAGAAATTAAATTAATAAATAAATAAAGAAAAATTTGATCAATTTCGGCCTGATATTTTAACAGACATGGGGGTTTTGCACTAAAATCCTTTACCACTACCTCTAGAGGTCTGCTGGGAAATTTTCCACTACCACTAAATAAATTTAGTCATAGCTGAATTTTTTCCACTAATCACTGATCTTTATTTAGTGGTAGTGAAATTTTCTTCCACACATTTTTTTTTTAGTGGTACTTTTTACCACTGTCACTCAATAAAGATCAGTGATAGTTGAAAATTCCTCCACTATCACTAATTCCGTTCCACTAAAGTTAAATCACTAACGGTTATAACCAAACATTTTAACATTTTCGTTCGTTTGCTTCTTGATAGCTGGAATTAAATTTGGTGATAGCTGAATTTTTTGCACTAATTTTAATTAAATTTAAATAAATTTAAATTTATTTCGTGGTGGTGAAAAGCATAGTGCACTATGAATTTAGTGCAAAACCCCCATATCTGTATTTTAGTTATGGCGAATATTCTGCTTCGGCCAAAAATCCACCTTCGATCAGACACTTTTCGTTTACTAAAATTAGGTGAAACAAAGAAATTAATAAACAAAGAATAATTTGATCAGTTTTGTTTGCTTAAAGGATATTTTATTAGTATTCGTCTTCGGCTTCGGTTTCAGCCTTCGACCTAATATTTTAGTTATGCCGAATATTCTGCTTCTGCTTCGAGCAAAAATCCACCTTCGATCAGACACTATCTTCCACTATAAAACAGAAACCCTGAAGCAGTAACGTACACAAGATTTCATTGGGAGGGAGGTCCCATACAAAACTTTTCACCCAAATAGATCTTATTTGTCACCCACAATTTATGCAACAAACAGATATTTTAAGGGGTTTCAATTCTAAGGACACCCTAACGTGCGCCAATGTTTGCTATTTAAATGCTTCTGAACTTGAAAGTTTTTGCCTTACTTATACTTTCTTGCAGGGACCAAACAGTTATAAGTTTTATTACAAAAATCAATGTTTAAGAGCTATTTTTTTACTTTTACTTAATGACTCAACAAATAATAGTTATTTTTTATTTATATTTTTAAAATCCTATAATAACAATTATTTTTGATTTTTTTTTTATAAGTCCACAAATAACAGTTTTTTTTCGATTTTTATTTTAGTTGTCCTATGATAACAATTATTGGTGACTTTTATTTAAAAAAGTCATAAATAAAAATCATTCAGTGACTTTTATTTATAAAAGTCATCAATAAAAATCATTCTATGACTTTTATTTTTTAAGTCATCAATAAAAATCATTCATCATGTATATATATTCCTGATCGGCTTAACAAGACCTGTCCTGACAACTCTGTTTCCTGGAAGAATCATAAACTTTTGCATGCATTAACCCTCCGATTAGTGAGTCGTCCGTTGGCCTTAGCGTCGTGAAAAGGTCCCCAGGGACCTATAACGCAGTGTATAGCATTTTGCTTCATAGGGTGTGTTTTGATGGTTTTGGCTGTTAATTTTAGGCTATATATAGTAGTAAAAGGGCACAATAATGATTGATTGATAATTAAATTTTTGTTAAATATAATATTTTCTTATGTAGAAGAAAAATACAGTGTGTTCCACAAAAGAAATTCGACTAAACTTTTTACCGTGTATGATAACGGTACCAATCAAATGGTAAATTTTAAAATACATATACATATTTACTGCGCGGTGTAATAAGCATTTTATTTTTGTGCTTAATTTCGAAATAGGAGCACTTTACAAACCGCTATTGACTGACACTCATATCCAAAATGACTAGTTTGGGAAAAGGAAAACTTGGTTCGGGATTGGAGTAAAGTTATATTCTCGGATGAGTCCACTTTCGTTGTTTCGAATATCTGGAGGAAAGCTTGGATCGCTAAAGGCCAAAAATTTGTTCAGCGGACTGTTAAGCCCCTACAAAAGTCCATGCTTTTTAAAAAAGGATTTGGCACTTTGACTATCTTTACACAAAATCTAGACGCCAAATTTATGATTAAACTTTATGAAAAATGTTTGCTAAAGTCTGCTGTAAAACTTTAGGGGCCGGATACAAGTCTTTGGATTCTACAAGAAGATAATGATCCAAAACACCGTAATCACCTATGCACATTTTGGAAAACGAAAGAAGGTATACAACAGCTAGATTGGCCTGCCCAAAGTCCCGATGCAAATCAAATTGAAAATGTATGGGCTTTTATGAATGCTAACATCCGTGGAAAAAAATATCCACAACCAAGCAGCTTTCTGCGACCCTAAACAAATTTGGAGGAATTTGCCTCCAGACTATGCCAAAAAATTAAGCGGAATTTGTGTAAGACGATGTCAAGCAATTATAGAAAGCAATGGGGAATGGACTGCATATTAACTATATCGCGCACTAGGTATTTAGGTGTGTAACAGTAAACAAGGAATACAATTTTGAAACACTCTTTCTTTAAAATTCTACAGGCAAATCTGTTTTGTGAAACACACTGTATATGATATAACTTACTTTTACACAAATTTCAAATTTCCGCACTCGATTCACTGTTCAATATCGAAACTTTATATGGTTGGGCTTATGAAACTTTAGAACTTTAACCCTCTATATAAAACGTAACAAATCGAAACAATTTGCAAGCGCGTTTATGAATTATTTTTGTAACAGTCAATTTATTTATGCACATCTTCGTCTTCGCCTGACGAAAAATTGTTGAATATTAAAAAATGGAAAATTAAGTAAAATTAAGTAAAATGTTCAAAAACTAAGTATGCATAAAACAAGCCTTTATAAGCCATAAGAATTTAGGCCTGCAAGCACCGCAAAACTGGATTTCGTTGCCAGCAATGTGATGACCACGTTTGCCTTTCACGCAAGTGCCATAGATGCATTGCATGAAAAAAAAGTTTAACAAAATATGCATATTACATATTATATAAATAGATACATATAACTACAAAAAATAAAATATAAGTAGTGGCTAAAAACGTTAAAATTAAAAAAAAAAATTAAAAAAATTATATAATCATATCCTTCTTTTTACAGTGTATTTGTAGATAACAATGTATAAATAACATCGTTTGTGTATATACATATATACTTATATACATACCCTAGCCCCATGCTATTTTCGTCTGGCCAGACAAATTAGTGCAAATTTTAGCTATTTCTGAAAATAGTAGTACAAGGTCCCTAGGGACCTTTTCACTAATCCACGTACTAAACGTTGTTAAACCTCAATAAAAATTAAACTATTCCTAGAATCAGTTCGAAACCAATTTTAATAGCTTTAGCACAATTTTCTCTTGGAATACATGTACGGTTCGAATATTCTACCCTACAACAATAAAAAGTTATGAGAGTTTGAAAATCGAAAAGGTCCCCAGGGACCTTCTCACGAACAGAAGGGTTAATGAAAATGACTTTTATATTGCGACTTGAAAAATAAAAGTCACTGAATGATTTTTATTGATGACTTAAAAAATAAAAGTCATTGAATGATTTTTATTGATGACTTTTATAAATAAAAGTCACTTGCTGATATTAATTGATGAATTGAATTGAATGATTTTTATTGATGACTAAAAAAATAAAAGTCACCAATTATTGTTATCTTAGGACAACTTAAATAAAAATTGAAATAAAACCGTTATTTGTGGACATATGAAAAAAATAAAAAATAATTGTTATTAAAGGATTTTTAAAATATAAATAAAAAATAATTCTTATTTTTTAATTTTTCCATAAAGATTACAAAAAATGTTTATTGCCAATTTTGATTCTCCGTGCGAAAAGAAATGTATTGGTATTTTTCATTTATGTATTTGTATGACTTTTCCTTCATAGTAAATTTTTCAAATATAGTTTTCATAAATAACTGTTATTTCCGGTACCTGCTTTCTTGTGAATACCGATTTAAGGTGCCGTCACACAATGCAAGTAGTCGAAATGCGATCGAAAGTCTAAAAATTCGAAGAATAATTTCACATCACTTAGACTATGCGTGCAAAGTACTTTTCGAAACAATTTTTTGCATTTCAAAACATGACTTTCTAGTCTGCTTTCGAAAATACTTGTTGGCTAGTCACACTATGCAAGTGCGAAAATTGCTCTTATTAGACTGAATCGCGTTCATACTGCAATAGAGTAGTTGTTCTCACCTGTAAGTGGGCTTAACCCCTTTGGAGCGAACTGTTCCCATAGCAACATGATAAATGCAATGCATGTGATTTAATGGCTCTAAGCGGAAGACAAGAAATTCGCCAATTTAATGCTTAAATACCTGACAAATGCGGCAAATACAAATTGCAAATTGCACTTTGCGGGGGGCTTAAAGGCGGAAACAACTGCGGCTCCATGTTGCAAAAGTTCCAGAAGAAAAAAAGCGCAATTCGAAGATGTTCTAACGAGCGAGCGACCTGAAATTTCCATAGTGCGGCGACGTGACTGCGGGGCGTTGCGCTCCCGTTGGCGCCGCCGCCACGGCGCAGCACGCCCGATGCGTTGCACATGCCGCAGCGACACAACGCGACACGCATATCCAAGCACAACGTGCAACATTCGAGCCATGCAACCTTATATAGTATTGTATGAAATATGATAAATAGCACAAGCGGCAGCGTGTGCATAAAAATGCTTTCGAGGCGCGTCGCGACGCGGCGAGTTAAGTTCGGTGTGCTGCAGTGGCGTGGAGGAAGCTACTTGCATAAGTACTCGCACTCCAGTTGGGTGACTGAAGTGGTGGTGGTGGTGGTGTTGTTTTTGTTGGGGTTATTGTTGTTGTTGTTGTTGCATGTGCAGCGCTAGAAAAGTGCACAATTGACACAATTCGGTCGATTCGGCTTTGGCTGCAATGCCATCGTAAACTTGGCAATGATGTTGCCACAATACAAAGTAAAAAAAAACAACAAAAATGACTAAAACAACAATAAAATGGGAACAAAAAAGGAGTGGAATGTACACAGCACAATTCTCGAAATTTGGAAAGAGCAAGAAACATCTTTGCATTTCCATGATAAGACAGCAGTGGCGCTCACAAAATGTCATTTTGGGGGACAGAGGGTTACGTACACAGCTTTTGAGTACCAGTTGAAACCATATTTGCTGACTCAAATATTTTAAACAATCAAATATTTGAGAGGGTAATAACAACAAAACCCCATGTGTGCACCACAGTCTTTGATAGCCTTCTTTGTATTGTTGCTCTTTCTCATATTTCAGTACAAATATTTATGGATACATCACTTAGGTTTGATGTAGAGGTTTCAATCAAAAACCGATATGGCCGTTAAAGTTGAATACTAAAATCATAATAGAAAAATTGAGATGGGATCTGAGCCTTGAGAAGCTCTTTCATTGGGATTTTCAACTGGTTCCATCTTTTGTTCTAAGTTGCTCATTGATTATATGAATTGCTGACCTATGAAGGTCGTTATCGCTCGTATAGCTTTCCGTCCTAAAACCCAGAGCACGATGACCTTGTTGCCTCTGGATTTTTAAGCAGCCTAGGCATTTTCAATCAATCTTCGAATACAAAACATTGGATATAAAAGTCTGCTTGATGATCTTACATGAAACCAACATCTTGATTTAATAAACTTCTTTTCAGGTTACAATGCACGCAAAGTTCTTATCGCCTCCGCTTTGCGCGCATCTTCTCCAGCTGGTCACACCAAGAAATAAAAGGACGTCCGCAACTTGGTCCTTTCACCGGAGACACGGTCTCTCTCTTTGCTTTCGACCTTCAACTACCGCGTCGAACACCTTTTTCGAGGAGGCTTTACTGTCCATACGGGAGACATGGCTAAGCCTGCTTAGCCGCAGGATGTTGAGTTGTTTTGCTACTCCCATGTCCAAAGCAGGGATTGCTGCTTGAAAAAAGTTTAGGGTTATATTCAGAGTCTTTGAGCTTCTTAGAATCATCTATGAACCATCACTGCTTTCGTGTATTTTAATTGTCCCAAAGTACGCTTCAATTCTTCTTCTTCTGGCCGTACGCTCTTTTCTTTTAACCAATTTGGCTTCAAAGTTAACATTGTGTCGATAATGCATTTCTGCGCAACTGTCAGTGAATTCTGTTTTATTTTGGCAGAATCGGGCGATACGAACTTCATTAAATTTCGTAACAATATTGTTTTCTTAAGTTTAAATTTCTCGCCATGTCGTCTCAAGGAAGTTTGATAAAGGAAGCAAACGTTTTTTAAGCCAGGGTTTACTTTATATGATATATATACAGGGTGGCGCAAAAGTCACCACCTTATCGGTGGATGTTATAACTTTTGCAAATGGCGGCAAAAGTAAATTTTGCTTTGACAATCATTCATTCATTCATTTATTCATTCACTCATTCATTCATTTATTCATTCACTAATTCATTCATTCATTCATGCATTTATTTATTCATGCATTCATTCATTCATTTATTCATTCATTCAATCATTTATTCATTCATTCCGTCATTCATTCATTCATTCCTTCATTCATTTTAATTATTTCATTCATTCATTCATTCATTCGTTCCTTCATTCATTCATTCCTTCATTCATTCATTCCTTCATTCATTCATTAATTCATTCATTCATTTATTCATTCATTTAATCATTTATTCATTCATTCATGCATTCATTTATTCATTCACTAATTCATTCATTCATTCATGCATTCATTTATTCATGCATTCATTCATTCATTTATTCATTCATTCAATCATTTAATCATTCATTCCGTCATTCATTCATTCATTCCTTCATTCATTTTAATTATTTCATTCATTCATTCATTCGTTCCTTCATTCATTCATTCCTTCATTTATTCATTAATTCATTCATTCATTCATTCATTCGTTCATTCATTCATTCATTCATTTTAATTATTTCATTCATTCCTTCATTTAATCATTAATTCATTCATTCATTCATTCATTCATTCATTCATTTATTCATTCAGTCATTCATTCATTTATTCATTCAGTCATTCATTCATTTATTCATTCATAAACAAATTAGAGCCAAAGAACACTGGGTGACAATTTTTGCGCCACCCTGTATATCGACTTCTTCTTGTATTCATTTTTAGTAGTGTCCGACCGAAACCACTTTTCTGGGCCGAAACCGAAACCGAAACCGAATATTCGGTTTTTTTTTAATATTCGGCCGAAACCGAAACCGAAACTTTCTAGTTGAAATAAAAATCACCATATCAAGCACTTTTTTCAACAAACGAATTTTACATTAAGTAAATAAAGAACAAACAAACAAACATAGCATAAATAAATAAATACTTATTAAAAAAAAAACAATTTATTCATTTTTTAAAAACGTAAACATGAAAAAATCACCCTTTCGTACCTTACTCGCTAATATTCAAAATTAAATAATTTAATATTATATGCTAAAAAAATAAATTTATTTACATTGGTGGCATCTAAATTATTCCTTCTTTCACTATATATCTGCTACACAATAAAATGTAAAAAATATTCTAGAAAGTTTCGGTTTCGGCTATTCGGCCATTTTTCGGCCGAAACTGAAACCGAAACCGAAACCACTGATTTGGGCCGAAACCGAAACCGAATATTCGGTCGGACACTAATTTTTAGCTTATTTTTAAAGCCATCGCCCCTCAAAATTACTTAGTTTTTCCGCTTCATCCTGTAACTCGGATCTACTCTGATTTTTACCAACACTTCCCGACTTTAGCAGCAATTAAGTTGCACTCTGGCGGCACATTACAAACTTCCTTCAACTACAATTACCAACTTTCCTACACTGAAAGGGTGATTTTTAGCGTTTGCGCTTAGAAATTGTGCCGTTAATGTAATTGCCTGGCGAAAAAAAATGCAAACACTAAACGCACTCAGTTCAAGAAGTGCACTAAGTAAAAGACGATGGAGTTATTTTTTGCGTTCAACTTTAGTTGAGGTTTGTCGTGGTGCTTTTCTTTAACTTTTCGCTGCAATTCAGTTTAGCTGTTTCGACCATTTTGTGCATTTTAGCCACTGGCAACTTAAAGCAACACCAACACTGCATTCCCTTCCGCTCGACAGAGCTTTTTGCAGTGTGGCGAAATTTTGTGATCATTTGCCGTTGAAACTATGCGCGAAACAAAAAATCAACTACAAACTCCAGTTGCAAAGTTTCTCTTTCAACAAAGTTGACTTTATGACGACGGCGCTCGCCTACTTGCAGACTTTCGCAGTTACAGCTTTGTGCTTTTATGAAAATATTATTTCTTTAGTTATTCATTAATTGACTGCTGCCTGCCAACTATTGGCCAACGTTTTGAGTAGCAGGGTGTAAGTTTGAATGTGTTGTGTGTATGAAAGGAAATGCGTTAAAGTGACTGCAAAGTCACACAGCCAAGTTTAGCTACATTCGAAATCAAGTTTTTTGTTCAACTTTACAACGACGCAGAATTTTTTATAAAGAACTTTTCTAATACATACTTAATGCCTATTCGGATGTTATGTCAAATTTGAACAATTTGACAGTTTCAGATGCCAAAGCGGTTAATTATTCCTGAAATGGTTGAATTATTTAGATGTATTGCGTTATTTTTATAACCTTTACAGAAGTTTCTAGACTTTCAGTTTATAAAGCCCAGAAGATGATGTGACTGACTGACTATATAAAACTGTCAGGATCACCAGAAAAATTTGTATACGAGTACCTGTTCGTCCGTTTGTTCGTTTGCCAAGCGGCTGATTCGCACATACAGCCAATGAATAATGCATATGTAAAGATATTACAATGAAATTTGTTAAAAATTTTGCTGATGTTCCCATGAAGAACTCAGTGGCGCACACAGAATTTAATGTTGGAGGTATTTGCATACAACCTCTTAGGCAAATACCATTTGAAATCATATTTGTCACCCAAAATTTATATAATAAGCAAATTTTTGTGGGTGTTTGAATCCCCAAAACTTCCCGTTGCGTGAGCAATTGTAGGAACTAATACTTATACTGGCATTTTAAATTATATTAACTAAGCCACTAACTCGCGTCACTGGAAGTAGTATAGAAATATTTTGCCCTGGTGACTCAAATATACACGAAAAGTCTGAATCTCCGCTTGTCATAAAGACTACAAGAGCACTGTACTTAGCGTACTTTTACTTACGTACTGAACTAAATACTTAGCAGCCGTAAGGGGAGTCTACTTATTTTTACTTTTCTTGCTGGCTTCTGTTTCCTGGCTTTAGTGGGTGGATTGGCACATTTTGGGCTCCATACAATGGACTGTTGCTTTGTTTCTGAGCCGTACTTGTATTTTTATTTTTAAATTTTATTGAAGGAGCTTGGCCCAACATTTTTAAATTTTTGAAGAAAAATATGAAGAAAATAGAAGCAAAAGGCACACGCGCTTCTTTCTTAACCCTTTCGACCCTAAAGTTGCCTGAGAGCAACTTTACCTATTCGTCATCTTATAGCAAAAGCTACGATTGATTTATGGGTTTAATTTAAGTAGGCACCAACAAATTAATATTTTTCGAAGTTAATTCAAAGCAAATTACAAAAATTTTACTGTTATTCCCAAAATAATTTCCAATAATTTGCAGCGATATCAGGAAAAGTTTGTGTTCTAATTGAAGTCTACGAATTGCGCGCGTTTGATAAAAACCCTGTTTTTTTAATAATGGTTAAATAAAATCAAAAAGTGATCATTTTGCATTTTTACATAAATATTAAATAATTTTTCTGTAATTAAAAATATTTATACAAAATTTATTTAACCCTTATTCTCATACCCGGGTGCCCACTGCGATGTATTTTCGTGAAAAAAACTGACAAATAATGAAAATTTTTTTTTTACCTTCCGGATCCTCGTTATTTAGGTGAAAAGCGAACAAATCATATATTTAAAAAATTTTGTTTTCTATATTGAAAACTTAAAAATTTCATGAAATGGGTACCCGGGTACCCCGGGTGCCAAACGACGTTAGTAAGTTTGGGTATGAGAATAAGGGTTAACCCGTTTTAAGCTAAAATTGTTCAAAAGAAAACTAGTTCTAGAACTCCAACAAAGAGGCGTGGCGACTTCAAATGTCGTGTGCACACTTTTTAGGAAAGTGTTTCATGATTTAAATACCAAAAAGTAATATCGAGACACAGGGTAAAATTTGGGGTGGAAAGGGTTAAACTTCAGTTAAAATTCAACAAACCCATCGTGCTGATTTTTTTGCGTATCCAAGATGAAAGCTGAATATTCACGATCCAGTCATGGCATTCGAGTCCAGTTCATGAGCAATCATTTTCTGGACCAATCCTGGATATTTTTCAATTTTGAATCTTACCAGAGCTACACTTACATCTTCACTTGAATATTTTAAGCGACATTCTTTCGAGAGATGTTCGGTCTTTAATACGCGAAGGTTAGGTTGAGGTTAGGTTGAGGTGGCTGCCTCTGTATGAGACACACTTAGGCCTCTTAATGTTCCCGTTGTGATACCACAGATTCCACCCGTTTGAAATGCGTATGCAACACTGTTTTTTTTTTTTTTTTTTTTTTCAACATGTGATACCACTAGTGTCCGACCGAATATTCGGTTTCGGTTTCGGTTTCGGCCCAAATAAGTGGTTTCGGTTTCGGTTTCAGTTTCGGCCAAAAAATGGCCGAATAGCCGAAACCGAAACTTTCTAGTATATTTTTTACATTTTATTGTGTATCAGATATATAGTGAAAGGAGAAGTAATTTAGATGCCAGCAATGTAAATAAACTTCTTTTGTTAGCATATAATATTAAATTATTTAATTTTGAATATTAGCGAGTAAGGTACGAAAGGGTGATTTTTTATGTTTACGTTTTTAAAAAATGAATAAATGGTTTTTATTAATATGTATTTATTTATTTATGCTATGTTTGTGTGTTTGTTCTTTATTTACTTAATGTAAAATTCGTTTGTTGAAAAAAAAATGCTTGATATGGTGATTTTTATTTTAACTAGAAAGTTTCGGTTTCGGTTTCGGTTTCGGCCGAATATTAAAAAAAAACCGAATATTCGGTTTCGGTTTCGGTTTCGGCCCAAAAAAGTGGTTTCGGTCGGACACTAGATACCACACATTTCAAACGGATGGGGAAAGGGAGGGGAGGGGAGCGGACCTACAGTTTAACGCCGAATCCGAACGGCGATGGGCAGTTTTTCTTTCACACTTGGAGGTTTTGCCATTGCCTGCCAAGAGCGCACTTGTGCGATTCTTGTAATTCTCATTCCCTTCATGTGGATAGCGACAGAAGTAGATGAGTGTTTTTTCCAGCCCAAGCCAGGAATCGAACCCGGGGCGCTCGGTATGAGAAGCCAGCGCGCTACCCGCTGAGCTATCGAGGCCGACCGAAACTACTTAATACGCGAAACTACTTCAAGACATTCTCTTCATATGAAAAATACTGGAAAATAGTAAACATGTGATGGCTCCAACAGACTTGCAACATCTGTATGTAGAAAGGCAAATTCGGACCCCAACGAAGCCAAGTATATTCACAGAGTTTTTTTTATTGAACAATACTTCCGCAGTTATCGAAACCATAACCATAACTGATCACCTTCAACAATCTTCAACATGCCAACATAATTGGAATTCCAGAACAACGACAACTGCAGGACCCGCAGAAATGAAGACTTCCAACTCCTGAGAACACCTTCTGATCTGCTTAGTGGAACTGTAACAATCTTTTACGATTCATAAGAGCCATTTAGAGCAACTCAAATATGGAAAACGACTAAGTGGAGAACCTTCTGTGGCCACACAAAGTATCCGGTGGCCTAAGTGATGTTTTCGAGACGACCACTTTACATATGGGTCATTCTTTTACAAACCGAACAACTTTTTTGACCCCATAATTTATATTCATCCCAAAATTTTTTTTTCACTTCTGGGCATAAAATTAACCGACACGTATATCAGAATTTATTCGAAAAAAATTTTTTTTCTTTATATAATTATTTAAAATTTTGAAAGTTACGCGTATTTTGCTAGATTCTAACATGTTTAAAATTCAATATCTCCGGTTCGGCCTATCTTATCGACACAATTTCAAAACCGTTTTTTAGCTTATTGTATGTACTTTAGAGGAATATGTTTTAAAATTTTTTTTATTTTTAATAAAAAAAGTATATTAACAATTTGATTGTTTAAACAATTTTTTGATGATGTTCCCCAAAATCAATTTGATTGAAAAAAATACTGCTATTTTCGCAATGTTATTACCTACAAAACGCATATTTCAAAAAAGTGGAGACTTAATTAGATCATAAGATAGAAAAAAATTTCCACCGCAAGTCAAGCGTGACGAGTCCCATCAAGTCGCGCTTGCTTGCGAAAATAGCAGTATTTTTTTCAATCAAATTGATTTTGGGGAACATCATCAAAAAATTGTTTAAACAATCAAATTGTTAATATACTTTTTTTATTAAAAATAAAAAAAAATTTAAAACATATTCCTCTAAAGTGCATACAATAAGCTAAAAAACGGTTTTGAAATTGTGTCGATAAGATAAGCCGAACCGGAGATATTGAATTTTAAACATGTTAGAATCTAGCGAAATACGCGTAACTTTCAAAATTTTAAATAATTATATAAAGAAAAAAAAATTTTTTTCGAATAAATTCTGATATACGTGTCGGTTAATTTTATGCCCAGAAGTGAAAAAAAATTTTGGGATGAATATAAATTATGGGGTCAAAAAAGTTGTTCGGTTTGTAAAAGAATGACCCATATCTACAAACATATCTCATGTCGACGTTGAGTCAGCGAGACAGTTGAGAGCCGAAATTGTGTTTAGTATATTTCAACACTTTCAAATTGTATCGCTTTTCAACGGTTGATAGGTGATTCATCGAATGCATGATGTATGTAAGTGTAAGTGTATATGAATGTATATCTATGAGTATGTTTGTGTTTTGTGTCACGTGGTTGCACGCTGTACACATGTAATTCGCAACCGCAGCCAACCAGCACAGACATACTCACTTATACAAACAAACACACACATGCACATGCGCGGCCACACTCATTGTGTGACATTTCGATTGCAATAAATCAAATGCGCACCGCAGCACATTTACATGTATTAGTCACTGCAATTGCGCCGACTGTGCAATTTCACGAACAAGAACCGGCGATGACCGTGCGGCATGCCGCCGCCGTGTGGCATCAGTGGTGTGATAAAGCGTGCAACCATTTGACGGCATTAGAAATGTGCATTGTGCAGCATTTGTGATGGGCCATTAAATTGTTGTCGGTGAAATGCAATAAATATGCGAGTATCAGAGTAAAAACCGTTACCAAATATTTCAACATTTTTTTAAATAAATTTAGATTGTCATGCAATCAACATTTAGTCACACAATATTTTTGCTATTTCAACAGCTTCAGGACATCTTTAAAGGAACCATTTGGTACGCTCATTAATGGTCTCTTCTGGTTCTACAAATGGCCAACAACAGGGTTTGTCTTTGAGTTAATCCGTTTACCCGTTTGGGATTTAAAAACGAAGGTAATTTTAAATTGTGACGCTTTTGCCGTCATTTTGAATAAAAATAATTATGGTATTCACAGTTTGTGGGAAAATTTATTTCGGGCAACTTTCCCTAAAAACTAACGATCTAATTGTGGAAAAATTTTCTAAATAAAAATGCCTCGCTCAAATGGCAAACAAGCGTTGAATCAAATAAAGAAATCGTCTCGATAGTGGCATAAAGTACTCAAAAAAATTCGATCCGGAGATTGTCAAAAAATTCATTTGACTTTGTTTTGTGGCTATTTCAATAAACATGATCAGCAGTGCGGCAAGTTTTGAAACTACCGGTATCTCTGTTTTTCATGCAAAGCAAAAACAATTGAGATACCATATGGGAAAATTCGAGAAAATTGCCAAGTGGGAAATTTAACATGCTAGATACCGCTGAACTGTGAACACCATAACATTATTTCCCTACTTCAATATATGCTCAGTATACATTTTGAAAAGAAATGCTCATAGTTTTGCCATAGTCACGAAAAAAATCTTTAAAGTTAGGCCTTTTTTTGGGCCGCTACCCCTTAAAGCTTAGTACGCACCTCTCAAGAAAAGCAAAAAATTCATTAAAAAAAACACCGAAGAAATGCTCAGGATATTTTCTTGTGTCAAATTTTTCGGTTCCGGATCCGTTTCTAGTACCGTTTTTTATTGAAAAGCGAAAGTGAAAGTGCTTTGGCAAAAAATAAATATTCCCCCTTTATTTCTTAAAGAAAAAGTGACAGCTGCTGGTACGAAATTAAACTTTGAATTCAATTACATTTCAGGATTTTTTTTTATTGTACCAATTTCAAAGTGAAAAAAGCAAGCGAACCAAACACTTCAAACCGCAGAAGCGCAGTACAAACTTTTCGATGTATGATAAACGGCACTTGGCCAAGGAAGTATTACACCGTGCGACAGCATTTTTCACACCGGGAAAAATCCATATGTGCGTGAAACTCGTGACCAAATATAGTAATACTGCGTACTCAGTTTTTCATTTCTACATCCTTTGTCCTTTTAAAAGGATCTCCCTGATCACGTGTCAAAATTTTATTACTCTAATTTTATTAGTTCGAAAGTTATTACAAAAAAGGCGGAAGCTGCAATTCTAATGAAGTACAAAAATTCTAATTTATTTGAGTATCAGTATTTTAAATAATAAAAAGATGCAAAATCAATGAAGCGAGAATAATGAAATTTTGACAAGGGATCAAGGAGATTTTGGGTTTTAACATACTTACTTTTCAAGAAATTTCTATGTAAATTTTCAAGGATATAAAGGATTAAAATTTTTAAAGGACCTTTTTCATATCCTTTTTTTACAAATAGATAACAAATTATTTTTATTTAAATTTTTGAGCCTTTTCTCTTTCATTTGATATACATATCGCCATATTTTAACGAGGTTAAGTATTTTTTATATTTTTGAAGTGAAACTTCTTTACGCACGCTTGACTTGGGGAGTAAGCTGGCGAACGCGTTACGAAAAGTGTGATCGGGCGAGGCGAACGGTAGTTGAGTGGTTTACGCACGCTTGACTTGGGGAGTAAGCTGGCGAACGCGTGACGTAAGCGTTACATGAAAACATAAAATAAATTTAAATATTTGTAGAATGTATATGTACATACATGTATATATTTTACACACACATATATATATATACATACAGATGGAGCGAAAGAAGTTTCACTTCAGTCGTGTGGTCATAAGCACACTCGTTTTTTTTTAATTAATTTTGTATTCCCTTCAAAATTTTGAAGTCCTTTTAAAATGACAAAGGATGTAGAAATAAAAAACTGAGTACGCAGTATTACTATATTTGGTCTCTAGTTTCACGCCCATATGGATTTTTTTGGTGTGAAAAATTTTTTTAATTTTTGTCGCACGGTGTTATACAACAGATACATAGTGAGAGCTTGGGAAAGTCAGAACTGATTTTTAGAAATGCAATTTGAAACTTTTCTATTTAATGTTTATTTCCTCGTAAGGCGAATCAAAAATCAAATGACAATGCAACTACCGGCTTTCAAATGTCAAACTCTCTTGAGTACTAATTTTTTACGCTCAAGAAACATATGTATCCGTGTTTCTTGAGCGTTTTCTTGAGAACTGCATACAGGCCTTAAGCAAAGAACCCAAGAATATTGTTAGTCTAAATCGAAAAACTCTGAGGTTACGTTAGATTAGGTAACAGAAGCGGGTAGTGCAACATGCACTTCTACTCGGAGCCCCTTTTGGGTCCATTGTGACTCCTTTCTTTTTGTATCCGGTGTGCTTCCCTATTTGTTTGGTTCCCAGTAGATCCAGACGGGATCTTTTCGGAAGATCAGTAATCTATCTGGTAATTTTACCTGCAGCTTGCATGTGGCTGTGTGCTAAAAGACGAAGGGCAGTGTCGGCACTGGCGAATAAATGATGATGGATACTAGAACAGAATCAGAATAGAATCAGTTGGGTTATGGTGCATTAGTTGTAAGAACCTACTGAAAAAAAAACTATACTGAGGTCAACAATTACAGTCAACCTTCGAATAGTTAAACAAACATAGGAGGACGAAAAGGAACCGACTAAGTGGCCTGTTAAGGCCAATGCTCCAGCAGGTTAAAGGAAGTCGGTTAAGTTCTTAAAAAATCGGCATACATCTATGCGGATTTTCAGCTTTTGACAGGAAAAGAAAACATAAATACTAATAAATAATAAAAAGTTCTTTGTTCTTTCATAAACATTGTAGCCACATGTTTTGTTCTTTGAGAAAAACGAAGCACTAATTTTCATCATGCTTCCAGTTCAAATGACTTTCGTTTGCTGATCATTTGCGAACACCTGAACTCTTCATCTACTTTACGAAAATTTCACAGTGGTCTATGAAAATAAATGTTTAATTTTTTTCCAGTAGGAAAACATATTAACCCAGCTCGTAATGGGTTAATGGACAGTGTAAATGGCTGCTCAATGAATAACAATTTTTACACAGAATACTTAAATGTTCAACTTCGGCGTTGTGTCAACTATTCAGCGTTGAAATGCGTTCAATAACTGATATTGTTTGTTGTTGCAATTCACCCACCAAAATGAAAATTTCCCATTTTCCTTTGATATGCAGCCATAAGTGTTCTAGTCAGCCCAGCATGCCCAACAAATCGCCCTCCGCATCCGCCCACAGCCAACAGAATCGACCACAACCGCTGCAGCAATGCATCAGACAACGCTTGCGGTACAGTTCGCGCTTTAACATTAGCGCGCAATTTAGACGCATAACGCGCCCAACGGCGACACATTCCGTTGGCTAACTACTCGCCACATAAGCCTCAAATCTATCTATGTGTGTGTGTGTACGTGTGTGTGTGTGTTGCCCAGGAAGATGAGTCAGCTGCAAACCAGGCAGCAATTTTTGCATTTTTTTTTGTATTTGTATGTATCTATGTATTTGTATATATTTGTTTAGATATGTACTTTCATTTGCTGCATTATTGCATATTTAGTTGCAGTTGTGATGGTATTGAAAAAATGTAAACAAATTAATAAACTCCGCATTGCATTCCTTTGGCTCGTTAAATAATGAGTATTCAATTTATAAATAAATTGCCGATAATTATGGCCTCAAAAATTCAGAATTAGTTTTATTGAAAATTTACGCTATTTGCGGTAATGTCAATTGCAAACCAAAATTGAACTGTTCATAAAATAATTTGTGTGAAAATTTGATAGAAAATATTTTTCATATTTTTTGCACTAATGAAGGTTTTATCAATTCAAAATGTCTAAAATATACAAAGTTGGTGGATTTTTGAGTTTTAATTTGTTTGTGTTAAATTTGTTGGAAATAATTTTCATTTTCTTTTCAGTTTTTCAGCCATAAACCGGTTTTTGATCCTGACTTCAATATTCACCTTCATACATTTGAACAGTTTTCTATGGGCCTTAATTTATTTATTCGATTTTAATCAAATAAGACGCGAAAACTGCAATTTCTTCTGAATAAAAAAAGCAGAGATGAAAGCATTGACCGGCCAGAAATGTTTCGACACCCAGCAGTCTCTTTGCTAAATGCTGTGAGCCTTAGTTTCTCAATCGTTTAGTATGCACTCGATGTCTTTTAAAAAATTAAAAAATGTTGGGCACATAAATGGCATCCCATAAGTAATGTTTGGTCAAGTTTAATGTAGTAAAAACGAGAAGTGCCATTGAAATATAACATCCATTATTATTCCACACTCCTTCCTATCATGCTGGCAAATTAGCAAGTTCCCTTGAAATAAAATTCTTTGAATTTTAGATTTAAATATTAACTACAAAATGTTTAGAATTCTACTGCAGAATTGACAAAATTCCATCCAGATGCTTCTGCGGACTTTTGAAAAGTTAAAAACCTAATTGATGAAGTCCAAAGAGTAGATTACATAAAACATAATAACTGATGAATCAAACTGTTGCAAGTTTCGAGAGTATCCCGTACTTTATTGGAATTTTGTTCCTTATTTACTTCGCCTTGGAGCATAGTAATAAAAGAAATTAGACTTGTTGAGAGAGAGAGTTTTATTACTTACTTAATCAATTAAAATTCAGCCAGGTTTAAAAATTAGTGTGATCGGTCTGCCATTTACCTAGAAGAGACGCCTCCATATGATCAACGTTTTTTCAACAAAGTTCGTCTAAGAAAAAAAATCATAGATAGTTGGTGTCTTCGATGAGTACTGTGGCATTTTCCGTCGCTGCCCGTGGTGTTGTTTTTGCACCTGTCCGACTACTAAAAATGGACTGCTGCGTGCTGCTCATCAACTTAATAAAGTGGAAAGGATAGCAATTTGTTCCAAGGTATAGAATTTGACTAGGAAATGTTAATAAGATGGAAATAAACAAAACAGGAATGAAAAATTGGACAAAATGGTCTGCTGCTTCTGCTCACCACCGAATCGCTAAGAAGGACAGAAACTTGTCCCAAGGTGAAAGATCTGTTTAGGAAATGTTGATGAGATGAGCAACAGTTGGAAGGAAGGAAACATCTTTCAAATCCCTTTTCCTGTCCCAAGGTCAAAGATCTATCTAAACAATGCTGATGAGATGGGCAACAATTAAAAGGAAGAACAATTGTAAAAGTGCGTGGCAAAAATTCGAATCCAACCCTCGACCTCTGGGATGGGCGCCCAGTCGAGTCCAGCGTAAAGACTACCGATGTGCCTGGACCCTTCTTATGTTGGCTAAAGAAGGCATCTATTCCTCAAAAGCTTGTTTCAATCATTTGAATTCTTTGAAATCAGCATAATTCATTTTACATCACAACAAACGCATAGCATTATTTCTGCTTCCAATTATTTCTAACAATCCAATTCAAAAAAATGTTCTTGAGAAGAGTTGAATTTAATTTTTGAAAAAATGGTGCACTTTTGAAAAAAGTATCGATGTTTGACCAAAAAATTGTCAGTTAATTGTTTACAAGGAAAAAAGGTTCCATCAAATAAAATAACGGCTACTTACTACCTTAGAGCCAACACTTGTGAAGCTATTGTAAAAATTTCAAATCAATCCATGCAAAAATGTGTGAGTAATCTGTTCACCCAGTTTTGAAAACGTGGTTTCGAGAAAGATTCGCGTAAAGCGCTCAGCGCCTACTTCAAGGCGCTATGAAAAAATCAAGAACTGAACCTATTAAAATGTTGTTTTTTTTACTTTAGAAATAAATTGATCTTGTTTTTATGATTCCAAAGTATTGTTTAGGCAAAAAAACAAAAAAACATTTATTTTTTTAATCTAAGAGTGGTATTACCCCTTACGGTTCTACTTATCTATTCATGCAGAACATACTGACACAGTTTTAACACTTTTCAGTTGCTTTAAGTAAAAAAAAGCAAATAGTTTAATGGGTCGCAATCAGTGTCACATACAGGATATAATTTTATGATGGAAATACCATTTGGAACCATATTTGTCACCCAATATTTGGACAGGTTAGAATCCCCAAAACCTTTGCTGGCGCCCAGCTTTCCATTCATCCCCAAAGCTCTAATTTCCCATTCAAAAACAGTAAAACAAATCTGTGATCCTAACTCATACTGATCACTTATTGTTTTTTTAACAGAAAAATTGCATGTTTTGGGGATATAAATAAGTTTTGAGGGATTTTCAAATAGCGTAACTATGTTAGAATTAAATCCCATTGAACCATATTGTAACTGTCTTGTAAAAGTATCGGCATTTCCCTCTAAAAATCAGAAAATGCTATTCTGTTGAAATGTAAACAATATACTTCCTTTGTGCTCTGACCATGTCAACGTTTGTCCAACAAAACACAATTTGCTGGAAGAACTGAACTTTATGCACGACAACGCTTGACCATGTTGTGAACGTCGTCTAGAAAATTTTTAAGAAGCTTCAATGGGATGTCCTGCCTCACTCACCGTATTCAGAAGACTTTGCTCTTTCCGACCTACACTTGTATCAAACAATGAGTCATGTCCTGACCTGACCGAGCAGCACTTCACTTCTTACAAAGAAGCCAATTCTTGGATCGCCTCAAAAGATGCTAATTTGTGTAATACGGAATCCGTATGCTGTTTAAAAGAAGGAAAAATTCGTAGAAAATTATAAACAATATTTTGAATAAAATACACTGTACCAATTCCTCTGAATAAAGCTTCAACTTTCCTATTTGAACTTTAATATTTGAAATGCTTTTTCTCACGAAACTCTCATAGCAAAACATGTCTTAAATCATATTTTGAGACCTCCACATTATCTAAATTTTCTGACTTCAAAGACGCATTTGAACTCTTGGACTGATGTCGATTGAATAATGATACATTGCGCTTTGCACTGACAAACTTTGGGTAAAATATCACATCATCAAGTTGATTTCTTTTAGAAGGCAACCGTAACTTATGTGTTGTCACAATACAATAAAAGGTCCATGTACATCGTTTTATAGGCAAGAACTTTTAAGGATATTTGTCTCTAAATCTATCCGATAACCCTTTAAAATATTTCCAATAAAATATAATTTCTGGTCTGTATCATGAATATGAAAACTCTTGCTTGCCCAGCCCAACGGTGCGTATACGCAATAACATTATATGTCGAAATTTTTTAATTCATCTGACATCAAACAATTGGCATCAGCAAATTTGAGCCTCGTTTGCCTATTTTAATCACAACTAAGCAAATAGAAATTTCCACCCACACACACACACATACAGAATAGCAATATTTTCGACGAAATACATTGAGCCCATTCATTTTAAATGTGCCCTCAATTAGATGATTGTGCTAAACTCGAAATAATAATTATTGCGAATTATTACACAGGCAGCTAGCTGGCGATGCAATGACCGTATTTCGCAGCAGCAAGCAGCGTTATTCAATTAGTTGACTAAATTAAAAACCTCAGAAACAACAACAACAGCAAAGATTGACCAAATACGGCTCACGCACAAGAGTAAAATTCGTTTAGTACAGCACAAACTATGCCAAATGCATACATCCACAAATGCATACATACATATATACCATATATGTATACATACTTGCATATGTACATATGTATATGTGTACATAAATGCGTGCAGATAATTGAATGGTGTACAGTGACCAGCCGCGCGGTTGCGGCGCCATCACGCTTTGCATATTGCTGGCGCTGCAGAAAAGCGAACAGCCACAATAGAAAAAGCAAAAATGCCAAAGCAATTTTAATGGCGCATAATTGCGTTTCGCATGCTGAGAGCACGCACACATAAAACTTGCGTACATGCGCTTATTCTCATAATTACCTGTTTATAATTAATTAAAAAGCCATATGCACAAAAGCAACGAAGCGCTTTCGTATGGATCTAGTCGGAATGTGTGTGTGTGTGTGTGTGTGTGAGGGCGTAAGCAACAATTTCCGCGCTAATATTACGATCATCCTTTATTGGAACTGTGCGCGCAGTCATGCTGATTAAATTTCCCGCCAAAACTCGTTTACCTGCCGCGCGATGTACGGTGCCATTGTAGCCGAACGCGCATAAATCTATATTCTATATATGTATGTAGATAGTACATGCCAAAAATTAGTGGCTTTCTGCCGGAAGAGATTAGTTGCAACGCAATTCAAAGTACACAAATATGATAATTTAAAGCTGGTCAAGTGCAGACACCACAGCAAGCAACTGCAGATTTGAAGCACAATAGGTAACATTTTCAATAGACATCCATGGACACTGTGGTTTTAAATGTTTACATGTGTTAGTATGTCCGAAAAAACAAAACTCCTTTTTTTAATTTTCAACCCAAAAAAAAGGATCTGCGGCCTCCCAAGTGTACAGAACTCCTTTAACCCTTTCGCTATTTTGTTGCCATATGGCAACATGCTACTTTGTGGACGTCTGCATCCTCTATGGGTGCAAGAATACATTTTTTTTGTTGGTCTTTAGAATAGTTTGAAGTTATAGGAAAAATACGAAATTAATAAACTGAATATTTAAGTTTAAAGAAGATAAGTATACACGTTTTTTTAATGGTATATCTTGACATAGTAAAGAAAGAAGAAGCAGAAAAAATTAGAAAACTTTATAATTTGACGTTTTCTTTCAATTTAGATACTTTTTTTTGTAATTTTGGCTGAAGTAAATGAAGAAATATTCAAATTTTCGTTATGCGTAAAAATTTGTATGTTTAAGTAATTATTACAGCCACAACGATGTGGTATATAGTTTCTCTATAGTTTTGGTTTCGTTAGATCTGAAAATTTTTAGAAAATACGAACATATTTGCTAGTTATGGCGGATTTTTGCCTACTAAAAACACCCCTCCTACCCTGCTTGGTTGGGAATTTGCCAGGAAATCTGACCCTTTTTTATTCGCTTAAATAAAATATTTAGTCTTCCACAGGTCTTCCATAGTATTGAACCTCCTTCTTGATAACTATACACTTTGTCAACTCGCCTGGGTCCTTGAGTTTGTGTTTGCATAAATGTTTGTCCCAAAATACATCTCTTCCAACTCGCTAAATTCGGAAAATTGCATCTACGAGTGCCGCTTTTGTATAATCTTCGAGAAATACGAGCCTAAAAGATTTAGCCAAAAAGATTTAGCGGTGAATTTACAATACACGGGACATGTTTCCTTACCCAATTCACTCACTTCATCGAGCGTCAATTCATTCTTTTAAATGTTCTGACATTTCATGTCTGCTGTTCGCAGTTCTCAAGTTCCATTACTCACCTTATTCACTTCACTTGGGAGCTTAGAATCTTAACAAGGCTATTGTCATGCATCGGTTAAGTTAATCAGTTTAAATTTTATCATGGTGGGTGATGGCATTTCTAGGCGTTGGAGCTGCCATCTATCGTTCCCAAAGACAGACACCTCTCTATGGTGAACGTTCTTGACCGAGTTAAGCCAGCTCCCAAATTAATTTGATTGTTTGTAAAACCACCTAGTGACAGACTTTTTAAGCATATTGAGCCAAGTAAGTCTGTGCTGGTTTTCTGGACATAGCAATGTTGAAGGGAATGAGCAAGCGGACAATCTTGCTGTTGCAAGGTCATCAATTCCTTCCAGTGAGGCAATCAACTACGTGGAATCACGGTACTTTGCTACAGGAACAACGGCTTTGGACTCTTGGAGTCAAGTACTTCGATGGAATGTGAAAATAACTGATGCGGAGATTATTGATCTACCATTTCTTCAACAAATGGCTTCCAAAATATCCCGTTTGATCATCAGTTTCATCAAAAGATTCAAAACTGAACTTAGTAATAAGAAGGCCTAGGCAGGTGCATCAGAAACATATCTGATAGATCAACACATGATACCATGGTACACGGATGGTTCCTTAACAGAGGAAGGTACCGGGATCGGTGCCTATGTGCCGAGGATGAGATACTCGGAACCTACGGGCATACACACTACTATCTTCCAGGCGAAGATATACGCCATTGATAGGTGTGCCCACTTCAATCTTGCGAGGAAATACCGGAACCGGAAGATTGCGATCCTCTCTGATAGCGAAGCGCGCAATCAAGACACTAAGATCATACCAGTGGTCCTCGAAACTGGTTTCGGAATGCCTTGAGAAGCTAAATAAGCTTGGCCTTTACCATCAGGTATGGGTCCTCTGGGTTCCGGATCACGCTGGTATTGAAGGGAATGAAGAGGCCGACAAGCCTGCAAGGAGGCCCTCCGCTTCTACCCCCTTCGTCGGCCCAGAACCTTTTTGTGGTTTGGGAAAAGGAGTTCTATCCGTCCTAACCAGGAAACATGAGATAGTTAACAGGAATCAATACTGGGACAACCAATCGGGCTAGAACATTCCAAGGCGATTATCGGGACGTATAGTAGGAAAAGATTCGAGGAATGCATGAGTTTTTCAAAGAATAATCTGAGGGTTATTACAGGTATCCTAACAGGGCATTGTAGATTAAACTACCATCTAACTAAACTAGGAATTCGCGAAAACGTATACTGCAGGTTCTGCTTGCAGGAGAATGCCCTGTACTTATGCACAAACGAAAGAAACACTTAGGGGACTTTATTGTACCAGGTACGGACTGGGTTTCCAGAGGTTTAGGTAATATATGTATTAAAAGTCCTCTTGGATACTGGACTTACGGATGAACTGTAGGTCCATGAAGGGGACACAATAGATCTTTTAGGTCGCAGTGCACTATTCCCCGTCAATAACAATAATAATCCTGTCTGAATCTACTGTGACCCCAACAGATAGGGAAGGACACAAGATGCTAAATGAAGGGAATCACAATGGACTCCTAGGAACAAGGAAGCTAATTCTTCAGAAGTATTAGTTATTTTCAAAGCTATGTCTTTCTTAAAACACCATGAAAACTGTTTGGTCTTTTCACAGTCAATCAGTAATTAAAGCCTTCAAGCAGGTTTCTACCACATCAAAAGTGGTATCTATTGTTTCTATCATAAATGTGTTTTCGAAATGTGTTACTTTGGGTACCATATTCCATATCAAGCTCCGTAAAATCAAAAAAGCCTTTTGTATAGCTGACGAGCTGGCAAGACATCGTCCTCTGTCCGAGGGCAGCTGCAGAGTTTTCTTCAATAATTTAGTATTGGCTACATAAGATCACACCTGAGTTCAAGCGAATGATGAGTAGTTTCCTTTACGTCGACACAGCCTTCCTTCCTTCCTTCCTGTACAGCTGCTACTGCGAGGGGTAAAGAGTCTTAGCATTGCTGAAGGCTTTGCATGTAGTGAGCGTACCCAGCTCATTTGCTCTACAGATTTCTTTGAAATATGTCCTGGTATCCTAACAAAATCGCGGAACTAACAGTCACTAATAAAACCCTGAAGACACTCCAACGCCTAAAAGTATACTTACATTTATTATTAAACGCATCCCAATTGCATTTAGTGACCATTTTGCCATCTTACCGGCTGTTCGGTTGTTTGTTTGGTTAGCATTTTTGCATAAATTTCAAGTAACACAAATTTAATGTTTGCTTAAAGTTGCCTCGACTTTTTGCTATTATTGTTAAATTTTTTTTTCAAATTTCCTTTATTGTTATCATAATTTTTTTTTGTGGCTTTCATTTGTTTGTTGGTTGCTGGCTGCATTGCAACGGACAAAGTTTCTTGCTGTGTGAACTTTTTCGAATGCACCACAGTTTGGTCAAACTCTAACTGCGAGTGCATTCTATGTGTGGCTTTGTGTTTGTGTGTGTGTGCGTGAATGAGTGCTACCATATTTATTATTATTCGTTGTTGCTGATAGTTTGCTTGTGGTCAGTTTCAATATTATTTAAAAAAAAAACAACTATGTAGTGACTTTTTTGGACCAAACGCAGACCAACAACTTCCTGGCGGAGAGTGGAAAAGTTTATGTATGAAGGAAATTATTTAGTGTGCTTTTTACTATGCAGTATTTAGTAGATATGTGTGAATGGCTTGTTAGACATGTCGAAAATGTATGTTTTATTTGAAAGTAAATTTATTTTTGGTTTCGTATACAGGCTTGGCAAATGTCTGTAGTGTGTATGGGAAAAAATCGAATTGATCGAATTTCTTTGTTAGAGTCAAATATGATTGGAAAATGTGTCTTTTATTTGTTTGTTACATCTTAAAGTATGTGGAGTTGGTATGGAAAGTAGCATAAACATGATTAAAAGCATCAATTTATCAGTCCACCTGGCTCAAAATTTTGTTCTTAAAACTTTCAGCTTTCGAAATGAAAGCAATACTTAAAAAAAATTTTGCAAGAAGCCAGTTAATGCCGACAATATCCTCACACAGTACACACAACTTGGTCACAATTTCATGAGCCCTTGTCACATTTAGGATCCCCATGTATTTGCCATCCGATAATAACCCTTTTCAGTTACGGCAAAAACAAAACCATGCAAAATATAAACAATGTATTTAGCGATTTCACAATCTTTGGGCCAATCATCGGCCATAAAAATCGTGTACAATATCTGTTGTCAGTACAACAAAATGCCGGACATTTTTATTGGTCAGCCTTCAGTTTCGGCATTTGCATTTATTGTGAATTTGCGTCGAATCTGCTGAGATAAGCAAGCAGTAAATGTTTATTGCAACTGACCCGTTCAGCGGCAGGTGTCACATGTCCTGTCAATAATTACAGCCACGCAACATAACTATTTTCGAAGCAGCACTTCATTTACATATATCCCATTAACCCAACCTGGCCACTGCAATGTGACTCCGTTTGGCTGCCCAAAATAAAAGAAGAACAAGAATATTGCAAAAGGTGTGCGATAAACCGAATAGATGGCAAATAGCCGGCGTATTTGTGTGTAGGAGTGTGTGTGTGTTTTTGTTTTTATCTTCGAAAGATACAGCCGGACCCGAGTTAGGATTCTTACCGACTAAAAACCACCCCCTGTCTCCTACCCGTAGCCCCGACGGTGTGTGTGTTTGTGTGTGTGTGTGTGTGTGTGGGTACAGTGCTGCTGCTAGCACAACTTAAGCAATAAATCCAATTTGCAATGCTGCTCTTGTTGTTGCTGTTGATGATGTTGCGACCAATATTGGTTCAAGAAAGGTAAAGCAATAAAAATCGCACATTTCTTTATTCTTCGGTTTTGTTTGTTTGTCGTCTATCAAAAGTATACATCAAAGTGTTTACGCCGAATTTCAACCCCACAATGTTTACTGTGCAAAAAAATTAAGCCATATCTTCAAGATTAAAAAAGTGAAATTCAACTTAAAAAAAAACTGCAAAATAACGGTTGAATGGATTAAAACAACAAACCCAATAAAAGTTTAAAAAAAGCAGGTTTGAAATTTTACAGCAATCATCTACTTTTGTTCCGATATTAAAAATGAAAAGTTATACAAAAGAGGAACGAGTTATCATTGCAAAAATAATCGTTTTATTGAAGCAAAGATTTGCAGATCGTGTCATCTCCAGCCAGATTTATGGGCCAACTTCAGCAAATTTCAAATCGGAAGTAGGGTGTTTTTAGTTTGTTGGAGTTTGGCATAACGAACGATTACGCTACTATCTTCCTTGAGTGATTTACTTCAAACTTAATTTGTTCAATTTACAGTCTGGAATACAAGAAACAAACAAACAAATTTTGAATTGCTCAAAACAAAACAAAATTAAAAACTTTGCATATTTTGAGGCCCAAATTTTTGGAGGAAAAAGTATGAAAAATGATAAAAATGACTATGGTACATTTTTGCTATTATTTCGATGAGAATGGGAATCATACCAATTAATTGGGCTGTGTTGTATTACTTGATGTTTCCGCTTTCATTTAACACCTAACTTGATACTTGATTTACGAAAAATGTGCATGTTTTTGACCATCAAAGAAAACGCCTTAAAATTCCATATTTTCCGACTTTGAGGTCCAATTACCGCGGAATTTTAAAACTTATAAAAATAAATTGCATTGGAAAAGAAGCCGTGCGGTGTTGCTAATGCAACGAGGTGAAAATGATGTCAACCGGTTTATTGGTTTAGAAATTACAATCCCAAACGTGAAAAAAGTCAGGGAAAATCCGAAAAAGTGGCACGCCCATTTTTTGCGAAATTGGAAACTAAGTTTTCAAAACGGTTTGCGGATTCGAAATCAGCGCTCCCTAATTACCCTAGAACTTATGTCAAAACCAGAAAAGCCGACCAAAAGTCGAAATTTGTTGCCCTGTGTTATTATTTTTTTTCCGAATTGTAAGTAGATATATGTTAGGTTGGTTTATCAGCAGACACCTCTGGTCATCATGCCTGGAAAATGAGGGCTCAGCAGTGCTCTTTCTCAGGAATTGTTCGTCGTTTCCAAAGCTCAGATTACGGACGCTATACTAAGATTTAGTGAAAACTACTTACATTGGTTCTCTATGACTGTGCAAAAATCTTCCATTTCGTTCACTCTGCTTAACAAACTCAGAAAAATAATGTAGAGTTTCGTCATCAAGCAAAATGAAGAAAAGTGGTAGCAAGAGAAAGTGGGCAAGTCGCTTATCATGGACTTTAACCATAATATTAGCGAGGTCCACATCCAACCGGGCGGTATTCACATCCTATCAGCGTCAACTAAAAATGTTTCTTTATCACTGCGCAAAAGATTCCACTTCATGAAAAGCAGTGAAAAATTTCAATAAATCAACAATGTACAAAGGGAGAATAATGAAGAGTAGGCAAGTGGCATATCATGTGCATCAACCATAACCTCCCAACCATAGCTGACCTCCAAACAGCGTCAACTGAATACACCGCCAAGTTTTGCTGATCAAAAATAGAACCAGTGGACACCAACCGACTAACGTGTTTTTTTTTTTTTTTTTCGTAGGAAGTGGAAATCTTAGCAAGACACTAGAGGACCCGTATCCAATAGCGTGACCGATTAGCGGCCTAAAACCAACTCCCTTCACCACCCGCCCTATAGGAACCCCAGAGGACCACCATGAAAGGTATTGCGCCCTGGGGCAGGGACCAATTCACGCGACTAACGTGTACTCGCATTTATCTGTGAGCTGAATAAATAAAAAAATTAATATCAATTTGAAATGTCGTAGGTTAATTTAAAAACAAACAAGAAAAACTCGCCAATGTATTCGCTCATATTCAATTATTCCAATTTTAATTAAGTAGTTGACATTAATAAGTATGTTGCGCCTAAATACAAATGAAGGCTTTAGAATTAAATTATTTAATCTCGTTCCATAATTTTGGGCAATATTCACACTCGAATTCTGTGTAAGCGAATTTTAGATCATAACATTTTCATTTGTTAGCTCTGGGTATTGCAATGAATCGAAATTCAAACAAGCTTTCAATGAACATTGACAACTTTTCAATTTGTTTTATTTAAATTTTTGTTATTGATTGATTTTGGGCGCACTTGGTCCACATTGTCTCAGTTCATTTGCAATGTTCATTACTATTTCATTTATAATTCAGAGAGTTTTGATTTTGAATCTCTACTCACATTTACCAAATATAGAACCCATCTTTCAGGCGCTGTCCGTTTAACAGACAATGACAAATCTTTAAAGAAGAAATGTTGCCTGTAAAAAGCCACCAACTTACCTTCGAATGTTTCGGTTTGAAACTCGAGTGGTCCAACGGACGATGACAAATCTTTGAAGAAGAGTGGTTGCTTTTAAAAAAGCCACCAACTTGACGTCGAAAGGTTCAGCATAAAATTGTAGGATAGTTGAACTTATGGTTCAATACACTAACCACACTAACACCAACTACACTAACTGTGCTGTGAGGATCGTAATCAATCTTTGAAAACAAATAGTTGCCACGAAAAAAGTCCCCAACATGCTCTCGAAAGATTCGTTATAAAACTGTAGAATAGTTAAACTCACTAACCAGTGATTCATGAAAAACTCTAACTTATGAATCGTAAATATTTTTTTTTATTTTAACTCTGACCTCCCCGTATTTACTGTAATCATGATAAAATCATTCGCAGTATTTGTACCATCGAGCAGGGAGATAATCCCGGCATTTAGAGACTCGACTACTTGAGCGTTTCACATCTCTAACGCGCACGTGTGCCAGCCGCCATTTGAATGCGTTGCAATAGTCACATTGGCCGGTCTGATGAAAATTTATGGCCGCGACGCGTTTTCCAGTTGCATGCAGTTTCATAACGAAAACGGCACCAAAAAAAAAAACGGCAACCAGGTGCAATGGCGACGCGTTTTATAGGGATTTGTTGAATTGTCGCTTTAGCAGTTTGCTGCATAAAACTCTGCAATCAACAGAAAAATATTGGCAAAGCAGTTTTAATGGCAAATAAAATGACAAAACGTTTGTAGATTTGTAAATGTTGATCTCATTGAAAACATTAGAGGTGATTGTTAACTCGATATGCGCAGCGTACTACATGTAGGACACCTATATTTCAGGGTATCGGCTGGTAAATATAAAAACCCAGTTAAGGCAGCACTCTTAAAATAGATGTATTACATTATAGTACGGTCGGAATGTTTGGGTTGAAACACTGTGCGACAGCATTTTTTACACCGGGAAAAATCCATATGTGCGTGAAACTAGAGACCAAATATAGTAATACTGCGTACTTAGTTTTTGATTTCTACATCCTTTGTCCTTTTAAAAGGACTTAAAAATTTTCAAGGGTTTGTATCCCATAAAAAAAATATAAAAAATACTTAACCTAGTTAGAATATGGCGATATTTATATCAAATGAAAGAGGAAAGGCTCAAGAATTTAAATAAAATTAATTTTTTATCTATTTGTAAAGAACGGATATGAAAAAGGTCCTTTGAAAATTTTAATCCTTTATATCCTTGAAAATTTACATAGAATTTTCTTGAAAAGTAAGTATGTTAAATCCTCAAATCTCCCTGATCACGTGTCAAAATTTCATTATTCTAACTTTATTAGTTCGAAAGTTATTAAAAAAAGGCGGAAGCTGCAATTCTAATGAAATACAAAAATTCTAGTTTATTTGAGTATCAGTATTTTAAATAATAAAAAGATACAAAATCAATGAAGCGAGAATAATGAAATTTTGACACGTGATCAAGGAGATTTGGGGTTTCAAGGATATAAAGGATTAAAATTTGCAAAGGACCTTTTTTATATCCTTTTTTTGTAAATAGATAAAAAATTAATTTTATTTAAATTTTTGAGCCTTTCCTCTTTCATTTGATATACATATCGTCATATTCGAACGAGGTTAAGTATTTTTGATATTTTTTTAATTTTTTATCCCCTTCAAAATTTTGAAGTCCTTTTAAAAGGACAAAGGATATAGAAATGACAAAACTAAGTACGCAGTATTACTATGGTTGGTCTCTAGTTTCAAGTTCATATGGATTTTTTCCGGTGTGAAAAATGTTTTTAATTTTTGTCGCACGGTGAAATAGGTTAAAGAAAGAGAGAAAAATACTGTACCACTGCATCTCAAAGTAGATGCCTCCGCTTTCTAGAAAGGACAATTAATGATGTGAACATAATAGGCACTGCGCCACTGAAGGATATCGTTAGATTCACTTAAGCTTTGGTTAGATTTGGCCAACGCCCGAATACAGAGTTCCAGTAACAAGTGGCCTTCTACACTCTTCAGATATTACAATTGGAATTAGAGGCCACCCAGTGTTTAGAATTAGTCGAACAATCAACAAGCTGCCAGACTTATCTGATCTCTCCTTGAGCGCCTAATCGCCTCTTACTTTAAATGCAATTTCTCATATTTTATTTCAAAAACATACAAAAAAACGTTCAACAAATCAACACTTTAATGGCCAGCAAAGCCTGCAACTAATACCAGACAATCTATGATTTTAATTTGATGTCGTAATTTCACGCCATACATTTGATGTAAGTATACTCACACATGCATACATATAAACACACATACACGTATACATCTTTATTTTTATTTTGAGTGTGCGCTCGCTGCCAGCTGCCATTCGTGCAGGGAGTTGAAGCAGTTTTAAGGATTTCCTGTGCCAGCTGTCAATGTGTCATTTTAATTGAATACTCGCTGCGTGTGTATATATATGAGTGTGTGTGTGTTTGTGTGGCTGTGTGCGTGATACTGTCGGAAAATGCTTGCACAATTTTACCGCAAAAATAACAAAGCACAGGATGGGACAGAAGGACGTGGAAACTTGTGCTGATGCTGCTAAAATAACCAAATCATTACCGGACGTAGAAACGAGTGGCAAAAGACGCTGGAATGGGCCAAAAACAACACTGGCCAGTGTGGACATAAAAACAAACTCAAACACACACATACACAACTGTTATATTATATGAGAGAGACACACATGCATACATACAAACATGCATTGCAGCCACACATACATACATATAGTGTCCGACCGAAACCACTTTTTTGGGCCGAAACCGAAACCGAAACCGAATATTCGGTTTTTTTTTAATATTCGGCCGAAACCGAAACCGAAACTTTCTAGTTGAAATAAAAATCACCATATCAAGCACTTTTTTCAACAAACGAATTTTACATTAAGTAAATAAAGAACAAACAAACAAACATAGCATAAATAAATAAATACTTATTAAAAAAAACCAATTTATTCATTTTTTAAAAACGTAAACATGAAAAAATCACCCTTTCGTACCTTACTCGCTAATATTCAAAATTAAATAATTTAATATTATATGCTAAAAAATGAAGTTTATTTACATTGGTGGCATCTAAATTATTCCTCCTTTCACTATATATCTGCTACACAATAAAATGTAAAAAATATTCTAGAAAGTTTCGGTTTCGGCTATTCGGCCATTTTTTGGCCGAAACTGAAACCGAAACCGAAACCACTTATTTGGGCCGAAACCGAAACCGAAACCGAATATTCGGTCGGACACTACATACATATAATACATACATACAATAATGCTCACACACAACACTCACACACACACATACAACTGTTGTAAGCGTTGCTTTTGTTCGACAATCTGCCAGGAATAACAATGCGATAATGTGAAGACGATGAAGGCGCACCGACCTTTTTGGGCGGCACTGTACATATTAAAATTGCGCACAGGCAAAACAACAACAACAATAAACAACAAATACGCATGTATGTGTATGTGTCTATATAAGTATGTGTTTTTTTGTGTAAGGACACACACCGCTGACAATGAGACGATTTGCCAGGAGATGTTATTATTGTTGGTTTTGATGTTGTTATCGTTGTTATTGTTGTTTTTATTTTTGTATTTGTTATTGTACTTGTTATTGTTAACGCTCGAGCAAGTAAAGGCAGAAAAACAAACAAACAAACACTCAGACAAACAGACAACAGAATAGAACACCGCAAAACCGAACGAACGCAACAAACAAAAACGTAAATTATTGCATGTACTTGTTGTTGTTGTTGTTGTTGCTGTTTGTGTTGGCCAAGGCATAAACTTGCGCTTTTTATGGTCAACATAAACGTAAACATATAGAGAGAAGAAAGTACAAAATAATGTATTGTCTGCAGAAAAATGAAAACGAAACAAGCAACGAGCCTTGAACAGCAACGAAAACAAATAAAAGGCGCATATAAAATTTATTTATTATTAGATAAACGCACACACCTACACAACGAAAATGTGCGTTTTTGCAGCACCCACAGGCTGCAGCTGCATGTGACGCACACACTCACACATGTCTGAGTGTGTGTGAGAGTGTTGCACTCGCACTTGAACGCGCCGCAAGCAGTGAACGTTGTGCCTCCACTCAAAGTATTTGATGGCATTTCGGCAATGAAATGATTTCATTCTACCGTTAGTACGTGACGAGAAAATGATGTGCCGTGCCACTAACACACGCACACACACACATATTAGTAGCCACAAGCGATGCTAAAGCACAGCTCTTCCACTCAACACCTACAACCAATCCAATCAGTGCAGCATTCTGCTTTCTGTTTCTAGCGCAAAATCTGTTCTTCACGGCGCGTGTTGCATGCAGTTCAGAAAACTGTCAATTACAGCCACAACAGAAACATTCCGATGCACCCAAATGTGATTTTAAGGCTGCCGCACACAAACTGCAGTTCGTATTGAAAATTTTGACACAGACTTAATGAGTTTTCTTAATACTTGAACAAAACAGGTAAATAGCATAAATACATTTTTTTGGAAAAAACCATGTTCCAAGATTAGTTGCAATCAGGGACCCAAAATAATAGTTATGATTTTTTAGAAATTCGAAAACGTTGCCCATTTTTAAGAGATATTTATAAATGTTGGACAATAACTATTATGAGGAAAAAAAATCCTTTTTTCGTTATTTCGTAACTATTATTCGTGACAAATATTTTTTCCTGTTGCCTAACACCATCACCCATCACTTTTGGAAAAATCGCGAATCTAAAATCAAATCAATGATTAAATTTTGTATTGTGTGGGTAGTGGGTGCCAGCCGCTTGTCCAGTACCCGCCCCGGTAGAAGGCGTAAGACTCAGGGAAGTCCTTAAATGTGGTGGATACCCATTTCTGACATCGAATTTATGATCAGCGAACCTAATTCCATAGAAAATTTATAGTCGCATTCCCCGATCAGACATCTGTTTCTTTTGTGTGCCGGTTTTTTCAACGTAAAAAATTAATATTGCAAAATAATAGTTACCACTCAACGTAAAAAAAATATTTCCCATTCATAACACAGCACAACAAAAAACACTTTTTTTCTGTTGCATGGAGTTTTTCTCTGTTTCTTACTAATTTGGGTGCGCTAATTTCGAATCTATCCTCAGATTTTTCCTAGCAGCTTTAGTTAGTGAGATATAGGTACCGTGTCATTTTTTCAGTTTTTCCTCTACTTTTTTCCATATTTTTGATCGTAATTTCTAAACCAAATAACCGATTCACATGAGTTTCACCTTATCGCATTAACAACACCGCACGGCTTCTTTTTCGATGACACTTATTTTTATAAGTTTTAAAATGCCGCGGTAAGTGGACGTCAAATTCGGAAAATATGTAATTTTAAGGCGTTTTCTTTGATGGTCAAAAACATACACAATTTTCGTAAATCAATTAACGAGTTAGGTGTGTAATGAAAGCCGACACATCAAATATTACAACACAGCCAAATTATTTGGCGGAATACACATTCGCATCGAAATATTAGCAAAAATGTACCATAGTCATTTTCATCACTTTTCATACTTTTTCCTTAAAAAATTAGGGGCCTCAAAATATGCTCTTTTATATGTTCCATTTATAGTCTGAAAAAGATTTTGAATTGCTCGAAACAAAAAAAATTAACCTAATATAAAAAAGCAACGAGTACAAGCTACAAAGGCCATCGACTCTGGTAAATAATGGAATTTAAATGAGTATTATAATCTGTTATGTAATTTACAGTCTAAAAGAAAGTTGTATATCTTCATGATATTTACATAGGATATGGTTTTTAGGATAGTTTGCGGGTTTATAGAACCAAAATGTTTTCGCCTTAAATTCTGTAAAGATGAACATTCGTTGAGGATGTGAGCAACCGAGGCAGTAGTGTGGCAAAAAGGGCATGTGGGTATTGGTGTCCTAGATAGCAGATGTTGGTGCGTGAGTTGAGTGTGGCCGATCCTCAATCGGGTGAAGAGTGTTGATTGTTGGCGCGTGATATTACTTGGGTATAGTACTTTACTGCGGGTAGGGTTGAACATAGTGTACGGGTGGTTGAAATTAAGCCATTCAGCTTCCTTTTTCATCTGAATGTGGTGCTTCAATAATTTGCTGAGATGCTTTTGATCTTGTAACTCGAATTGAAAAGTGGGTGCTGTTTCGAAATAACGGGCTGCGTTATCTGCATGTTCATTACCGGTTATGCCAGCATGACCAGGTACCCAGAGCAGCATGACTTTGTTGTTGTATTTGATGCATAGGTCTCGGATTTTGGAAACTGTTGTTGAGGTGTTGTTGATGTTTTCAACGGCTGTTAAGCAAGAGCTGCTGTCTGAGCAGATAACAAACTTGCCTTTATTCTGGACAGAAAATTTTAAAGCTGTGAGGATTGCGAAAGCTTCAGCGTTAAATACGGATGAGTATGGAGGAAGAGTTCCGCCGGAAATGATTGCTCCATCTTGTGTAGTGACAGCAAAAGCTGTGTTTACTCTTTTAGAGCCGTCTGTGTAGATCGCTTTCCAATTTTCGGATTTGTATTTATTAACTGTAGCCAAGAAATTCTGTTGGTACGTTTGGTTGTTGGTGATCGATTTTTTGTAAATGCTTAAGGAAGTGTCGACAGAGCTTTTTTTTAGCAGCCACGCCGGTTCCACATTTGTTTTGTTAAATTTTTGAGGCGGGTGAATACCATGCTCTTTCCCGTAAGCAATACAGCGGCGCAGTGTGGATTTTAATTTAAAGTTTCGTTTGTGTCGAGAAGCGGCCACTATAGTTTTATAAAGGTGCTCGTTTGGTGAGTTCAGCAGTTTTGGGGTTAGTAGGATTGTTGATTCATATACCCTTTCTTTTATAGATGGTAAGCCAGTTTCGCCTAGGATGCAATTTATAGGTGATGTAGGAAATGCATTTATACTGCGTCGGGCTGCGGCGTGATACGGAGCTTCCAGTAATTTGATGTTTGTATTAGCGCACCATCCAAAGATGGGTAGGCAGTAGTCAATTTTTGATAATATTACTGCCCTTGTTATATTAATAAGTGTGTTAGGATGAGTCAAGGATCGTCTACATGCTAGGTATTTGATTATATTTAACCTTTTTATGAGGTTTTTTCTTAGAGTAATACATTGGTGTCGAAAATTAAATTTGTTATCAAAATAAATACCTAATATTTTTAAATTTTTTACAGATTCTATAACATTGTTGTCGAAAGTTAATTGAGGGTAGTTACAATTTCTTTTTTTGCAAATGTGCAGTAATTTACATTTGGAAGGGGAGATAGTTGCCCCTGATTGCAGGCCCCATTTTTTAAATTCTGTGAGGACTTTACAAAAGATAATGTTTACAGATTGTGTATTTTTCATGTTAGTATAAATGATAGCGTCATCAGCGTACATGGCAAGTTTTATATTTTTAATACTCATACATATTTCATTTAGTTTATCGAAGGCTATTATAAATAGTACTACAGAGAGAGGCGAACCCTGCGGGATTCCATTATGGAGGGGGTAAGTATAGGATAGCTTGTTATTCATACGAACACGTATTTGTCGATTTGTCATGAAAGCTTTTACAAATTTAAAAACTTTTGGACCAATCTTCCAGGTAGCAAGTTGACTTAGGACTGCGTGAACTCCTACGCGGTCAAAGGCTTTCTCAAAGTCTGTCGCCATGATGGTAACATGGTTTTTGGTGGCGAGAGAGTCTGATACGTAGTGTTGGAGTTGAGTTAGCAGATCCATAGTGCTGTGTTTGTGTTTGAAGGCAGTTTGGTTGTGGCTAATAAAATTGTTTCTGGTGATAAACCACATTAATGTTTTCGCTACAATTTTGTCAAGAGTTTTACCGAGGCATGACAGAAGAGATATTGGTCTGTAGGACGCAATCAAGTCGGCGGTTTTGTTTGGTTTAATAATTGGGATTATCGTGGCTGTACGCCAGTGATGTGGATATAAAGTTTGTGCTAAGATGGAGTTATATAAGTGAAGTAATCTGTGTTTGGCTATTGCAGGTAAGTTAGAAAGCATAGGGTAGGAAATACGGTCGATGCAACGCTGATTCAAGTTCAATAAATGTTATTTCGCTCTCTAGGGCTTTTGCTGAAGGGGAGAGTTTTGAAGGGGCGTACGTTGTGGAAAGCCACAGTTTTTTTTCTTTTATGTAAAGGTTGGAAAAGTTGTCGTCATTTGAGTAATTTGACCAATATTGGGCAAATGATTCCGCAATGTCGAAAGAGTTAGAGAGAATGTTCTGATTAGATAGGATCGTTTTAATGGGACTGTGAGGATTTCCAGTTAACAATTTAATATCAGACCAGATCTTTTTGGGGGTTGAAGTTGGGGAAATTCGTGACGTAAATAGTGCAAAGCTTTTCCTCCTTGATTCTTTGGCCGCTTTTTTGAAAAGAGCGTTTGATCTTTTATAATTTAGTAGGTTTATGTCGGTCGTAGATTTTTTAAAAGTTTTCCAGAGTTTAATTTTTTGGTCTCGGAGTTCTTGGAGGTCCTTGTTCCACCAAATAGGAAATGCTTTGGAGAATTTACGTTTGCTTTGAGGAATGGACTTATTAGCTGCAGTGCGAATGATTTTTGTGATTATTGAGGTTTCTTTATTGATGTTGTGGGTTGGAGGATACTTTAGGGTATTGCTGATTTCTGATTGGAATACATTCCAATTAGCGTAATCAGTTTTAAATTTGGGCAGATGGTTATATTTTTCAAAGTGGAATTGGGTTTGGATAGAGATAAAGATCGGGAAATGATCGCTGCCTCTGAGGACGGAGGAAACTTTCCATTGTGTTCTGGGGGTGAGTTGAGGGGAGGTTAGGGAAAGATCAACGTTTGTTAGAGAAGAGTGGGAGGAAAAGTGTGTGGGAGAGCCGTTATTAAGTGACACTAGATGGTGGTTAAGAATAAAGTTTTCGATAATTAAACCTCTCGCATTTGGTTTGCGAGAACCCCAAAGAGGGCTCCAGGCGTTGAAATCCCCTGTCCATAAAACTGGTGACGGAAGATGATTGAAGAGGCTATTTAACTCGGTTTCAGAAAAATTTTGGTGCGGAGGGATATATGTATTTGCAACGGAAAAACATAAATTAAGGTTGATTTTTACTGCTATTGTTGATATGTTGGAGGCTATGTCTATAACTTTGTGTGGAATGTAATTTTTTATTAGTATTGCAATACCTTGTTTACTAGATTGAATGTTGTGTAAATTTGAGAAATAGCCAATGTATTGCTTAGGGTAAGCAATACTGTTTGAATTATAAGCATGTGGAATGTGGGTTTCTTGTATACAAATTATATCTGGATTTTTCTCTTTAATCAGCAGTAAGAGTTCATGGTAGTTATTGAAATACCCGTTCATATTCCATTGGACAATATTGAGTGTCATTGACAGTGACTGAGAGAAATGTAGATATAACTCTGTATGTATTTGTTTGTATTTTAAAAGTGATGTTGAGAAACTACATATCGTCTTCGGAGGACATTGGTGTCTGAGTAGCTGAGAGTACTTGGGGGAGAGACGGGAGAGGTTCGAAGAAAGATTGAGATTGTGCGTTGTGAGTGTCTGGAGAGTTGGTTATTGTGAGGAGATTTTGTTGAGGTGAGTTTGGGAACGAAACAGTGTGATCGGAGAGGCGTGTGTTATTGGAAATGTGATTAAAGTGGAATTCTGAGCTCGAAGAGTGTATAGTAAAATTTGGTTTGTTTGTTTGTAATGTTGAGGAGGAGGGTTTGGATTCAGCTGAAGGGGTGGAGTCAGCAGTAATGGGCCAGTTACTCATGACATAACTTAGTTTTACTTGTCAGCTAGCACGACCTGGCATACCCGAAAGCTGTACAACTGGTTACCCGAGACATAGAACATAAACTTAGAACTTAACCGTAAACTTAGAAATCTGTTTCGTTTTGGTTTCTAAGTTTATGTTTACGGAAAACGCAAAAAATGTTGCCACTCTCTTCGGAATGAATTGAAAAGTAAACAAATTAAAATAATTTGTAAAATATACAAAATGGATTGCAATTTTTATTAGTTTCGTAAATATATTAATAATTTTAGTCGTTGGATGCTCAAACATTTAATAATAGCAAGTAAAAAAATGTCGCGAAAAGTTTGAATTTGATTGTTCACGAGATGGAGAAATCGAAGTGGCAATATTGTCGTATAAAAAACAGCTGATTTTTAAGTTTATGTTTACGGAAATAAAGTTTTGAGTAATCGCTCAAATTTTCTAAGTTTATGTTTATGGTTAAGTTTATGTTCTGTGTCATGAGTAACTGGCCCATAAGAGAAGGGGAGAGTTTGGATTGTTTGTCAGTAAAAAGTAAGTTCGATGTAGTTTTAGTAGTCATTTTGTTTTCATTTGCTAAGTTATCGTTTTTTGAGTTATTGATGGTTATGTTATTATTGTTATAGTTAGTTTTGATGTTACAGATGTTTACGTTATTATTTGTAGTTGTGGTTGAGGATTTGTGGTTGTTGCCATTTGTGTTTGTGGTGGATACGGCTGTAGCATAGGAGGTATCAGGTGAAACAGATGAAGTGAGTGAAGATTGTTGTTTGTGGATTTTTAATTCTTCGCGCATGGAGCATTTGTTTGTTGTTTTGATTTTTATTATGTCTTTAGCTTGGAGAAATTTAGTGCATTCTTTGGATGATGAGGGGTGTTCTGCAGAGCAGTTGGCACAAAGTGTGCGTGTACAACTTGCTGGAGTGTGGGGAGGGAGAGAGCAGTTCACGCAAAGCGGACTACGATTACAACGTTTCGCTGTGTGCCCAAGAAGCTGACAAGATTTACAGCGCATGGGTGAGGGAATGTATTGGCGAACCAATACTTTACACCAAGCAATGTCGATCTTACTAGGTAAGGTGTATAGGTTAAATGTTAATAGGACAACTCCCGTAGGGCGCAGAGTGTTGTCAACATTTCTTTGGAATTTAAAGGCTGATACTACTCCTTGAGACCTAAGCTCGTTTACAATTTCTTCCTCTGGCACATTGTTTAGGAATGGGGCAAATACCGTACCTTTAACATGGTTGAGCGATTCGTGTAGGGTGGCTGATACCGCGCACACGTTTGACAAATATTTTGTTTTCAAGAATTTTTGCGCGATTTCAGAGCTCTTGACTAGTAAAAGTAATTTCCCATCACGAAGGGTAGATATGGAGTGGACGTCACTGCTGATTTGTTTGATCGCCCGATGTATGGCAAAACAAGAATAGGAGGAGAGGGGTTTGTCCGTGTCTGTGGATTCAATAACCACGAATTTTGGGTCAACTGTTTTTATTTCTGGGAGAAGAGGAAACGGAACCATGGACACACCCGTTCCTGATTTACGTTTCTTTTTTGGTCCAGAATCGAGTAGGGTGAAGCGATTAGCCTCAATATTTGGTGGCCCAGGGGCCATTTTCCACGTGGCGAATGAACTATATGCCAAAGATGGGTATATGCACACGCGAAAGCTAAAGAACAGTAGTAAATATAGAGCGAACCGTGTAAGAATGGAACGGTGAGTACAGTTAGAAAGATAAAGCTACCAAACACTCCGTAAGCGAAAAACCGACGTCTTGTCAGCGCGAGAGTTAGTCGGTGACTGCAAAAAAAAAAAAAAAATTAAAACCTTTGCATATTATGCGATGACGGAAAAAATATTTTTCAAAAAATAAACGTTACCGAACAATGGAAAAATATTTCTTGCTGGTAACAGTTATTAGGCAACAGAAAATATATTTGTCACGAATAATAGTTATACATAGATGTAAAAATAATTATTTCGAAATAATAATTATAAGTAACAATTAAAATATTTGTTACAATGAAACAGTTATTTTCCAACTTTTTTCTAAAAACGTTATAACTGTTATGTCCCTGGTTGCAACTCAAGAAAACGTCACATGTACAGTATTTGACAACATTTATCGTAACAATAGCCAAGTCTGTCAAGGTCCTTTGTGTACTTCGGTTTCAGATTCCGATCTTTTACTAAAAAAAAATTTATACACATTTTAACAATTTCATCGATTCTTTTTATTACTCGCACGTTTGATATTAATATTAATTATGAAAAGAAATGTTAGTTAAATGACCGCCACTTGAGATCAACAGCCAGGGGCGGATTCAGAAAAATATTTCGGGGGGGGGGGGTTTCAAAAAGTAATTCTTTAATATTTATAAAATGCCTTTTAATTTGTATGCATTTTTAAAGTCGATCCTAATATTTCGAGGGGTTTCAACCCCCAAAACCGTCCCCTGAATCCGCCACTGTTAACAGCCGCTGATCCTACTTACCTAACTGGCCGCTAACTCGCTACCAGGATATGGCACACCGAAAAATCTTTACCCAAGCGTGGCTGCCTTACACGCGCATTTTCTGATCGATTACATGAAGAGCAGATGAACTATTGGAAGTATTTAATTGAACTCTTAACTCCGAGCTTACAGTCATATTAGCAACATACTCGTTCTATCAGCAATATTCCCGGCTCTACAGGAACGCTTATCGTAACTTTAATACTTCCAGTTCTTTCAAATACATTCGCCCAACTTGCAAAGTGTTTCCGCGGTAGGACATTAAATCATCCCATATATTTGCCATTCTTTAGAACCATTTAACACAGCCTGCTTAGCATTTGAACTTGTTCTACGTTCATTATGGGCTGAAATAGGAGTTACTCGTATGGACCTGAACATTAAGTAATTCCAATCAGACAGTGCCACAATCCAAACTATATAACCCATGTTTGTTCTCTTTCCACCAAAGATTCCTGTTCAGTGGCCCCCAAAATCAAGCATTTTATCGTCATAGGACTTTTCTGCGGGGCTATACGAAAGGGGGGCTATGCTGTTCTTGCAGATAATTCTTTTACTATTCAATATGAGGTACTTATATTTAAAAAACTTCATTCGTGAATTCAGAGGCAAAATATGAGTCGAAAAGTGCTTCGAAGTTCGAAGAAATTCGTTTTTCAAAAACATGACAAATACCAGTCGAAAAGTGCTTCGAAATCGTTAAAAGTTATCTCGAAAGGAAACATGAAAAATTACTACCTATATGACACTTTCCTTCTAAGATTCGAGGAATCAAATTGTTTTTATCTTAAGAATTGTTTGATGACTTAAGAGTATTTTTGATCAAAAAACTTGAATGTTTAAGTTTAAAACGAAATATGTTATCACATCACATAATAAAGAAACAAATACAAAAAGCCTAGGCTAGGTTAGGTTGAACCTAGTGTCAAGGCAAGACAACACTTTGTGATACCACAAAATGGAAGAAGTTATGTATCCCTACTACAAGTTAAGGGTCCTATCGAGCCAGTTTAATTCACTTATATTGACAGTTCCGAGGTTATGCAAGTTGTTGGAAAATGGTGAGCATAGAGTTTATCATCCCCGTCTAGAGAGAGCAGGGCAGAAGCAAATAATATCACTTATAGTCTCCTCTTCTTGTTCATTTAGTCAACTGCAGCAGTAGTCTGAACATTCAAGACGTACTCTATTGGAATGACGTCCGAATAGACAACCACAAAACACTACTTTGCTGCCTGGTTGACTTGATTAGTATTCTTGTGCACCTGAGTTCAAAAGCGGGCCAGAGTTGCATGAATACATTGCAGGAAAGGATGAGCGTGTGTTTAGCTTAACACTTCTGTTACCTTAGGGTCATTTTCGAGTAAAATTTGACTTTAAAGAGCCGTAACTTTCTTATTTCTGGTAAATAATTGTTTTCCTTTGGACTCAGTGACTAATTTTATGCCATTTGAATATACGCCAAATTTCATTTTATTTGCAACACTGGTTTACGTGCAAATGAGCAACTATACAAATTTGACCTTAGGGTCATTTTATGACCCATAGTACTGAACGCAAGAAATTAGCCATTGCGATGTGAATTTTATTAGATTTGGTTCCAAAGTGTCGTGGATAATTGTTTCTGGCATTTTTGTTTTGTTTTGGGTTGGTAAGAGGGCGTGGCGCTAGCTATACAACCCTTTCTACTATGGAGTAAAATCGAAATTATGAGTCATACAACATTGCAATTTCGTGCAATGTCCTCATGTAGACATATTGTTTCACTGAAAATATTTCATGGGCGTTTAATAATGGGCGTGGCACTCTTTTAACGGTCCAAATTTTGAACATAACTTCGGAACTATAAGTCACACATCAATGACACTAAAATCGAACTTACTATTGGGTCATGTTTTTCGACAGGGGAAAAGGGAGGAAGGAGAAGAGGGCATTTAATAAAGGGCGTAGCTTCGCCCACACATCTCAATGAGCAGTACAAGAGCTTTTAAGCTTCAAGGGATCGAAACCCAATAGTACCAAAACTTTATGTTTGCTGGTATGAAATCTTAATTGAATCTTTCAATATAAATAGTACATATAGTACGATTTCTAGCAAGTAATAAATTTCTAAAAAATTCCAAAAGGAGTGTGAACAAGCTAGATCAAATTTCTGAAACATATTCGTGTCAGCGATAAGCAAAAAATTTACTCGTTGCTGCAGTTTGCAACTATTATTCCTTGCGGCACCATTGCATTTGTGATATGAAATTCATCCCTGAAATGATAACGTCACGCTGCTTATTCTATAAACAATTGGAAAAGTTACTTCCTGAGCTTCAATTTTGCGAAAAGAAAGGAAGCCAATAATATAATCGTGTGAGTTATCCTCAGCAGTACATTCACTAAAGAAAAAGATACTCAGTGAAAGGAAACGATGGGGCGCAATCCGGGTCAGCCGAATATATTCATTTTCTTATTCGGGAAATCGAATAATGTTAATTAATATATATTATAATTTGTATTGGTTCATTGGTGTCAATATCTAGTATAACTTTAATATTTTGGCATACTTTTATAAATTAAACCTCTAAACTGAGTAATTTTTTGTGGGCCACGGGAACAGGCTTTCTTGCGAAATCATTTATTTTTGGGCGTTTAACGATCAATGATTATTATCTGTTATATATAATATAATTGTCCAAAAATTAGTTACAATATAGTTTTAACTTCTGAAGAAATCGCAAGAATTAAAGTGCCCGAGAAGAATATCAAGAACCTGGACATGGTCTCCATGTTGAACATATTTTACTCCAGTAAGGAAATAGTCGCTTTACAATAATAAAAGTAATAACTAATTGTTAAAACCACAATGTCTTAACTTTTTTCAACAAAATACAAAGAAATAAATCGGGGTCATTTTATGACCCGAAGGGTCAAATGTGCGAGTTTTTCCTAGGGTAACAGAGGGGTTAAAGGTAGCTAAGGGTATGCCAACTCTAATTGTGATATTGCAGTTCAACAGGATAGCCACTGTGATATCACTGTGCCTTAGTGCCCAAGTAAATATAAAACTGATAGATTCCTGCAAAGCATGGAGCGACAAATAAAGACATCGTGAGACATGTTGGCAACATTTATATCAGCGTGACTGTCTGTAAGCATACAAACAGTTCCTCTAAGGACATTGTGTTGCTTTTTTAACCCTGCATTACTATTGTCTATTACATTAACGTCATTACTAACTATGGGTGTAATCCACCCACAACTTTTGATTATCTGTTTTACTTATCCATTGAAGTAAAATAAACAAAAATAAAATTTTTTCATAATCAGAACACCATAACATGTAAAAACAACAATAAATTGTTTAATTTTGTTAATTCATTTATTTAATATAAACATTTGTTTATGAGCATCTCATTTCAAGAAAAAAAAAGATGAAATAAAAAGTTGTATTGGGAAAATCTCACATCACATCACATCTTGCACAATATTTAAGCTATGTTTCTTTGGCTTAGTGATTTAGAAAGCTAAAAAAATAAGTAATAAATAATTATTTAATAATTTTTTTCGGATCGAGGAAAAATTTTGCGTAAAAACTCAAACAAAAATCAACAATATACCTGCTACTTTTAAAGGTTATCAAACATGTCGTCATAGCTTGCGTTCATTTCTGGCAATGTTGAATTGATTGATTCATAGCGATAGGTGCAGAGTGGGTTACTGTAGATTTTGGAAGTATATTTTTCACATTTTCAGCATATTGTTTTTGTTTCTCTATCTTTTTCATAGCCACATATAGTGACTAATTTTTAGTTGTGTCGTCGAGAAGTTTGATGCTATTTGATCGCTGCAGCTCAATGCAAAAGAGTCCTGCTTCAAATTGTGACACTTTTGACGAAATAAATCTTTGTTGCAGTTAACTCTAAGTAAAGTAATGACAATTTTAGTTTATATTTTCAAATAAATTAATTAATTTCGTATTTTCAAAATTTTTCTTTCCACTTTTTAATTGCCATTTATAATTTTTAAATTTTGCAAAATTGTCCTAACATGAAAAAACGATCAGCAAAATTGATATAACTTAAAATAATTTGGTAATTATTAAATTAAAATATCATCAAAAAAGTCATAAAAAAAATTTTGTAACTTATCCTAGAGCATAATTTGTAAGGATTTAAAAATGGTCTATACGGCAGCCGCCGTGGCTCAGTTGGTTAGTGCCTTGGACCGCGAGTCGAAGGCAGCAACCTCAGGTTCAAATACTGCCTGTAATAACACCTAAAAAAAAAAATAACGGGAAAACTCGTTTTCTCTTTCGGTGGCTGTCCTCTCAGCTGGAAATGGCAAACCTCTGAGAGTAAAAATTGCTTATGAAAAAGCTCCCAACCTGCCGTTCGGAACCGGCATAAAACTGTAGGTCCCTTCCACCCGTGTACAAATTCACACGCACAACACGGGTGGTTGCGGGAAGCTGGGCCTTAGTCTCGCGTAAGCGGGCTGTCGTGCCAGTCAATTATAAATGGTCTATACGTTATTTAAAAAAATTGTCGCCAAAAAGTGAATAAAAATATATGTATTTTATAAAAAATACAACATCATTACTAACAATCGGCGTTAAGCATCCAGCAATTTTATAACGCCACTACTATCGTGGGGTGTAATACATTCAGTGACTTTTTAAAACAATGGTATAAAAGCATCAGCTTTATTTATGCAACTGCAATGTACTCTAAAACCTTCCGAAATATGCAAATGTGGATTACATTATAACTTTATGTTGGTTTTGGTTAAAAAATCTATATTTAACTAAGAAATTGAACTCACAGGGTGGATTCCACCCTGACGATAGTAATGGAGGGTTAATGGAAACAGGCTTTTAAAGAAGGTTAATACTTCCGTCTCGAGGACGCTACAGAAGTTTGCAGACGGAAACTGTGCTCCGAAGGTGGATTCTCACACAGTATGCCACCCATACCTAACTTAGAGTCGTATGTATAAAAAGATACTCCATTTTTTGGCACCACGTCTCTATCCTATTTCTGTCCAAGAGATATGTGGACTGAGAGATTGTTATCAAAGAGTTAAGACCGTAAGGAATAGTCTATGTTTTCAGGTATGCCAGATTTTTTTGTTGTTTGAGTGATTGTTGCATCATGTCTCTTTTCTTTTCCTGCCCAAGAGGTATGTGGGCTGAGAGATCAACTTTTATCAAAGAGGTAAGACGGTAGAGAGAGGTCTATGTTTTCAGATATATCAGATTGTTTGCCTAGTATGCGACAATGGCCAAGATCAATGCGAGTCCATCTGTTGATGGCATTGAGTTTCACTGCAGATACGGCAGAAAGTATGGTCGAGCATAATGTCCCTCGGATGGTATCGATTGCAAGGCGCCAGTTATTTTGAGTTCTGCTGATCACTGCAATTTGTTTGTTTTCCCATTAATAAGCTGTAGCAGAAGGTTCAACTTTAACCGAATACGAATTCTGCAAGTGGATTGAACTTTACTGTGGCAACAAAAAGAAAATAAATTATTATCCTGTATATCTTTATTTGTGAGTTTCTTATCCTTATCCCTGTCCTCTACCTCATCTCCTACACCATTCCACAAATTTAATATGTTTGTGAGATAAAAATACTGCAGGTGAACTTCGAGCAAATGTTTTCAAGTCCAACGTTTGGCGCTCTCATCAATCACATTCAACGTCAATTTATGATGCGATTTATGATGATGCCGATTCGATTTCCGCCCGCACGTCGACTCGCCGCTGCCAACTCGACATTCGTTTATTGCACTGCGATAGCTACTTTTGCCGATAAGTACGGCTTTAGCTGCCATTTAATGGCGCCGACACTGCGCGTCGACGTCTCAGCTGCGCCGCCGTTGGCAACTAACGAAGTAGAGCAGAAATGAAGCGTTAAGTGTAAGCAGCTGAGCGCACCGACTCACGCTTAACCGTTTTAAAAGTATACCAGAATTGTTGGTTTTTCCTTTTTGGTTTTTGTTCCTAACTCAATAAAAGTTCACTGCCAATAACAATTCGAAAAGCATTGAATTTCAACGCAGCAATGAAATCGTCGGTTACTCGCAATCGCAACATCGCAATTTAACAAGACTGCAAAACTCAACGAGCAAACTTGAGTGAGCTTCAATGGGGGATAACTGCATACTCGTAGTTTGTTGGCGAGCGATATGTCTGTCGTGTTTGCAATTGAGGCTGAAAGCAAAATTGCGGCCGAATCGTGTTACTGTGTTGTTGTTCTTTGTATCTGCTACTGCACTTGAATACTAAAAGCGAAAATTGTTGTTAAGGATTTTAGAAAAAATGTGCATTTAAAGTAGATTTTAAAAAAAGTTTATCTCTTAGTAAAAAAGTTTGGTTGAAAAATCTCTAGTTTACTTCTACAAAATGTTAAGACTTTAATTTAGGAATATGCATTATATTTTGTATCTTTAACATCACGCAATGTATTGCTTTACGTTTTAAAGTGTTTTGAAATATGGAAACTAATTTTCAAAGCGGAAACTATTTTTTTAAATATCTGTTTGATACAACATTTTTGGATGGCATATATGATTTCAAGTGGTATTGGGCTCAAAAGTTGTGTAGGTGAGTCCCGAACACCTCGCCATCCTACCAAATAAAATACTACTTGCGCGACCGGTTGCAAAATCTCTGCTCTCTGAATTGGCTCTGGCTTGGTAAGAATTCTACAGAGGTCAGTGGATGAACTGAACTTAAAATTTTTGCTAGGAAAGAATTAGAAATCCTTATGCAATCAATCTACCGCAATCTACTAACGTTTCAGACATTCAAGCAGAGACATTCAGACATTCATTCATGGGTCGAGCCATTTGTAAAAGGAGCTCCAAACCCATAAGAAAGTAGTAAGAAATTGAGTTGAGTTGATTGAGAATGGGTCCATTAAAGCTACGAACTTTAAAAAAACTATAATATATCCACTAATTTTGAAAGGAACCAGTCAATGATCCACTTTATATAAGGTCCATTTATCATTTTAAACGTTTCAAAAATAAAATAATAGGAAAAACAACTACAATGCAGTTTTTATAAAATTTTACTAACAAAATGTGGCTTAATGAGTGCTGTGAGTCATTGTTGCCAGATGAGGAGATTTCTTCCTGGATTCAGGAGATTCTTGGCCTTTTAGGAGAATTTTTAGGAGGAAGAATTGTTTAGGAGAAAGTTTAGGAGATTTATATTTTATGTTAGGATCCTTAGTGGATTTTTGGGAGATTTTTGGATAACGAAGTAAGATGTATGGGGAACACTAGCAACAAAACATATTTTGGCAACTATTTTAATAGTCGAAGAACCCTGTTGTGTTAAAAATTTGTAAGGGCGCTGTTATGCAGACGGTCAAATGACCGTCGGTCACGATACTTTTTACGCTCTCGTTTTGTTTTTTCTACTCTGTGCCAAAACCCTGTTATGCAGACGGTCATTTGATCGCTGGTCACCAGTACACTTTTCGCTTACTTGCAGCACTTTTTCCGTACTTTTTCAGTAATTATTTACCACTTAATTTGCAATTTTCCTCTTTATTTCCTCTTTTTGGAAAGCCACGTACAACACAAATGTAAACAAACGATGAGGGTTGCTACGAACCATTTTTTCCGTCATTAGATACATATTTTCGCGACAAGTGTGCCATTTTGCTCCGAAAACACATGTGTTGTGAATAATTTCACAACGCAACACTGTTTTGATCGCATGATTTGGCATCGAGAGCCTCATCATTTTTGACCGACGCGGTCAAATTTTACTCTCCCGCTCTCTCTCTCAATTTTTCATTTTACATTGAAGCAACAACAACTATCGTGACCGACGGTCATTTGACCGTCTGCATAACAGCGCCCTAAGCTGGCAAAATGTAAGCTCGTTCTATCTCGTTTTCACTTATGGCTGTCACAACGAAATCCCGCCAAAAATGGCACTTATTGTTTAATTAATTTATTATATGTTTTGTTTTTGTAAAGGTTTTGTTGTTAAGCTGAAGATGAATAAAAAAATGCTGCATTAAACAAAATTATATTTATGTATATATTTTTGTTTTTATGAGAAGTTTAATTCTTTTAAAATGACGCAAATTATACAACAATTTTAGGAGTTTTTTTTTAACTTTTGGGAGGAAATTTCAGTATTTTTTTTTAATTTAGGAGAAAGTCTTTTCAGGTATCTGGCAACACTGCTGTGAGTACTCTAATTCCATACTTTCCTTCTCCGTCTGTACTTAACTGAATCTAATAATCGAATAACTGAAAAATTCAGTTGAGTAAAAGAATATTTTGGATCCAAAGCATAAATTTACACTATTTCAACTGCACCTGAGTGAAAAAATGTTGTGTCATATTTCGTAATTTAAAAATAATAAAAATAAAAAAATTATAATTGAATCAGGTAATTTCGTTATTTGGCGCCGTTGACTTTTGAAATTGTAACAACAGTAGAAAATTTCGGAATTAGAATGTATTTTTTTCACTCATCGCTGAATTTCACTTTTTTTTCGACTTGCAGTTAAGCGGACTCGACTGTACCACATTCAATTTAACCAGGTTCTTTATTTTCTGGTTCCCCATTGGTCAAATTTATGTTTTTTAGACTTTGTCGTTGTGTATGGCAACACAATTAAAATGCCATCACTCAAATTTTCCAGTATTCGTTCCATTTTGAAGTAGTTTTCTAATTCATTATTTATTTATTTATTTAGTTTTTTATTTACTTATTTATTAATTAATTAATTTATTTATTTATTTCTTTTTATTTATTTTTTATATAACTTTTCGGCACACAATTGAAATGAGCACCACTCGACTTTTTAGAGGACTCGTTTCTTTTTTTTAAAGAAGTAAATCTTCAATGACTTTTGTAGCATTTTTCGACAGTTAGTTCGGTACTTTGCCAATGTTGTTCTTTAAATGTTTAAGAGTGTGAAAATAATCCACAGAAATACGATCCTTCGCATAGCACCACAAAATAGTTCACCGGCACCAAATCTTTTGATTTCGGATTTCAGTTGACAATGCAAGGACTTGAAGTCGCAAGTCTCAGAAATTTCTCTGGCATTAGAGATATTCATTGGTAGTGTTGTATTGCTTGTGTTGCCTTTTAGTTGAAACAACTCATTGTTCAGATTTATATGTTAGATTTCATAATAACCAAACAAATGGTTAGAACGCCATGGAGTCTTTTAATGCTGATCATCAAGTACATTTATACTAAATAGACGAATGATGCTTTAATCTTTTAACTTATATCAGTCAACAGTCAGCAATCCTCTCGTTTTGAATTTCTTGACTAAATTATTCATAGATTTGTTGTTTAAAGTGACAAAAAGGTCCTTCAAAAATCGTTAAACCAAAGAATGACCACAGTTTTATTTAATTTATTAATTTTTTATAGTAAAAAATATTACAACATATTCCATATTCTTTTTATATTTTGTCACTTTAGTCGCATTGAAAAAAAAACAAAAATTTAAAAAAAAAACCCGAAGTTTATTTTTCGAAATGAAAAATGCTCCTACTTCAAAAGATAACTTAGGGTCAAAGATAAGATTATACATTTCCACCAAACACGAACAAAGCTTTCAAAAATCTAACTCTCCGAATAACGATCCGAATAAAATCGAATAGTACTTACTATTGCGAATCTTTTAGTGGCGCATGCAAGGGAGGTTTTAGGGGGTTCAAACCTCTCAAAAATATCCTCATGTTGAATCTCACGTTTATGGCTTCAACTGGTATTGAATTTAAAACCCAGCCCCCAAAATTAAATCCTGTGTGAGTTAGTGGTATCTTTATTTATTTATCGATTTAAAGTCATCTGTGAACCAGCGTTAAGTGTGTGGTTTCAAATGCTGGTTTTAATGAGTGGGTGGCACATAACTTCGATTGATTGAGGACTTTATAGTGATAGAGGACTTTATGGCCTAAGTGTGCTCTCCTTTGAATCAAGTCTCTCTCTCATCTATCTACAAATGTTACTTAGGAACGCTTTGTCTTTAGCAATCTTTAGTCTTTAACAATCAATCAAAAACGTATTCTGCTTTCCTTTGAAAATATAATCGTGTTTTTCTTATTGACCAAACATGCTTGCGATATCGTCCTAAACGATAAAATTTCGTAATGTACGTAACGTTCCTTGCACAAATCAGACGCAAATGTGTAGGTGTGTACAGAGCTACGTGTGCTTGTTTGTGTGGGTGTGTCTTTGGTAAGTGCCGCTAACAAGCTGCTAAAAGTCAACACGTTAATCCCGCAAAGCAGGCAAAATATCTCACAAAATGCGCGCATTAAAATTGACTCACACCTTGCGACGACCGACGGCCGTTGCTGTCGGCATTGCCGCAGTCAGCTGAAGCTTTGCAAATTAAGCCGAGCCGAAATTTCAACCGAAGCTAAACAAAGCGCACCAATTTAGGCAGTCAATTAGCTTTAATAAGCGTGCAATGCACAGGACGCGGGATAACAAAAGAATCAACGCACACACACACACACACACACACAGACATATACAGGCAGCAAATGACAAGTGTGATTTATGTGATATCTCGAGCGCAAATGAAGCCAAGTTGCGCTGACCACCGCCACTCCGCAGCCCACCGAAGCGTGGATCGTGACGACTCACCTTGCTGCACTTTGCTCCGCGGTCTGTGATTTCTGGCCACAGCTGATGACGTGCTCGCGTACGCGTCAACGATGCGAAGCGCGCGGCGCGGGGCCGGTCAACTATTAGCCACGATTTGTGCGCTCGGTGCGCTGCTTCAGCCAGTTGATGCGCCGTAGCGTGTATTAAAGCCAATAAATTAATGTCTCTTGTCACGGGCATAATTTGTTAGGATTTTCTTGAGTGCGCTGGGGCCAACCAGAATCGCAGGAGCAGGGGACGGCAGCGCGCAGCGTTGCGAGGCGGACGCACATCTTAAGGGAATTGCGGCGACTGTGGTGATTAATAAAATGGCATTAGGCGTGGGTGAAAGTAGCACAAACACACACACACACACGCACGCACACAAACATGTGCCAAACAACATGTTACAAACATTAGAAACGTACAAATTGCACAAAATGTGTGTGTAAGATAAAAATTATTTATTCCTAAGAGCCAAAAAACCTGAACGCCCCCTGACGCGAACGTATTACGCAAAGATTAGATTCCTTTAATCCGGTGCTTTTGCGCACAATTTCATAGCGTTAACGTGGCTAATATAACAACAAATATGTGGAGCTCATCCAGCTCAGAATTGCTTACTTTTAGAATTCATCATGTGGTGGCAAGTTTGCAATTTTGCCAAAGGAAAAACTTAATGGCTTACAACAAATACTATGCAAGGCACAAAATTATGTTTACAAATTTCACATTTAACCAGAGACCTAAAATAATTATTATCTATATTTTTGGGAATGAAAAAATTGCCCTAATTTAAGAAATTTCTATAATTATTGCTTTATACTAATTATTCCCAATAAGAAATTTTTCACGTCGCCTATAACTGTTATCATGTAATAAATATTTTTGAGTCGCATAATAACTGTTATAAGTAACAAGTATATTTTTCTCGATAATTATTATTTTGGGATTTTTGTTTTTTACATTGCTTCATAACTTTTATTTATGACATTTTTAAATTACGTTACCGATAACTATTATTTTGAGAAATTTTTGTTTACGTTGCTTCATAAATTTTATTTATGATTACTTTTCATTTACGTTACCGACAACTGTTATTTTGAAAAAAAAATTTTACGTTGAATTACTACATTTTGGATATGAATTAATTTTTAATTGTTTCAAATTGACAAACGCAAATTAACTGCAGAAACCTTATTTCCCCAACAACTAAACAATTAAAAATCAATTCATACTCAAAGTGTGGTAAGCCAACGTAAGTACAAAAAATTTCTTTCATAAAAGTTATGAGGCAACGTATAAAAAAGGTTCTTTCAAATAATAGTTATCGGTAACGTAAATAAAAAAAGTCATAAATAAAAGTTATGAAGCAACGTAAACAAAAAAAAAAATCCCAAAATAATAATTATCCAGAATGAAAAAAATATTTATTTCTCATAACAGTTATTATGCAACGTAAAAATTAATTTTCGCAAATAATAATTATAATAATTACATTGCAATTAATTTCTTAAAAACTTATAATAGTTAAGTCCCTGCATTTAACTTTTACACCGTAATGAGATGAATTTTTGGGGCAAGCTTGTTGAACCAGAGCGTACGAAAGAAGTGCACATGTGTTGTAGAAAATTCAATACAAAATTAAATAAATTTGAAAAACTATTCAGTAAAGTTGAACTTAAAAGTACATGTTATGAAATGCACACAAAAAGTTTTATATAAAAAATAGTTGCAGAACTTGGCAAGCAAAACACTTGAAAAATGTTACTAACAAGAAAAGAGAAAACAAATTTAATTAATAATTTTAAATTTAAATTATTTAAAAAAATATAAATTGTATTAAAAAAACTGAAAAATAAATACTCATTCTGCAAGTGAAAAATAAAACTCACCGCATAATTTTTATTTTTCCCCAAAAAATAAAACAACAAATAGTTTTAATTTTCTGATCAAAACAAAAAAATCAACAAATAATTTTTATTCGGTGAGCGGAAAATAAAAATCAAAAAATAAATTTTATATTCTGATTTTTATAGTTAGCTCATAATTTTTACGGGCCCTGAAAAAAAGACATAATTTTTGTACGAAATTAAAATGTTTATTTTCCATGGCTAGAATGATCCGACTTAACCCATTGCTGCCGGGTACCAGTTCCCCCCATACGATTTTGATAAAATTTCATACACGACCTAGAAGTGACCCAAAATGATCAGAAACAATTCATTCAAAATTTCAGCTTTCTATCTCTGCACGTTGCTGAAATATTCATTGGGTATTTTTTATCTATTAGGCAGCAATGGTAGCTTTTTTCCATACTTTTTAAAGTGATCAGCTAAAAACGTGAACAAAAGATGTATTGTTTACATGTGAGTTAGGAGGCAGATTTTTGTGAAGTTCTAAGGCCACTACGTTTCGCCACATTTTCCACCTCCGGAAAATTAACAATTTTCGGAGTCTGGTAACTCTAGCTAGATGGCGGAATTTTAGGGTGACCTCCACTAGACTAAGGTAGTTCCATCTTTACCGCAACCATCCCTATCAATGATTTTGAGATATCTCAAACATTGACTTTTTTGTGATTTAAAAAAAAAATCAATTTTCATGGGTAAAGTTTTACCCATTAGGCAGCAATGGGTTAAGTAGATCAAATATGCACCGTTTTGTTCAATAACTTGCTGTGATTTGGAAGGTAATTCCATCTGAAGGTTCATACCTCATTCGTATTGCAAAAAAAAAAATGGGACTCACATCAATTCACAAACATCCCTTGAAACAAATTTTTATAGACAGGACAGGAACAGGTGGTCTCCACTTGGTCTCCACTTGATCCCAACCAAGCTCCCTGTGCTTCTGATGAGTCACTAACGATGTGTGTGGTGTGGCGTTGTCTTGATGAAACACAACATTTTTCCTGTTCATGAATTGCGGCTTCTTTTTTTACAATTTCTCGCTGCAAGCAAGAAAATCAATCAAATCAGTTGTTTGACCAGGCGACAGTTGCTCACAATGAATGATACCCAACCAAACTCCTGACGCTTCTGGCAAATTACTAGCGATGTGTGTGGGACCTGACGTTGTCCTGTTGAAACACAATTCCTCTTTTATTGGTCCAAGCTGACCGCTTCTAGGCGATTGCTTACTTCAGACGTTTCAGTTGTTGAGAGTACAGGTCCAAACTAAGAGTTTGTCCCTAGTGGAGCAGCTCTTAGTAGATGATTCTCAATCAATCTCACCAAACACAAAGTAATATCTTCCTGATCTTCAAAACTTGGCCACTGTTTGCGAAGGCTCACTGCGATTCCACAACGATCGTTTTCACTTTGACGATGTCGTAAGTGCTCAACTTTTCATTAAATGCATTTCATAACATGTAGTTTTAAGTTCAACTTTACTTTATAGTTTTTCAAATTTACCTAATTTTATATTGCATTTTCTACAACACATGTGCACTTCTTCCAAAAATCAACTCACTAAAAGACTAAAAGTTAAATATGAAATTTGTAGACTTAATTTTGTGCCGTGCACAACACTTGTTGTAGAGGATTTTGTTTTTCCTTTTGCAAAATTCTGGATTCACCATCTGTTTCGGAAATGGTTCGATATTGTTGCATCCAGCAGTGATTCACAGATGAAAATTCGAACAAAAAGTATTTTATATATTGGATTTCCTTTAGTATCCATTAGTATGTAGTAGTGTCCGACCGAATATTCGTCTTCGACTTCGGTATTCGGCCTATTCGACCAATTTTAAATCTTCGACTTCGGCCAAAAGCCAAATTCTTCAGCCGAAGGTTTTCGCCCTGTAATGCAAGCCAATTTGCTATGTTTGGAAGTATTTTATCAAATATCGAGTCTTATTAGAATTTTTTGTTTTTGTTAGAAACAGAACTTTAAGACTGTTTTTGGTTCTTTTTGCTAAAATATGTATATATATATAGAGTAAGTTCGGGTAATGTGATATACCTGTTTGTTTTACAGCGATTCCCGACACATTTTGCCTTAAAACACACTTTTTTTGGTCTCAAACTGTTCACTGATGCATTATTTAGTATATCTATGATTATTAACTCTTTAAGATAAACTGTTGACGAGTTTTTTAATTAAAAATCAAAATATCCAAATATTGGCGTCTGATAAAAGTGGCGGGTAATGTGATATACCCGAAAAAACGTTAATTAACAGACCTATTAATTTCAAACTTGGTGAAAATACTCCAAATCAAAAATAATTAGTGACGTGTTTCTCATTTTTTTGGAAAATCACAATCTGACGGGGTAAACCAAGGGTTAAAAATTATTATCGAGAAACATGATTTCATGAATTTTTTTTATCTTAAACTTAACCATAACTGATTTTTGAGAATATTCCACTTCAAATATTATAAAATAAAGTATATACACATGTCTGTATACAAATAGTATTACTGTCATAAGTTTGGGTACTGAGATGCTATATATCACATTACCTGAACTTTGGTATATCACATTACCCGAAATTGACTTTTTGTGAAAAAAATATTATAGAAAAACAATAATAATTTTGTTAAGAAGAGCGTATCTCGCAAACTCATAATCGATATCACTGATTTACTTCTGATTAGCCTCGAACTTTGTAATAAAATTTTGTTTGTATTTTTTATGCTGTCAAACTTCGTGACCAAAAACTTGTGCAAGCCTACTCAAAGCACTTCATCACACTCACTGTAAACTATTTACTCAAGCACATCCAAAATCATGCAGCACGATTTTTTTAGCTGTTATGATGTTTTAAAAAGGTTAATTTTGAAAAAAGTCAACGCACCTGTGAAATAAGCCACTATATCACATTACCCGACCATATCACATTACCCGAACTTACCTTATATATTCTTGAATTAATTCTTAAGTGGAACCAAGAAATGAGTAGAGAAAGAACGGCTAAATTTTATCAGTTTTTTCCTTAAAATAAATTGTTATTATTATTCAGCTTCGGCCTTCAGCCTAATATTTTAGTTATGCCGAATATTCTGCTTCGGCTTCGGCCAATAATCCACCTTCGGTTGGGCACTAGTATGTAGTATCTTTCATAGTATCTTTTAGTATTCATCATTTAGTATCCATTATTGAAGTATGTAGTTCCAAACAGTGTTTTGTGCATTATTTAACTTCCGGACAATCGAAACAGTGCTCACACGAAGATCGGATTCAATAATTTTCATTTTCGACAATTGGCTTTCCAGAGCATCAAATTATCAAAATTACCAAAATGAAATCAATGAACCCAAAATTGCGCCCATTTTGCTGTTACAGTAGCAGGATCAGAAAAACTATGACTGACTTGCCTTTATCGAAGACAAATTTTGAAATATTGCGTATTCTTTCTTTGCTAGTTTTTAGTTTTGACGCGCGCCGGTTCAAACAAAATTGAGTGAAAGAATGGTAGAATCGTCTGAGAAGTTTTCTTAGTACGCAATTCTCTCTTTTTAACGTCATCTAACATAACCTGATCTAATTTATACAGGGTGGCACAAAAGTTGTCACCCAAGGTTCTTTGGTTCTAATTTGTTCATGAATGAATGAATGAATAAATCCTTCCTATTCATTCATACATTCATTTATTAATTTATTCATTCATAAACAAATTATAGCCAAAGTACGCGGGGTGACAACTTTTGCGCCAGGTAACAACTTTTACGCCACTCTGTACAACATGAGACACATATTACTAAGGCCTTCTATTGGAAAAATAATAAAATAATGCAAAAAAATCGTATGGGCTAAGGTCGAATAAGTACTGGTAAAGTGCCCCCAAGCCAATTTTGTTTGTTTTTTTTGTTTTTAGTGTTAGTAAATAAATGAGTTCCTCCTAAAAAAAGTAATATAAATTTAATAAATTGTATTGCCTCAGTGTTATTATTTAACGAAGTTGTCATTAAATTGTTTTTTTTTGTTTTTCCTAAGAAAGGACTTTTAAAGGTTTTATTGTTTGGAGGCAAATATGATTTAAATTTTTATTTTTCTTAAGACTTTTTTTCAAAATTTCAAGCAAAACAAACATTTTCTGAAGTGAAGGTTTTGTGTTAAAGGTTTTCAATTTTTTTGGGGGAGGTTTTGATAATAATTTAATTTTTAATGAGAAATATTTTGCCAAAAGACTTTATAAAATGTTGTTCAATATTTTACTCAATACAAGCGTTTTATGAAAATATTGTCCAAAAAACATGAAAGGGGGGGTAAGGAAAGGGTGTGGAGGCTTCATATGCATAAACAACTTTGTCGTAGACATCGAGGATTTATCTCTTCAAGTTTTCCCACTTTCCCTGTATAGGTCTTTAGAGACCTCTTTAACTTTTGTATGCAAATTTTAAAAAACTCAGACGTACTGGACTATTACTATAAACGGCAAAAATTATCCGTAAGATGTCATCTTTCAGAAATATAGGGTGGTTACTGAGTTGCACACAAAAAGTTAAAAATTGTTGTACTGTAATTAGTCTCCGATCTAGGAGAATTAATGTAATAAATATAAACAAAAATTAATGTCTTTCGAACACGTTGTCCGATTTGGATGGGATTGTGGTAGTTGTATAGTTGTCACTAAGATTCAAACCCAAAAGATCATAACATAGAAGTGACTACAACCGCAAACAACTTTTTTTCTCTTTCTTCTTTTATTCAGTACAATCACCAATTTTTTTTTAATGTATCGTCACATAGTGTTCATTAACCCGAATCAGCCCAGTGTTGCCATATGGCAACGCACGATAGACATATTTGTAAACGATCATAACTTACAAACGAATATAGATACCGTTACTTTGAAACACATTCTGAACGCGGAATTGATTCTGCTTTCACTTAAAATCATTTGGGTGACAGTGCGTGTTTGTTTGTATAAAATAGTGCATCGTAAAGTGAAGACAAAATTTTGAGTGCAAAAAAAATGGGTATGAAAAAGTAAGTACGTCTAAAATATATACTTATTATCTTGATCGCGTAATGAAATGTGTTTTTTTTAAGCGTGTGAGGAAGGGAGTAACGTCTCATAAGTTTGCTACTCTAAAAAATACTTTTCGTGGACTTTTTTTTAAGTTTTGTGTGCCTGTTGCCATATGGCAACGCTGGGCGGCCTAGGGGACTGGTTTTTAGTATAATGATTTTGTTTTGTTTTCTTGTTTTTTGTTTTAATTTCAAATATTTGAAATATATTAAATATACCTAGGTAAGAATCCAAAGTCGGATCGAAAATATAAGGAAAAATTCGGCACTTGCGTGACACTTCTTCTATGCATGATAGACAATTTTACGGAAGATGTACAAAAAGTCCCAATTTGATTCGATCAATTCGACAGAATCGATCACCTCATTATTCTAATAGAAAAGAAGAGAAGATGCGCAGGAGATATATGCAAGTCTAATGTACGAACAGCTTGTAGTAAATTGCATTTAGGACTCTGTTTGCCATGCTTCAAGGTATATCATACAAAACATTAGAAAATATTTATCTAGGTTATATCAACACAAATGTAAAAAAAATTTCCTTATTTTTCCATTTCGAATGAACACCAAAAAATATTTTTTTTTGTTTTTTCAAAGGCTAAAAGCGGTTTTGCTTATATATGTAAACCAGTCCCCTAGCCCGCCCAGCGTTGACATATGGCAACAGGACATTCCGAGCGTCCTGTGGGCAGGATTAAAAAACTAATGATGCAGTTTGTTTATTTTACATATAAAAAGTATGCTCCTAAAAAATCTTTTTGAAATTCGAAAAAAAATTTACGTGGGCTTATTCGGGTTAATATATATTTTTCCATTTTGTCTCTACCGGATAGAAAAAATACTTCAAAATAATACTCAAGAAAAAAATTAAAGAAAAATTTAAATGTAATTTTTAAATGAAATTATTAATTTATATTTAAGGTTATGTTTTCACTGTACGGCAAAATTTGTTCCTTACTTTCTGACGTAGTTTTTAACCATTTGTGTTTTTCCAGATGTTTTATTCACCTGCGTGATACTTAAAAAATTACATTTTTAAAAATTTAATTTTAATTAAAGTTTTAACACAACTAAACGATAAAATCTTTTTTTACCTTTAAATCTAAAATTAAATACTGAGGAAATTTTAAAACACAATGCACATATTTCATGGCATTTATAACTTTTTTGTTTTATGGAGTTAATTGCTTTGTGCAATGAATGGCTCAAGTAAATATTTTAAATTTGTTATATTTATTATTATATTTATTAATTATATTTCCTTAATTTTTTTTTAGAAAGAAATAAAAATTAATTTTTAAATATAAATAAAAATAATTTATTTCCAATAAAATATATTAAACTTGTTTTGGAGGCATTTTCGTTTTTAGAAAAAAAAAATTAATTAAAAATATAAACAATTTTAATTTAATGTAAAACAAAATGAATTAAACAATGAAAATTAATCAAGAAATAATCTATCAAATTAATAAATCAATATATTCATAAGAAATTTATTTGTAATGTTTCGAAATACGAACCACGCTTCTCAGGTTTCTGACACATTGTTCAATGCAAACTTTCTTGCTACATGTTGTAAATTTAAACTTTGTGCTGCTGTATCTCTGTCATTCTGTCTCTTCTTTTTACACACATATGTATATATGTATGTACTATACATACAGTAGAAAGTACATATGTGCATAGCAAAGGTACACACGCGGTGCACTCTTAGCGCTGATCTCTGAGTAATGGAGCGGCAACTGGCACCGCACCACCCCTCCTGCCCCGCTTTCACCATTATCAACAGCAAAATAATCAGCGTCACAGCGTCAGTGGTCTTTCTATCCTCCAATATTTCTAGCCGCAGACGACACACTACGTGCACTCCGGGCAACATCGACTACGACAGCGCCAACCTTTGCATTTGAAATTGTCGAGCGCGGCAACGGCAGCATTTGGCGCTCTTACTTAGTTGGCGTTTTTTGTGCGCACTCCTTTCAAGTGCACAGCGTTTTTTCACAGCGAAGCAGTTAACGTTATCCTGGCGGCATGTCCACTGGCGCCCGGTTCTCGTTCCGGCCAATAGCCAATGCACACATTCTGCAACGTGTCCTTGCACGCGGCTCTTTAACTTTCACACTGCACGGCGTCTGTGCCCCTCCCACCCTCACTCACCTCTCTACTCTCTACTTTCATTCCCATTTCAGTTTTGGTTTTTGTGTCGCTTCGCCGTTTCGGTGTGTCCACTTTTATTGCTGTTTGTTGTTGTTTTGTCTGATAGTTTTTGCGCTCATTCGCTTTGGCCGTTGGTCAACAATTGGATTTTTGTTTTTTTGTCTTTTTGGCCCACGGCATTGGTTGAGTTATTCGACGTTGTTGCGCTGGCTGGCTGTTTTTCGCTTCTCGGCCATTGCAACTACTGCGAAATTACTCACGTAGCGTTTTGAGTTGCATCGCCTGAACGCGTCTTGTCGCGTCTCGAACTTGGATTTGCACGCAGCCATTGGCAGGTCCTTTCGAGTAATGCAGCAGATATTGGATTGTTGTTGTTATTTTTCTAAAGTTTTCCAATTGCCGTTCTTAACCCTTTCAGATCGTGTGCAGAATTTCAAATTTGTGCGAGAGATCTTCAATACAACGTTGGAATATTTTGCACAATTCATAAACAAGAGGATTGTAATTTTTTGTTGAGATGGACCGCAGAAATGAGTCTTTTTTATTTGGTACTTTGGTGATGAGTGAAGATTCCAATTCGTAAAGTTTTTATTATAAAAATTATAAAATTCTTCTGTCCCTTGCAGATTAATGCCATCAAAATATCATTCCAAAAAGAAAAACCGAAAAATACTTTGACTGTTTTTGATGCGAGTATGGAATCTGTCGTATTTCTGCACATAAAATCTTTGTGAGGTGGAATCGTTAATGATAAACGAATCATAGCTGGAAGGCGAACTTACATTGCACTGGTTTCCACCAGTTTAAAATTTACTTACTTGGTTCAAATTTTTTTAGATATTTTTTATATCTACGAGTACATGTTTTATGCAGAAAATCGAGTAGTAACTAATATTACATATATAATACTGTCAAAAATCGGCGGTTTTGCACGTACAAATTGTATGATTTCCTTGAACAAATCTTTATTCACTTTAAGATTTTATCAAATTTTAAGTCATGTTTACTCACATTAACTTCTAACAATGCTTTACCTCATCTGATGTTGATTTCTGAACTCTGAAAGACATACATACGTAGACTTACTTCTGACTGTGAGTACTTTCTGGAAGTCTGAAATCAATGTGCCCAATAAATCAAGCTTCTTTGACCCCTTCCGATTTTGATAAAAAACACTTACCTTATTATTTCTCATTTAAAATGCTTTCACCATAAATCATGAATGATGTTTCCTCAATTCAAGCTGTTAACCCATTGTTGACCCCCTTAAAAAGTGGAAAGCACGTGCCAATTTATTTCTCACTTAGAGTACTTTCACCAAGTTTGTAGTCAATAGGCTGATTAATTCATGTTTTTCACAGTTCCTTCATAGTCTTTTCGTATACTAACCAATTACACAGCACAACAAACAAACACTTTTTTTCTGTTGCATGGAGTTTTTCTGCTGTTTCTTACTAATTTGGGTGCGCTGATTTCGAATCTATACTCAGATTTTTTCTAGCAGCTCTAGTTAGTGAGATATAGGTACCGTGTCATTTTTTCAGTTTTTCCTCTACTTTTTCCATATTTTTGATCGCAATTTCTAAACCAAAAAACCGATTGACATGATTTTCACCTTATCGCACTAACAACACCGCACGGCTTCTTTTCCGATGCAATTTATTTTTATAAGTTTTAAAATTCCGCGGTAATTGGACCTCAAAGTCCGAAAATATGGAATTTCATGGCGTTTTATTTAATGTTGAAAAACATGCAAATTTTTCGTAAATCAATTATCGAGTTATGTATAACACGAAAGTGAAAACATCAAGTAATACAACACAGCCAAATTAATTGGTGTGGTTCCCATTCTCATCGAAATAATTGCAAAAATCTACCATAGTCATTTTCATAATTGTTCATGCTTTTTCCTTAAAAAATTAAGGGCCTCAAAATGTGCTCTTTTCTATGTTCCATTTACAGTCTGGAATACAAGCAACAAACAACAAATTTTGAATTGCTGAAAACAAAACAAAATTAAAAACTTTGCATATTTTGAGGCCCCAAATTTTTTGAGGAAAAAGTATGAAAAATGATGAAAATGACTATGGTACATTTTTGCTATTATTTCGATGAGAATGGGAATCACACCAAATAATTTGGCTGTAATCTATTACTTGATGTTTCCGCTTTCTTTTAACACCTAACTTGATACTTGATTTACGAAAAATGTGCATGTTTTTGACCATCAAAGAAAACGCCTTAAAATTCTATATTTTCCGACTTTGAGGTCCAATTACCGCGGAATTTTAAAACTTATAAAAATAAATTGCATTGGAAAAGAAGCCGTGCGGTGTTGCTAATGCAACGATGTGAAAATGATGTCAACCGGTTTATTGGTTTAGAAATTACAATCCCAAACGTGAAAAAAGTCGGGGAAAATCCGAAAAAGTGACATGCCCATTTGTTGCGAAAACGGAAACTAAGTTTTAAAAACGGTTTACGGATTCGAAATCAGCGCTCCCTAATTACCCTAGAACTGATGTCAAACCCAGAAAAGCCGACCAAAAGTCGAAATTTGTTGCCCTGTGTTATTTTTGATTTCAAGTGTTTCACTAATTTTCAAGGATCCATTGGTTCATGTTTTTTTCATGGTCTTCCCGCATACGAACCTTATCCTATTAGTTACCCAGTTAAATTATAATTTTCGAAAAATTTAAAAATACGTGTCGAATTATTTTTGATTCGGAGTATTTTCACCAAGTTTGAAATCAATTGGCCTATTATGTCACATAGAGATAATTTTGTTAAGATTATTGGTATGAAGTTGTTAAAGGTTTTAGTCTTGAGGTGAGAAAAATCTATTGCAATTTCCTTACTGTTTCAATATTTGGCTATAACACAGCAAACACAGCAAAAAAGACAATATGGCTACAATGGACAATATCGTCAGAGAGCTCAACTTTCTTGAGGCAGACTTTTCAAGGTCATTGATATTTTTCACATGAAAATTTGGAATCTATCTTAGAGCTCAACTCAAACTATGAGGATTACTTAGGCAACTTAAATCCACCTTTGAAATATTAAAGTACAATTATGTACAATTAAATAATTGAAAATAGATTTTGTCAACAGCTCTTTGTAAACAATTCAGTAAATTGCCACAAGAAGTGAGGATTTTTTCAGATTAAAAACAATGCAAGATATCTAATAATGCAGGATACAATTATATGTTGTTACTGCTTGATAAAGTAAGAAACCAAATTTGTAGCACAACTAGTGCCTCAAATGAGACCATTCTAACTCGGCAGATATCAAAGAACATAACAACAACAATAGCGATATTTAAGTGGCAACAATCCTTACGAAAATGTAATTTTTTCTGATATTGTTTTCAACCCTAAGAGAATCCTAGGTGACAAGAAATCTTTAAAAGCTATAGGAAGAACTTGAACGTACGAGTATGTCAAGGCAAGAAATGTTCAATACAGCAAGAAATTTTCTTTTATGATTTTTACACTCGAAACTCTAAACAAAAACTTGACGCCCAAGAGGACTAAAAAAGCTGTTGGGAGTATTTGAGCGCTTTGGAAAAAAATGTTGTTATGCACCTAAGCAAAAACTTTAAAATATACACAGTTGAAAAAGATGCCAGCGATCAGTCATGAGAAGCACAGTGCTGTGTTTTAAAATGCAGACAAATTTCAAGTATTTTTAGTAACGAAAACAGAACCAAAACCGTTAGGATATCTAGAATTTTTGTACTGACTTACCTTTTTCTAATTTTCAACACTCCAGTTCTAAAGGTGTTTTTTGATTATATTTAGTAGATTTTTGTTTTGCACTGCTGGAATCAGAAGTCGCTCAGCGCCGAGTGAAAGATTGGCATTAATAAGTGAATCACCTAGTAGAAACCAACAACAGTACACGTATATATACATACATATATAAGTACATACATAGGTAGTATATACATCTGTAGTTACATCAATCTTAAAAAAAAAATGCTACCCTTTAAGAGGTCAATTCTCAAAAACTAAAAATACGCGTTGAATTCTGTTTTATTTTAATAATTCCCATTATTTTTGGTTTAAAAGATTTGAAGTTCGTTTAGTCATTTAATTGCGTTCTTCATATACAAATCTGAACTAATTTTTTAAATTAAGGGGTTGATTTTTTAACAACTAAAAGATATTTGAGAAAAAACTTCTGTTTTGAAGTATTTTTTGGAGTTTGAAAGTATATTAAATGATGTTTCTTTAGATATTCAGTTTCTCTTAATCGATTTTTGAGGACTTCAAAGTAAATATGAGTGAATTTTCGGAGGAAATAATTTGTTATATTTTACAATTTCACAGACGTTTGAAAATATTTCTGGTATTTAGTTTGCTTGCTTTTGTTCTGGGAATTTTGAAGTGAATGATGTTCCTCGCTCTGGTTGACATATCACCGAAAAAGTCTACATAATTATGGATAAGGTTTTAGAAGACAGTTATCAGACCAGTCATAACATCGCTGATGAACTGATAGACCACAAAACATTAAAAACTGAACCATTTGTATAAAATTGGTTTCAAAAAGAAACTCGATGTTTGGTTGCCTCATGAACTAAGTGCAAACAATTTAATGAACGAAATTTCCATTTGCGATTCGCTATTGAAATGGAACAAAAAAAAGCAATTTTTGAAATATATGTTAACAGGTGATGAAAAGTGCATCTTATAACAGAAAAAGTGAAGCTCCAAGAACGATGTCAAAGCCGAGGTTGACAACAAGAAAGACAATGCTGCCGGTTTGATGAAACTACAACGGTATCATCCACTATGAGTTACTACCGTCTGGCCAAACAATTGAATGGATGCTCTACTGCCAGCAATTAATGCGGTTGAAGCAAGAAATTTCAAAAACAGGACGTAACTGATCAAATGAAAAGGTGTCTTAAAGGCCTTAAATATCTTAGTTGACCCAGTAAAACCATTTCTGATCCCATTTCTCCAACACTCTCTTGCAGGAAAAAATTTTACACAAAAGTGTATTGCAAAAAGCACCTACTTTAGTTGTTCAAAGACAAAATGCTGGAAATTATTCTCTTACTGGGGAAAAAATTCGCCTCAGAAGAAGAAAACTGCAAGAAGACTGCGAAAAACATCTGCGTCAGTTTTTCAAAGATAAAATCCTAAAAATATACAACAAAGCAATAATTGTTCAAGCCAAAAAATTACAGAATGAAGTTGAAAAGAATGAACAATATTCGGATAAATAAAACTTTTTTGAACAAAAAGAAAATTGGTTTTGTTTTTACAAAACCCGCTAAATACATTTCTTTAATTTGAAGAAGTAAATTGATTCTTTTTAATGCACAAAGAGAAGATGAAAATCACTTAACCTTTGCACAATGACCGACAATAGAAGGAAATGAAATTGAAAAGAGTGAAGGAAAGGAAACACACACACAATTATTTTACTTATCTCTCAAACAAATATTTATTTTATTCATCATATTATTTCAATTAATTTAGTTGTTCTTCTGGCATTACTCTTTGTTATACATTGAATTTGCTTTTAATAATAATGTTATTATTACATTTTGTTTTTGTTTCTTCTGTTTTCTTTGTTTGTTTTGTTGTTGTTGTCTGACCTTTGTAGATATTTACAATTGTTATGAAATGTTCAGTTTAGCATTTGTTTCAATTAACGAGCTTATTTTTACGTACGTACAATACAATTCTCATTAAAGTCGTATGGCAGAAATTTTGTTGTTGTTGTTGTTGTTGCATTTTAAAAATGGCTCAAACAGCGCTCTAATGATCTGTTCACATCTGTTTGCGGTCATAATTTAAATTAATTGCAATTAATCTGGTAATTACACAGTTTTATGTTACAGTTAGCAAAGTTCTTACAAGTTTAGATGTTTCAATTAATTATTTGGTTTTGGGGCTTAATTGAGCTGAGACACGTTTGTTTTTATATTATTTTTGTTTAATTTTTTCAGAAAAATGTTTAAAATCTTGCTTTTTTTACAATGGAAAAAGTGGACTTTACTTATTTAGTTATGTTTTCAAATTTGTATTTTTTTTGTTGTTTTTGTTTGGTTAATTTGGCGCATTTTTCGACATGATTTCATGCCAAGTTTTTGTGTAGAGCAACATATTTCAAGTAAACTTGGTTTTATTTGTAATATTTACAATGCTGAGATTTAATCTAAATTGAGTAGAATTGAATTTTGATAGCTTTTTACGAGTGGTTAGTGTTAAGCAAACTTGATTAATTTTTTGTTTTTTGTTAATATTTACAAAGACTCGAGTGAAATGTTGGCGTGTAGGAGACGTAAAATGGTTTCAAAAACCGGAAATGCTTTAAATTTTTTGGTTAACTTGCAAAATACTTTTTGAACAGAACTGTTGAAAAACTTGAATGAACTTTTGCTTCATGGAAATTACATTTTGTTTTACTAAAAACGCCAACAGGTCGCCTAAAAATTTTGCCACTGACACACTTTCTCGACTGTTTTCACACAATTCAAATTTTCATTTATAAAAATGGCCAATTTAGTAAGTTTTTTTTTGTGAATTTGCTGTTTGGGCAAAATGTTTTTGTGGAATGTTTTAGTACCGTTACAAAAATGCACTCGAAAACAATTTACAATCATATTCACGACAACGAACTTATCAAATGCATAGCCTGACTTATGACCATAAAAGTTCACCTTAAGTTTGCTGTTTTGCTTCATTTTTTTATATAATGATCAAAAATTGATATTTTCGTTTGGCTCATAAACGAGTAAATTTACAAATTAAATTTTGTTCCAAAAATACAAATATTATTAGACTACGGCAAAAAATGTTCGCATTACTATTTTCGTTAATATACTTTTGTTTTCGTATAAGTAAAAACTTTGGCAATTCATAAAATTTACGATATGTTTTTGTTAAGTTTAAGACTTGTTTCACTTCCAACAGTATTTGTGTATTTCTTTTGTCTCATTAGATGCTATAGTATAGTATATGTTGTCGTTTTAGTTTTCCTAATTTTTGGTGACCTTTTTTTTTGTCATAGTACTTCTTGGTATTTACTTGCAAGTTGTTTTTGTCAATTTTATTTATTTACACAAATTTTTAATCACTTAGACAATTATTATTACTAATATTTTGAATTTACATATTTTTTTTAGAGTTTCAACAAATATTTAACATGCATTTAATTGCGAATACTTTGGAAGCATAGCGTGCTAGGGGGTCACAACAAAGGACTTGTACTGAGAATGACATGACAGAAAGAAAGAAAACCATATACATAGACAAGCGACTAAAAGAATAGGTTCTTGCAACATGAATAGGTCACCTCCGCTGTCACTGCCTGAGTCTCTCTATTCAAAGGTGGAAATCCCTAGGCTCTCCTTTCTTCAACAACTTGTATGACATCAGATCAGTCAACTTAAGAGACTTGCTGGGTTGTATCCACAAAACAAATTGGTTTGTGTAGGAACGTCGACTTGCAGTAAGTCAGATCACCCTTTTTGCGGCCAAAGTGTGTCCTTCCGCAAGTCCCGTGCCCAGGCAGCCACTTCAACCTAACCTAACCTAACATGAATTGGATTCGAGCTTTAGACTTAATTCGATAAGCCTGATGCTGAAAATTGTTTCAAGTCGAATTAAATTCTAACCAATGACGAACAGGATAACACTTCAGAAAGTAAGAAAAACAACTTCTGTGATACGTTCACTTTTATTCCAAAATTGTTATAGTCGCCTCTTTGGACAACTTGAAACCCTACGACAAATAACGAACTTCTAGCGAAATACCGCTGGCACCTAAGAAAACATGAGACTAATGTCGAAAAGCAGTAGTGCGCAATAGAAAAAAAAACAACTGAGTGCCTATTGGCCAACAGGGAAAGAACTGTCAGATATTCACATAACGCCAAATCCTATAGAAGGCCTACGAGAGTCAAATCTATGCTCACCATCTCTCTATCGATTACAAGTCAGCATTCGAAAGTATTCGAAACTTGGTATCCCTTGGTTGGAAGTGATCTCTCCAACCAATTCGATACCGTTTGAGGCTTCAGACAAGGTGAAGATTGTCATATGACCTTTTTAACTTCAACATGGAGAGTGTTCTGCGCAAGGTCCACCTCCGTGCCAAAGCCGTGACATTGATGTCATCGGGCGTAACAAGCGAGATGTCACCGCTGCCTTTGCGGCAATCGAAAAAGAATCTGCCAAAATGGGTCTGGGGGTAAATGAGGGTAAGGCGAAAGTATATGCTGTCCAAAGTATATGGGTCTCACGTCGAGGCCGACAGGTAAACTTTTGGAGCTGTCAAAGAATTCTTCTACCTCGGCACCGCCATAAACAGCAAGAATGATGTTAGCCTGGAGATAAAGCGAAGGATTACTCTTGCCAATAGGTGCCAATACGATCTCGATAGGCGATTGAGTAGCAGAGACCTCTTTCGACCGATAAAGCTTACACTCTATAGGACCTTTGGTTTCCCTTATGGACATTGACGCGAAACGACATAGCTGCCTTTGGGATGTTCGAGATGACGTTACATCGCAAAATCTTCGGCCCTGTTCATATTGGCGTCGGCTATGATATACGAACCAACGAAAAGTTTTATGAGTTCTTGAAAGACGTGGACGTAGCACAGCGAACAGACATCCAGCAGTTACGCTGGCTTGTGAAAAAAGTGTTCGATGCGATAGTTGGAGATCGACAGTGAAGAGAAAACCGTGTCTCCGGTGGAAGGACCAAGTTGAGGACGTCCTATCATCTCTTGGTGTGATCAACTGGAGAAGAAGCGCGCGATATATGAACCAACAACAAGTTTTATGAGTTCTTGAAAGACGTGGACGTATGAAGCACAGCGAATAGATAGGTTGCCATCGGGTTGTTATAGTCAGTTAAGTGACTAAGGCATAAGGAATTGGAAACATTAGCCAAATCGTAGATTGAGGAAGAATTAAAAGAGATTTGATTTTGTTTTGTTTCCTGTTCACTCCGCTTAGTAGCATAGGGCCTAAAGAATGGTAATGCTATGTGTTGGTTACATTAATCAATTGAATTTCTGCAGGGATGAGTGATTAGCCAATCGTTAGAGATCCTAGGTGGAACTACGATCTGTGGTCTCTTAGGAGAGACATCTTCGTATGGTGAAGGTTTGTTACTTGGTTGCGTAGAGTAGGTTCTGTATATCCGTTGCTGCTAGATAGATTGTTCGAAACCACAGAGTTTTGGGTCTTTCATGAGTTTATTTTAGATGCGGTAAATGCTGTAACATGTTTCCGTTAGGTCGACATAGTTTGGTACTGCTGGGGTTGTTGTTGCGCTAATACGACTACTGGATATGAAAGTCTACTGCGAGCTACTCTTCGCCACTAGTTTGGGTCGGAAGGAAAGAAGGAAGTGGAAGGCTTGTCCAAAGGTGAAAGATTTTACGGGAAATATGGATGAGATGAGAAGAGAAGAGTTAGAAAGAAGGAAAAATTAGAAATGAAGGAAAGTGCGCGAAGCCCAAGCCAGAGAGGCATCCAACCCACGACCTCTGGAATGACCAAGGCGGCTTTCGAATGGTCTACAAAAAATTTCTAAAACCAATTAGAAAAACCAAGAAGACACTTACTAATTATTTGCTCCTACATATAAGTAAAGAGATAAGCTGCCAAAAAGGAGTCAACCCTCTCAGAATTATGATCACAACATTGTCTTTGGTCGAACACATTGCAGCAACGGTACGAAAAAGCAGCATTAAGACCATAGAGAGTACGTTAAATACCATAAATGTTTCTTTGAAATGAACCTATCAGATTCACAAATACCTAAATAGGTACCATGGTGTTGGAGAATGAAGAGTGCTAAACAAGCTACGGAAAAATGGCAAAAAGTGTTCATTAAGGACTGACCCTTATGCTTCCTACCGGATAAGTTAGGGAATGAGCAGTTTCAAACCGATCTTAAAGGGAAGTTGCTGATCTCCCATCGGGCGCGTCTTTAAGTAACAGAAATGGAAAACCTGGCAACATACAGGTGGCGCTTATGTTCATAGGACAGACATACAGTTGGCATTCCTGGGCATGGTTTGCTATCTCAATGGTGCTATAGTGGTCACCCGTGGACCCCATTGGCTAGGAGTATGGTATGGTCACGACATACGAGGTGTGACAATTAAATAATGAGACTGATTTTATTGCCGCGCTTGTGGTAAACCTGCGACCTTGAAATTCCCTTCCCCTTCCCCGGCATTCTTCCCCTCTCCATTGATATATTTACCATCGCTCTAGCTTGTTTAGTTCGCCTGCTGTGTCGTGTTGAGTAGACGTGTGTTGGTGGTGCTCGTCACGAAAATGGAGAAACGAAATCAAGAGCAACGCCGTGGAATCGTCCACAAAGAATTTGTTCCATCGGGGCAAACCGTAAATCAAGTCTACTATCGCCAAGTACTCGAAAGATTGCGAAAACGAGTCAACAGGGTGCGCCCAGACATCGCTCGTAACTGGATCCTTCATCACGACAACGCGCCGTGCCACACCGCCCTCAGCGTGTCCCAGTATTTGGCCTCTAAAGGGATCGTCGTGTTGCAACAGCCGCCTTATTCGCCCGATATGTCACCATGTGACTTTTTTTGTTCCCTAGAACAAATTCGGTGGTCAAAGGAACCCATTTTGAGTCGATTACGGACATCCAGGCGGCCGTGACGAGGGTACTTGCGGACATCCCAGTCGAAGCGTTCCAGAAATGTTACGAAGCATGGAAAACGCGCTGGAATGGTTGTATAGCTGCCCAAGGCGACTACTTTGAAGGGGATGGCAGAGTTGTAGAATAATTTTTAAATATACGGTTTTTATGGAATCAGTCTCATTACTTAATTGTCACACCTCGTACCATACCACGAGACCTCGCAAAGGTCCAAGATATAAGCAAGTTTTAGTAATGATGCTGTCGTGATAAGGCGAGGTCTGATGGGATACATACCATCGCATCAAAAGATGCCAAGGGATTAGCCTCATCAGAGTGAGCAGAAAAAGTAGTTTCTATAGCTGGAACAATGTTGTGACGTAGGCGCAATAAGGAAAAGCAGAAAAAAGAGGTATTAGCTACACCATCACAAGGGGTCAGAAGAATGTTTTTGAGCTATTTAAGCAAATCAAGAGCCAAGTATGTGGTCGACAGTTGGGTGACCATAGTGCACCTTACTAGGTCGAAAGGGATGGCCTACTGTTGGGGCAGTATAGGGCAGCCTTGAAGGTACCAATGGACAGCGAAGCCGGAAATCTTAGTCTTAATTGGATGTCGTAGATGGCTGACTGCATTGAGAACGGGATATGATAACTTCAGATCACACCTGACATCAGTGTTGCCAGATCAGGAGATTTCCTCCTAGATTTAGGATATTCTTGGCCTTTTAGGGGAATTCTTAGGAGGAAGAATTGTTTAGGAGGAAGTTTAGGAGATTTATATTTTATGTTAGGGGATTTTTCGGATCCTTAGTGGATTTTTGGGAGATTTTGGATAGCGAAGTATGATGTATTGGGAACACTGCCAACAAAACATATTCTGGCAACTATTTTAATAGTCAAAGCACCCTGTTGTGTTAAAAACTTGTAAGCTTACAAAATGTAAGTTCGTTCTATCACGTTCTCACTTATTGCTGTCACAATGAAATCCCGCCAAAAATGTCACTTTTTGTTTAATTCATTTATTATATGTTTTGTTTTTGTAAAGTTTTTGTTGTTAAGCTGAATATGAATAAAAAAAGGCTGCATTAAAAAAAATTATATGTAAATATATATTTTTATTTTTATGAGAAGTAAATGACGAAAATTATAAAAAAAAAATTTAGGAGATTCTTTTAACATTTGAGAGGAAATTTCAGTATTTTTTTAAGATTTAGGGGAAAGTCATTTCAGGTATCTGGCAACACTGCCTGACATGAGGATGTTACCTGTAGACTGTGATTCAGGATGACGAGACTGTCGCGCACATTACCAGTTTGCAGCTCTGGTAGAAGGAATTTGTTTATAAACGAGTTGTGGACCATTATTCACAGAAATCTACTGAGAAAGGCCGTCCCAACTATGAGTAAAGGTCGGAGGGAAAACACAAATAGATTTAATTCGGTCTAAGAATCATTCAGAAGTATTATCCAGAATGTTTACTCAAACAACCTGAATGGCATTGGAAACAGCTGCAACAGTTTTCAATGAATTGTTGTAGTTTTTCTGTGTTCGCACATATGGAAAGTTGTTAACGATTTTCAACAAATCAGTACTTCTCTTTGAAAACCCCAACAATTTGCATTGCATTTCAATGTTGCACGCTATGTTTCGCAATTGATTCCAAAGTTATTCAATATTTAATTTTAATGTTTTTATAATTTCCAATTTGGTTTCAATTGTTTAAGCTACCTACGTGATTACTTATATCTACGCTTACAGATTAGACGTCTAATTTACGGTAACATTATAATAATTACATAGAGTTATTTTCTATAAACTTTTCTCTTTGACTTGTTGGCTTAAAAACCTCGTTTAAAAATTCAATAAGTTCCATTTATTTACACAATCGAGTTATGTTGCACACGTGTCTTACTTGCCACCGACCACCACACATACACACAAAACTGACGTACATACATACATAAACTGATTACAATGTCCTTTCGTTCTACACAGGATCATGTCGCAAGGACGTTCGCTTTGCTCATTGCATTTTGATTTTAAACTTTTCGACACTGTCACATGCCGCTTTGGTTGAACTTGAATGGAATCGCGTGTGCGCTGTCGAAGGATCGCCGAAAGAAATGTGGAATTGCTCTAAGCCGAAATGCATTAATTGGCTGATTTAACTTGACGCTTTAACGAGCTGCACAGTTGTGCGGTTGGAAATTAAATTTTAATTGCATTTAAGTGTACAGCAGACGGCCCATCCTTCTGCGCCTCAGTGCAGCTACCTGGCGGCCAGCAGTGACTGCGTCGGCCTGTGCGAGGCCACAGTCCAGGCCTCAGCGTCGGCATCGGCGTCGGCGCCGACAGCGTCAGTCACAACCGGTGATGATGGTTTGGCTCCTGTTATTGTTGTTGTAGTAGTTGCTGCTACTGTTGTCAGAGCTGACAGCAGAGACGACACGTCCTCATTAAAATTACAATTCGCTCTTATGTCATTCCCTTTGCATTTCCGTTCGTTTTCAACCGTTTCATGCGCGTGCAGCTGTTCTTGCTGTCGTTGTTGTTGTTGTTGATGCAATAATTCAGCCAGTATCGGTCGTGTTCGTTGTCGTTGTCGTTGCTTTCCTGATTGATTTTCCTGATTTTCATTTATATTTTGATTTTCATTAAAATATTCATGCTGTTGTTGCCGCTGATGTTGCTGATGCTTTTGCATTGGCTGGCGCCGCAGTGCGCCGGACAACAGTGACGTTGTGAGCAACTGTTCCAGACAGCCGCTGGCAATGGCCGCCGCTATCAGCAACATCAGTAAGCTGGGCGCGTGCGCAACAACAATCGAATCCGTTTTGTTGGCTGCATTTGGTTGAATGAAAAACGATAAGATTTTGGTAACAAATATTTCCCGGAATGACATACCTTGCACGGGATCGGCGCGCGAATTGCTGGCGTAGACGGTTTCGCGCGATTCGAGAACGGGCGCTTTTTGCGGCCGATCACCCTCGACCGATTCCTCGTTGCTGCGCCAATACAACGTGGACAACGAGGCCACACACTGCAACAAATCAAAATGCAATGACAAAAATTGTTAATTATTTATTCATTTCAATGTAAAAAAAAGTATTTAATTTCAAGAAAAAAATGTAATTTCGGCTAATTTCACTCAAACTTACTTTTAATTTCATGTCACCGTTGCGAAAGTGATGTTGTTCAACGCGAAACTGTAGGCCCAAAACTGACGTTTCGAGGCCCTCGCGTCCGGAAATGATGGTCTCGTACTTTCGCAGTGTGTGCAATTCGGCTGGTTCGCCATTGACGAACCAGGACAACTGCACTGCGGGCTTCGAGCGACCCACAGTGCAATTGATGCGCACCCAGTCGCCGATTTGGTAACGAGGACGGCCACCCGTTATTTTAGGGGGTCCCTGATCAGGTAATGCTGCAATGAAATATAAGAACATTTTTTTAATTAATACAAAAATTTTAAAAAGTGACAGAATAAGTTTTAAGTGTTAACCCTGCAGTACTATCGTCTATTACATTAACGTCATTACTAACTATGGGTGTAATCCACCCACAACTTTGTATTATCTGTTTTACTTATCCATTGAGGTAAAATAAACAAAAGTCAAATTTTTTCATAATCAGAACATCATAACATGTAAAAACAAAAATAAATTATTTAATTTTGTTAATTAATTTTTTTAATATAAACATTTGTTTATGTGCATCTCTTTTCAAGAAAAAAAAATATGAAATAAAAAGTTGTATTGGGAAAATAGCCACACATCTTGAACAATATTTAAGATATGTTTCTTGGGCTTAGTGATTTAGAAAGCAAAAAAAATAAGTAATAAATAATTATTTAATAATTTTTTTCGGATCGAGGTAAAATTTTTCGTAAAAACTCAAACAAAAATCAACAATATACCTGCTACTTTTAAAGGTTACACCGTGCGACAAAAATCAAAAAATTTCCAAACACACGAAAAAATCGATATACTCGCGAAACTAGGTGCCAAATGTAGTAAAACTGCGTTTTTTGTTTTTCTCTCTGACGTGAGAATTTTTTTTAAAGGACTTTGAAATTTCAAGGATATGTTTATTTCAAGGAATTATTTTAAAAATTGAGCGCATTGAAGAATAACAATATTGGTATCAAATGAAAGAGAAAAATCCTAAGAATCTTAGGAAATGTAATGTTTTGGTGCAAAAGGACGAAGAGGTATTGAAAATGTCCTTTTAACTTTAAACTAAATTTTATCCTTGAATATCCTTGGAAATTTCCAATAGTTTTTTTTAATATATCTTAAGGACTAATATGTACACTACTACATCCTTGAACTTCGTCCTTCTAACTTTATTAGTTTAAGATATAACAAATTTATTGTTATAAAAATTTTGTTACTTATCCTAGAGCATAATTTTTAAGGATTGTTTACTAAGTAAATGGTCTATACGTTATTTAAAAAAATTGTCGCCAAAAAGTGAATAAAAATATATAATTGTATTTTATAAAAAATACAACTTCATTACTAACAATCGGAGTTAAGCATACAGCAATTTTATAACGCCACTACTATCGTGGGTGTAAGACACCCAGTGACTTTTTAAAACAAAAGTATAAAAGCATCAGCTTTATTTATGCAACTGCAATGTACTCTAAAACCTTCAGAAATATACAAATGTGGATTACATGATAACTTTATGTTGGTTTTGGTTAAAAAATCTATATTTTACTAAGAAATTGAACTCACAGGGTGGATTCCACCCTGACGATAGTAATGGAGGGTTAATAAAGCGTCATTTTTTACACTTCGTGTATTATTCGAAACTTTTCTTCTAATATATTTTTAATCAGATTTCAAAGCCAACAACTTCAACTTTAATCCGTCCGTTTGCATTTAACTTTGTACAACTTTTCAATGTGGTAAAATAAATAAACAAACAAAATTAGCAACAATGTTGACGTGTAGAAAAAGTAAGAAAATTGAATCAAAAGCAGTCAAATTGAGTTACAACACACAAAAACAATTGCAAGTCCATTGAGCGGAGCTGAAGAAATGTTGAAATGTGCCAAAAGGACGACAGTGAGGGTGAACGAAAAACCAAATGCAATTGAAGCGTTTAGGAGCAAATCACAAAGAAGGACTGCGTCAACAAGAATGAGAAAAGTTTATAGTCTTCTTGACGAAGCAATGAAATGAAATGAAATGAAAGACTGAAATAAAATTGATGAAGTTAAAGTTTGACAGTGGCATTGAGGGTTGCAATTCAGACACATGTTTGCAATGAAATTTGAAACAAAATTATTTATCAAGTTATAGTTGTATTCTTTTAGGTAGAGGGAGAAGATGGTCGAGGTAAGCAAGTAATAGAAAAAAGTACTGAAATAACTTTTTAAAAACAAGTTATTTCAACGTTTTTATGTATGTACGTCAAACAGACTTCTATCGAACACAATGCAAACGACTTTTTGGTTTGTTAAATACTTAGTTCCAAGTTATGGAGCGGAATTATTTAATATTATGCCGTTTATACAACAAAATTCCTTGGCGATACGAGTTGCTTAGGTATTTTAAATTCTTATTTGAGTATACACGATTTTGCTTTATTTCCAAACAGACTTCTCATGTTCCAGGACACAACACACTTCAGAGAGGAATCGCTTCTCAGTCGTAGTGTGTGGTTCAGGAATAAGCTCCCTGCAGATATTTTCCACAGACACAGACTGAACAGAACAGACTGAGCGGGGAAAGTTCGGTGACACTGATGTGGATCTCGGGCATGCTAATGTAAGGCGAAACAGAGAAGCCCAGACCATGTTTGTGGGACAGTCAGGCAGTCGAAGATGTTTATTGAAGCGGCTCAACACAGCAGGACCAATTATTTGCTGAGGTTGAACGAACACATTCTAGGAAACATGATAGTGCTAGTTACTGGATCAAGCTCGCCGAACGAGTACGTAAACCAAATTGGTATCGGCCACCTGCGACAAGTGTCTAGAGAACGATGAGACTGTTGCTCACTGTATTGGTGTAAGTTAGCTTTTGAACATTTTAGGCACATGGGCAAGATTAGAGTCATGAAGGATTAACTACTGGAACTCGAGCTGTTGGACATTCTTTGCTTTAGAAAAACGACGGAACGGCTAAAGGAGATCCTGACTCTCTGAGGAAACTTAATGACAAACGCTGCCTTCAATAGGCAGCCAGAATAATTCAACGGTGGAGCTGGCCAGATCTACTTTAAGCAGTTGAAAAACTACAGGACTTTTCGCTGGGAAATAAGTTCGTTCCGACTTTCATTAACATGTAGGCCTCAATTGTCCAATAGTTGTTGGTAAAAAAAAGAAAAGTGTTGCATACAAATTAAAAAAAGGATGAAATATGTGGTATAGGTATGGGTCTCACAATAGGCCTCCTCCTTTACACTCAAACCGGCCGATTTCCATGAGGTTTTTTTGTTGGATTCGTCTTGAGTCAGTTCAGGTTTATGTGAAAAGAAAATTCCGGAAAATCTATTGGAAAAGTCGGAAAATCCCTGGCATATTTGACTGCGAATCACTTGAGAACCACTGGACCGATTTGGCTGGCTTTTGTTGGTCGTAGAACAAGGTTTGCATGAAAGAAAATTCTAAGAAAACGGAGCGTGGCATTTTTTCACCAGCCCAAATTTTTACACGATAACTTTGGAGCTTTAAGTCACATCAATTAAATTCACTACGAACTTACTATTTAGTCATATCCTTCGGGGAGGGCCTGGCACCAACAATACAAGTAAAATCTATATAATGGAATATCTTCGAAATTGTAAGGTGCACAGAATTGAAATTTAGTATAGCGTCGTCTCATAGATGTGTCATTCTACTGGTAGATTTGATGGGCGTTGGACAAGGGGCGTGGCACATTTTTTGTGACCCAAATATTCCGCTAAATTATAAGTCGCACAGCAATGAAACTAAGTACAAACATACCATTTATTCATATCTTTCGACAGAGGGAATGGTGCGGGTATTGGACGAGGAGGCGTGGTACCACCCATAGAAGCAAAATATTTATAATGGAATATCTTCCAAATTGTAAGTTGTACAACACTGAAATTTAGTATAGCGACGTCCCATAGATGAGTCGTTCTGCTGGTAAGATTTGATGGGCGTTGGACAAGGGGCGTGTCACATTTTTTGTGACTCAAATATTCCGCTGAACTATAAGTCGCACAGCAATGAAACTTAGTACGAACCTACCATATTCCCTTCGACAGAGGGAATTTTCGGGTATTGAACAAGGGGCGCGGCGTAAGTAAAAAAATAAAAAAACTTGGTCTTAAAATTAGCATGGTTCAAGCGCAGTCCATTTCTTTACTGAAAGTAAGCAGCAACATTGTTGATTTTCGGCCTCAATTGCGTTAATCAGTAGCTCTTCCTCTTCCTTTAGTTGGTTTTCTTCGTCAATTGGCATCGCCATAGATTCGCCATCTCGTGATGGCGCACAAATATTATGCGAGACGAAGTTAGCCGGGTCAGCTAGTCTCTACATAAAACTACAAAGTACAATTTCTAAATTTTCTGAACCTAACTACACTTTTAAAACAAACACTTTCATGGCCAAAGTTAAAACTTGCTTCTTGTGGCTAGCAAAATCCATGCAACATATTTCCAAATAATGCACGCAAAATAATTATCATTTTATCTAAAAAAAAAAATTTCCAAAATAAATTCCCAAACCGAAATTGCAGACAGTTTGTGTTTGACTTTTTGGTCGACATCTACATAAAGCATTCGAATCTGTTTGCCAACTTTTTCAATTATTCTCTCAACTTTTGTGATGCATTTTTGTATTTGTATTTAGCGCCGCCGCTGTGTCTACTTTGTGCGGTGTTTTTTGTTTTTCTTTATTTTATATTTACATTCATCATTACCAAGTTTAATTAAAATTAAATTGGCCAATACTTACACACCACAACCATGTCGCCGTGCTCGGTGACGGTTTGAAAGGATGGCGCCTCGCCGGACACTTCGCAGCGAAAGCGACCCGCCGTCTGCAGGTTGACATTTCTCAATGTCACGATGGCATCGCTCGAATTGTGCAGCTGTAAACAGAAATGGAAAATTGGGAAAAGTGTGCATGAGAAGAAGAACAAGAAGAATGCAAGAAATTAAAGTTAATTGCGAAAATGTCAATAAATCTACACGAAACACGGTTCTCGAGGGTCGGTGTAAACTTTTCAACGTTGTCAATCAATCAGGTAGCAATCGATTGCTGTGGCAGCTCAAACAGCTATCGCAACAACTACAAAAACAACATTTTGTTTTTATTTTTATTCAAAACAACAACAGTTTCATTAATAGAAAAAGTGCAGGTTTGAGTATAAAAAAGTTATACATTTTGTTGAAAACGTATTTTGCTGTTTTGTAGAACTTTTGCTTCAAGTCATTATTTTTATTAAATAAATAGCCAAAGTCTTGTTGCTAAGAATGATTGTATTACACTTTGCAAAACATTTCCAGTCACGTCCGAATTGCACTTTAACTACAAAACTAAATCAAATGAAGAACCACAACGTGCAGCCGCAAAGTGTGCGCTGTGGACTTGCGGCAACCGCCACCAGCCTCCACTAACAGCGTAATTTAGTTATCCCTAAGCGCACTTTGCCGGCACCGCAACCACGAAAATTTATTACTCTTTTAGCCCGAAGCCCAACCTTTCGCTCGGCCACTTTCAACCGCCGAAATGCACAAGCGGCAACCGCTTTCTGTACCTGTTATCGTTGAAAATATTTATGTGCGCGCAGCTTGTTTCGAAACAATACGCGTTCGGACAAAAAATGCCAACAAAATCAGTGAAACTCTTAGTTTTGCTAAAAAGAGACAGAGTGCAAAATGATTTTAAGGGAGGCGTAGAATAAAATCATAAAGACTTGCAAATATTTCCCATGTACGTTGTGATTCAAATCAACGATGCGTTATATATTGACACGCAGTTGTTATCGAAAGAGATCTTCAAGTGGCGAAAGTCAGGTGTCACATGTGCAGCTAAAATTTTGAAATAGTAACCTCTAACTTGACATCAAGCTCAAGACTTTTTTAAAGCTAGTTTCTCAACTTCAAGAACCTCTACAATGTATATATTCCTTGCCTTCTTGATTTTTTAATTGAACAAAATTTGTAATACAGATATTTAAGTAAATAGACATCTCAAAAGAAAAGATAATTTTTTGTCTTTTACTACAAGTAGTACTCTACTCTGAACCACTATATATTCAAAAGTCATTCAAGCTACCGGACCTCCATAGCAATTTTCAAACGAATATCTTTGTTATCTGAAAAACTTCAATAACCACAAAAAGTAGTATTAGCCTTCTTGAATTTGAACAATGCTCCAGATACAATTCAGAAGTAAACATGTTTCTTTGTCTTTTACTAAAAGAAGTAATCCACTCTGAAGCAGTACAGATCGAAAAGTCATACTGGCTACCGGATCTCTGTAGCATTTTTCAAGCGAATATCTTTGCAAAGCTGCTGAACTAATCCACTGGACTATCACTGAAAGACTTCACAATATTTGTGGTTAAGCAGGCAACTCTCAGATCACTGGAACCAACAGTGGTAAAATCGAACGAAGTACAGAAATGCTGCGCAATTCTGCAATGAATATGAGACTACTAGTTCATACAGAATCCACTGGTCTGATGGTTTCTATGCCACTCTAAGGTGACAAGGAACGAAGCAGTTATAAAGATAGCAAGAAAAGAGGTCACATTGTCTGATACTGAACTTGAGGATTCGGACGAAGGTAGTAAATCCATCATCTGTTCAGTTATTAAATATTGTTGGAAGTGTCCACGAGCACAGGCACGTAGACATTTCTGTCTACTGTACCTCCCTTGACTAGAAAGTGTCCGGGTTCGCAACTACTTGAATTCGATTTGACCAGCCCCACCGTTGGGTGATTCTGTGACCCTTAATATGCAGCTTTTGATATCAAGTTCCTTCAGAAACTCTGGATCTCCCCTAGCTGTTCCGTTGCTTTTCTAAAGCAAAGAATGTCCGGCAGGTCGAATTCCAGTAGCTCATCCTCCATGACTCTAATCTTACCCATGTGCCTATACTCGTATCTAATGTCCAAAAGTGGGCTTTCACCAATATAGTTAGCAACAGTCTCATCGTCCTCTAGACAGTTGTCGCAAATGTCCGAGACACGTCCCCTAATTCGGTTGACGAACTTCTTAAGCGGGCTAAATGCGGTGACCAGCCCCACAATGTCTCTCATATTACGTTTGTTAAGCCTCAGCAAGTGAATGGTCCTGCTGGTTCGAGTCGCATAAATAAACATCTGCGACTGCCTACACCCCTCGAATCCTTGTAAACACATAAAAAAGACCGAACATGACATTTTCATGGTGAAAAACGTCCGACTGTGCTATCTGCCGGGCACTATGGCCAAACCTGTCTATGAAGAAAACACGATATGTGCTGCCCGTAAGTTGGTCCTCCATACGACAACTCTTTGGGATCACCAGAAGACACTACGACGCCTTTCGTCTGCAGGAGTTGCAGAGATGAAGGAAAAGTGGAAACTGTCTGGCTATGCACCAAACTTTCTGACGAAAATGGTTAGTGAAAAAATCGAAAATTTCGAATTTTCTCTCATTCATCAACAGATCGAACTGAGATCAAAATTTTAGAAATTTGTTTATTTATTATTTATTCGTAAGGTCCTAGCAGGGAATGGTCGGAAATCGTACAAGAGAGAGGAAGTTGGGTGGAGCCAATGGTTGGATAGGGAGAAATACCCCATTTATGAAAGCTGAGGACTCCAACTACGTTTTAAGGGTATTATTTTTAAGATAAACCTATAAATTCATGTTTTACAAGCATTTTATCGATTTTGCAGTGGCAGCCACATAATGTCCCTCTTGCACATCGATCTGCTCATGATTACCACATAGAAATTAGATTATTGATATCATTCGATAAAGCTGCAATCTCTAGCTACATTTTAAGGGGTTTTTTATTAAGGTACATTTGGATTTGGATTCTGTAAGCATTTTAGTGATGAGCGGGTATTTTGTAATAGGCAGTTTTTCAATGTTATCCTTGCACATCGATATGCTCATTATTCCTGAAGGATAAGGAAAAGTTAGGGACCATTGTAGAAAGCTTAAGAATAATTAATTTAATAATATTTAATAATTGACTGGCACGACAGCCCGCTTACGCGAGACTAAGGCCTAGATTCCCGCAACCACCCGTGTTGTGCGTGTGAATTTGCACGCGGGTGGAAGGGACCTACAGTTTTATGCCGGTTCCGAACGGCAGGTTGGGAGCTCTTTCATAAGCAATTTTTACTCTCAGAGGTTTGCCATTTCCAGCTGAGAGGACAGCCACCGAAAGAGAAAACGAGTTTTCCCGTTATTTTTTTAGGTGTAGGTGGGTCGCTGCCTTCGACTCGCGGTCCAACGCACTAACCAACTGAGCCACGGCGGCTGCCGTGAAAGAAAGCTTAAGACCCTTTTAAGGGGTCAATTATTAATATGAACCCACATGTTTGGTTTTGACAAGAATTTGCCTTGGATTGAGACTGACAAGACTGACCATTTCACTTTACCCTCCAGAGTGAAACCAAAAGGAATTCACAGAGAGTGATTTGAGCCTTCCATTCGAAGTACAGCCTACACTTTACAAGCCACTTTAGGTAAATAAGCTAACCTTACTTCAAGAATGTTAAATCTTATTTCTAAGTATATGACTTAATTTGAAATACATTAAACTTAATTAGATGTGGAGCCAGGACTTATTCCGTTACTTATAAATTATTTTAGCTAAAATTTTGACGGCAAATTTTACACCGGCACATATGTTTTTTATAGGCTTTTCTGACTATTAAAACGGTCGAAATTGAACTAAGATGGTAAAAAATTCATATGGGACTTTAACGTCCAATGGGTTGTAAAAAAGTTAGATGAATAGTTTCTACTTAAAGTTAAAAAAGGCTTACCCATCTACCGAAGCTATGTTTGGAGGACCAAATGTAGACATATGAATTTCATTTACAAATGTTCAAATCAACTTTTGAAATTATTGTTTACAATAATCCGACAATATTAACTTAATGAGGCTTTAAACCATGTTAGGCCATTTAATTTCGACCATTTTAGACCAAAATAATATTTACAAAAAATTTAAGTAAATTTCAAAATGCATGCCATCTTCCGAGCTTTAAACTACAACATCAGTGGTTATTCAGTAAAATTTCTAATTATCTATAAACAACCTGAGACCAAACGTCCCACATTTACCCCCATTTAGCGGCGCAGCTGCATTGCATGCATGAATTATAAGCCGCACATGCTTTCCGAACAATTTATCTAAAGCAAAACATCAAACCTCACTCGAACTGCAAAATGGCTAAACCGTTGCAGCCAACTTTCATCCGCCCGTAGAGCGCAACTGAAATTTATTGCTTCTACCGCTCACGAAAAAACACTGCAAAGAATGCAAATAAAGCAAACCAAGTTTCCGGCACGGTGCGCTTCGTTTCGACAGGGAGGAAAAAATTAATGCACGTGCACATTTGTGCGCGCTGCTCTTTTATCTGTTTGCACACAAAAAAGTTCACTTTCGCTTTTTGCACGTGCAAAGTTGTGTGTGTGTGTGTGTGTGTGTGTGAGCGTCGGTCATGTGCAGTCTGTCTGTCTGAAATTTAACGCAAAACTTTTGCCTATTCCTAAATTGGAATAATTATGTGCACTGCACACACACACTCACACATGCATACAAACAAGTGACCCCCTTCTCCCCTACTCGACATGTATACAAAGTGCAGTAGTAGTTGGCAGTTTGGGCAACTTTACAATGCCACTTTGCCAGCTTTAGCGCTTCATGCACTGTACTCACCTCGACCGACACTCCGGGCAGCAGAAACGTTTGCGCCGGCGGCATATCCCGCGGCACGTATCGATAGAACTCGTTGCCGTCCTTGTACCACTTCACCGAATACAACGCCTCGCCGTCCAGATCGTAGAGGCATTCCAATTGCGCTGACGAGCCCTTAACCACGTAATTCGGTATTCGCACCTCAACCAGTCGCAAACTTTGTGTGTAATCTGCAAAGAGTTACGCAACGGTAAAAGATGAATGAGTTTCAGTTCGTGCATTCGAGTTGGGTACTGTCGACAACTTTCGAATAGAGAATTGTTTAAATTGTGGAAAACTTTAATTTCATTCACTGGAATTTGCAGTATACGTGTGTTTTAATGTACTTAACTTGAATTGTTTTAAAGAAAAATTTTGTTTGATACATTTTAATTAAGTAAAGATCATCAAATTTTGTTTGATACATTTTAAAGAGCAAAGATCATCTTTAGGAGATTTGTAAGCAGATAGCAAGTCGACTGATAAGTAGGAGTATAGTCTGCAGCAATAGAAAACAGTTTAGAACAAGTGGCTGAGAATATAAATTTTACTCTGAAGAAAAGTGCTAAGAACATACGACAGCAGCTGAAGGAATTTCGTGATAGGTTTCTCTCAATCGGACTGCTGAACCATCACTCAAAGGATGGGCTTAGCGCAAAAACAAAAACAAGTGTAGATAGGTCAGTATGTACTCGTTAAGAGGCTGCCTTCAGCTAGAATATAGATAACATAAATAAGCAGTTTGACCCGTTACGATACCTCAGGACTTAGTCCTTCTTAAAATTCGCACCATCTGAGTCATATCCTCCGCTCCTGCTCTTCTATCTCGACACAACGTTTAATGGCCCTGGAGATCTCTAAGTTCAGCAGGCTGAAAGAGATTTCACTGCTGGGATTCAAACCTCTATTAAGAAGAGCCAAATCACTCACTACTGAAACTCAACTCATAAACGTATCTTCGTCTGGTAACACTAAGAGAAGAAGAAACGCCAAAGGAGATTTATCTGACCATTGGTCAATTGGTTATAAGTCACCTTGTCAAGTTACCTTCACATGGGTGCCGAGTAGGAATTTCTAGATCCAAAGAACGAGAAAAAGTTGAAACCCACCTCTACAACCGCAATATTTTCTTCCTAATTAGCAAAGATCATACTGAAATCTGAGATCATACATCATACTGAAAGATTATTCCAATCTAGGAATTGCATAGATATAAATCCGACTTTACTAACCCATATTCTCGAGAAACATTGTACTGTTCTCTTGTCGGCTCGATATTAGAATACACCTTTACAATCCTATCTATAAATCGCACTCCTTTCGCCTTGAAAGGATACAACGAAAACTCCTTCATTTCATTCTGTTACTCCTTTGTTTTTGTGACTTCTTCTTCTTCTTCTTGACTGGCACGACAGCCCGCTTACGCGAGACTAAGGCCTAGCTTCCCGCAACCATCCGTGTTGTGTGTGTGAATTTGTACGCGGGTGGAAGGGACCTACAGTTTTATGCCGGTTCCGAACGGCAGGTTGGGAGCTCTTTCATAAGCAATTTTTACTCTCAGAGGTCTGCCATTTCCAGCTGAGAGGACAGCCACCGAAAGAGAAAACGAGTTTTCCCGTTATTTTTTTAGGTGTTATTACAGGCAGTATTTGAACCTGGGTCGCTGCCTTCGACTCACGGTCCATTGTTAGAGTCCATTGTCTTCCTGATCCCTTCTAAATGTTTGCGCGTCTCCCTCTCCTTCTATGCTAAAATGGATCGTTGTAATTATGTGTGCTTTGCACTTTTGGAATTTAACAAAGCTGCAACTTCCCTTGATTTAGTCTTTGCACTTCTTAGATCAAAATTCAAAAGGTCCTTAAATTTTTATTACAAGTTCTAATTTTATAAAAATCTGAACTCTTTTAAGTTAACGTTTTTTTTGTTCTGTTAGTCTTTAAGGATCTTATTGTTCAAAAATTTCATAATCTAAACTAAAAAATGTATTCAAATTAAATCATATCAATAGAAAATTACTCGGAGCACGGAGAAGCGCCTAGAAAAACTTGAACTTACGCATGAAATATTCAATCTGACAACTCGACTATTGACGAACAATAATAACGAGGTTAACCGAGGGCCGATAAGTTAGCTCGAAGCAGCTCCGTTCTTAATGAAAGTGAGGCGTTGACTGAGTTCAATCAATTGCCGTCGCCAAGGAGTTCTTTACAAAGCCAATCGTATAATAAATGACTTAGGATACAATCCTGCAGGATTAGTTTATTGCATTGGCCGAGATTCAACAAGAACGGGGAGCAGAGATTTAAATAAGAGGACGCCAGATTTCGGTAAGACCCACCGCGGTCAATGGAGGCTTTTAGATCATCGGAAAACACACTGAACACATGAAATACCCTTTTCCTCTCTCAAATATCGCAACTGTAATAACGCGAGCAATAGAAACTGTGCATCTCAATAAATCATCAATAAGTAGATGAAAATCGTTAGATATTGTAACGATGAGACACCCGGTCGCTGTGCTATGCATTAATGCTTTTACGGGCATACTTTTAGGCACGCACTTTAGAGTACGGCCGGATTGCTATAATTTCGATATGGCAAGGATGGCTCGCGATGGTAATGGGATGTGCGAGAATGATCGAGAGATAGTCCAATTGGAATGTGCGATAAAAGTCGGCGCGATAAGCAGACAAGTAGAAAAGACAGCCGGGTACAGCGCAGAAGGACAGTCTTATTTGAGCAAGTAAAAGGGAAACATGGAATAGTCCAATAAGTAGTAGCAAGTGTCAAGACAAGCAAAGTGTAAATTTGTAAATAAAGTGAATGCTGGTTTTGGAATGCGTTTTGCGTTGAGTAATTGAAGTGGTTTTATTTTTCAAGCACAATCCAGAGAGACGAAAGCCTAGAAAGAACTCATTTTCGTAACAATATTTTTCAATTTCCAAATATCCAACAGTTAGCAAATTGTACGAAAGGTTCCCTACTTGATTTCATAAACATCTCGAACCTTAAAAAAAGGGTGTTTTTAGTCGGTAAAAAACTTGGTATCAACCGGGATCAGTGGTCTCAAAACATCGCCACCACCAACCAAACAATTTGTACTATAATAATCATCAAATATTGCTGAGCTTTGATCCCAAGTAAAAACTTTAATCCTTAGTCAAGTCACGTTCGCACCAAAACCCAGTTAGTGTGGAATGTCAACGACCAACGCTATCAGAGTTAAGAAAACTCAGTTAGCTTTGTCCACGAAATTCGAATAATTCTTTCGTCGTTCGAGTACATATGTCGGCATTAACTCGAGTAAATTTGTTTAGCATAAATAAAACACATAGCGGATATTTAAAAGCTCCAAACATGATGACCACAACATAGCACAATAAATAATTTATCCGTGCCGGTGGCTGTATTTATGTGCCGAATAGGCGAAAGTGAATGTGTGAACTTAAAGCGCAACACACGAGAACGAGTCTAAGCGTTTTCGCACAGGCACAGGCGGACAAGTATCAAGAAGATTTATGTGCGCCCGAGCGCACAGCAGTTCGCCAAGGTGCAAGGATATTCCCAATGATGTATAATTCCGGCAGCTAAATGCCAGCACGCTGCCAACACAAATACACACATGCACAGCACTCACTCACACTCATACATGCACTCATACACACATGCGACGCACCATTAGGTTGGTGAAATATTTTATTACATGCCGACACAATTGATGGTTTAATATCCGTTGGCACTTTTTCTTATTTATTTGCTTTCAGTATTTTAATTTATGTGTATGTCTGAAACAGTGCAGCCGATATCGTTAAACCTACCAACCCGAAAGCTATTATAGACAGTAAAATGTAAAAACTTTTTGCCGTTAGCTGTATCAATGATATACGTACACATACATGCATACATGTAGATCCCGCAGTTCTCTCACTAAAATGGTGCTAAAACTTTACATGAAACTATAGAGTCGGCAAAAATGCACACACACCCACATGCTGCAATAAATCCTTAGCAAGAAAGCCATACAGGTTCCTGTTGGTATTGTTGTACTGACAACTGAAATTATTTACACTAACAACAATGCTTATAAAAACAATAGATAATGATAACAAATGCGATTGGTCGACTTCTATATTATTTGTGTATACTTCTTAATTCAATATCCAGGAAATAGTTTAATGCCATATTTTTCAGGACTTTAGTTTTGAAATCTTTTCGTACTAGGCCTGATCGTTTTAACGTTAAAATGGAACTTGCATAAGGATCTTCAGGTAGATTTTTCAAGGAATATCCTTACAAGAAAAATATTCTCAAAACATTGTTTTGAGAATTTTAAAATTACAAAATAGAAACCGTGTTGACTTTTTCAGTGTTTTTAGGTCGCCTCGGTAATGAAATTTTGACACGTGATCAAGGAGAATTTGGGTTTTAACATACTTACTTTTCAAGAAAATTCTATTTAAATTTTCAAGGATATAAAGGATTAAAATTTTCAAAGGACCTTTTTCACATCCTTTTTTTACAAATAGATAAAAAATCAGTTTTATTTAAATTCTTGAGCCTTTTCTCTTTCATCTGATATACATATCGCCATATTCTAACGAGGTTAAGTATTTTTTATATTTTTTTTATTTTGTATCCCCTTCAAAATATTGAAGTCCTTTTAAAAGGACAAAGGATGTAGAAATGAAAAACTGAGTATTACTATGTTTGGTCTCTAGTTTCACGCCCATATGGATTTTTTCCGGTGTGAAAAATTTTTTTAATTTTTGTCGCACGGTGTTATCCATGGAAACTCCGAAGTTATTTTATATGACGATACCCACAGATGGAAATATTTACTAAGTAAATCTCTCATTGCCCCATCGTATTGCGTCCAAAAGAGATCGACTCTTATAGCGTCATTTAAGTTATTAAGCTGGCAAATGCTTTACATGTTTTCTGAAATTTATTGAAAATAATAAAATAATTTAAACCTGGTAAAAGTTACAATAAAAACTGAAATTATTAGCCTATTTGTCAAAAAAACTTTAACAAAATTAAAAAGCTCTCAATGAACAACCTGACAGGGTAAATTATACTAATTCCCTCTTTCCTAAAAGTGAAAGTTTCAGTATATGTACCAAATAAACAAGATGAATGATGAATGACATATCCAACAGCCAGAAAAAATGCAAATATAAAAACTAAAAATTAATACCAATAGTAGCGAAATGAAAAAGGATGACGAGTTTTATTGATGGGTTAATGAATTTTTGATGTGTCAACCGGAAATTTTATTTCACACGACTTGCATGGCAAACATTTTTACACAAAATTGGTTCATTTAATTCTGTCGGTCACCTGTTACAGCTGTTGCTCGCATTTGGGCAAAAACCATATGAAATTTCATCATTTTAATACGACTTACTGAGTGGTCAGTGTGGGTTTGTGCCGCTGTAGCCCAGAGAAAAGTGCGATAAGCATTTTTCATAATTTATTTTTTGACGTTGTTTTGCAGTTTTGCACAACTTTTTGACACATATGCAAGAACTTTTCTCATTGAAATACGCGCACACATGTTCCTGCTGGTATGTGTGTGTAAATGTAGCGACATATTCAAAATTAATAAAATGGAACTTTTATGTTAGCGAGTTTGAAATATAGTCAGAAAAATTCAATTAAATGAGTAATAAAAGGTTGACTCTGAAAGTTTTACTTAAAAAATCGCTCAATAACGTATAGTGTTCAATGTTAGCTTTAGTTAAAATTGAAACAAGAATGAATAAGGTTTTGACTGTTGACTGTTTGGCATTTTCCCTAATGGAGGAAAAGCAATAAATTGCTACTTTATATGAGTTTTGTGAGTAAATTTCAAGTAAGTCGTTAGCTCTGAAAATGCTGTAATCCTAAGTGAGACGATTATTGCAGAAGGTTTCTCGGTACCAGACCAACTAAGTCTACGAGTGTTGTATTTTTTTGAGTAAGTCAGTTTGAAGATTCAGATCGAACTCGGTTGACAACACACCATGAAGAAAAGAAGTAATGTTTATTTTATATTTAAGTAGTTGCCTCCAAAAACGTTTATAAATAATAAGTTTGCAATCTTCTAACACAAAAAGTATTCTTATTTAAATACTTTACTCGTACAATTGTTGACTAAATTTAGACTCCGTTCAAACTTTAATAATTATTTAATTTATAATCCGTTTAATAGTGACTGTACAGAGAATTCAACACGAAATGGCTTTATTAATTAACGCAAATTACTAATGATTGATTGAAGTATGTATAAATGTGTGTGTGTGTGTGCATGCATACATATACATAAATTTTATACACAAATGGTGATTACACACACAAACAAAGACATTTCTAAAAGCTTTCATGCCTAATGCAGCAATAGCAAATGCGACAATAAGTAGTCGAGTCTAATAATATAATGAATGAACAAAAAGGATATTCGTAGCCATAAGTGGCCAGTTAACTAGGCCCATAGATACATGCATAATGTACATATTTACATGCACACATAGCTAGCAGTTATGTTAGTGCGGGCAATATGTTTACGTGCTAGAGATGTAAGTACTGTAAGGCTGATAATCCAGGCATTTCTCGACATTTTTGCATGAGAAATTTCATTATTAAAACTTCTTCAGATCAACTGATGGCTTATTTTAATATATTAAAAGTAACCAAATTTTGAGGAATTTCAAAACACATTTTCGATTTCTTAACCTTCACACTGTCACTATTAACATATGTTAATATTTTTCTTTTCATCCGTTTTATAAATACAGTTTTCATTTTTTGAGCTAAGTTGGTAACCAAAAACGTAAAAAGGACTGTGCTTAAGAGATTTTAGGTTCAAACTTGGAAGGGGTAAAAGGGATGAATGGGGTTTCAGCCCCCACAATGTGGGCGAATTTGTTGCTTTTTTAAAGAAATTCCATAAAAAGTGCATTTTCAAAGATATTCTTACAAAATTTTGTATTTAAGATTTTTAGGTAATTCCACATCACATATCCAAATTTGAGCATTGAATTTTGAATATGTTCATTGTAACCAAAATAGGGGTTTTTTTTTTTAACGAGGAGTAAAAGCATCAAAAGCCTACGTCAGTGCGAGACTTTAACCCGCCAAACATCTCCCCTTGTCCGACGGAAAGTTCTTCCCGGAACTACCGCTAAGTATTTCGTCGGGGTAAAAATTTTCATTTGTAAAAAACAGATGGAAAAAATAAAATTTTTAGTTTTCTGATTACATATTTAGAAAGAGCTTGATAAAATGGCCACTGAGCCGAAGCCGCATGAAAATCGGACTTAAAACTAAAATTTATAGCAAAATCAAAATTTGAAATATTAACAAATGTTAATGGTGACAGTGTGAAGGTTAAAGCAATGGAAAAGAGAAAAAGTAGCCACATTTGATATTTTATAAAATGTATCTGAAGTACACTTGATATCTTCTAAAGTAAATCTGGTTGTTTGATATATATTCAATATCTTTTGAATTTTATTTGCCATTTCTGAAATATATTTGAGGCATCCTGAAGTGCATTCGACTATTCTGAATTGAATTTATGAATGGATTTCGAGATTTCTGAATTAAATTTAACTGTTATAGAAATCCATTTCAGCCATTCTGAGGAACCTTTGTTGGCGTATGAATCGAATGTGATTATTATGAAATATATTTGAAGCTATTTGGAGTACATAAGACTAAACTGAAATACATTTGGGTCATTTTGAAGTGAACGTAATGCCTTTTAAATCAAACGTGTCTACTCTCAACTACATTTAAAGCTTTCACTTTCACATGCTGCACATTTCACTATTCTGAAATACATTAAACCTATTCTGAAAGAACATTTGATGCTTTGTCCATCAAAAGTTACTATTCTCAACTACATTTGATCCTAAGAGAACATTTGATGACTTATGAATGAAATGAGAAAAAAATTTTGAAATGCATTTCATTCTTTCTGAAGTAAATTTAAGCCTTCTCAAGTGCATTTGATGCATCAAAAATATATTTGATGTTTTCTGAACTACATGTGATTAGCTTGAAATACATTTGAGGCATTCTGAATGAGCATCTAAAGTCTTATGAATGAAATGTCACTATTTTCAACTACATTTGATGCCTAACGAATGAAATTTGACTATTCTGAAATACAGTTCGTACTTTCTGAATTACATTTGATTCTTCTAAGGTACATTTGGTGCTTTCTGAAGTACATTTGATGCTTTCTGAATCACACTTGACTATTCTGAAATGCATTTGAAGCATTCTGAAAGAACATTTGATGCCTTATGAATGAAATGAGACTATTTTGAAATGCATTTCATTCTTTCTGAAGTAAATTTGTCTCTTCTCAAATACATTTAATGCTTCTGAAGTATTTTTGATGTTTTCTGAATTACATTTGATTAGCTTGAAATATATTTGAGGCATTCTGAACGACTATTTGAAGTTTTATGGGTCAAATGTCACTATTTTCAACTACATTCGATACCTAACGAATGAAATGTGACTATTCTGAAATACAGTTCATACTTTCTGAATTACATTTGACTCTTCTAAGGTGAATTTGGTGCTTTCTGAAGTACATTTGATGCTTTTTGAATCACACTTGACTATTCTAAAATACATTTGAAGCATTCTGAAAGAGCATTTGAAGCCTCATGTATGAAATGAGATTACTCTGACGTACATTTAATTCTTTCTGTAGTACATTTTACTCTTCTCAGTTGACTCTACAGTTGATGCTTCTGAAGTATATTTGATATTTTTTAACTATATTTGACTGTTTTGATATACATTTTAACGCATTCTAAACGATTTGAAGCAAAATTGGTTAAATGTCACTATTTCAACTACATTAGATGCCTTATAATTCAAATGTCACTTTTTTCAACTACATTTGATGCCTTATGAATGAAATATGACTATTCTAAAATACATTTTATTCTGTCTGAAGTACATTTGAATCCTTTCAAGTATATTTTATGCATTATGAACTATATTTGACTATTTTGAACTACACAACAATATTTGATGCCTTTTCGAGCACATGTGGCTTTTCTCAACTACATTTGGTACTTTCTGAAGCGCATTTCACTATTTTGAAATATATTTTAGGCGTTCTGAAAAAACATTTGATGCCTTAAAAGTAAATTGTGACTATTCTAAACTACATTGATGCTTTCAGAAGCACATTTAACTATTCTCAAATATGTTTCAGGCATTCTGAATTAAATATGACTATTCTGAAACATATTTTACTCATTCTGAAAGAAAATTGTATGCCACACGAATCAAATGTGACTATTCTAAAATACATTTTGATTCTTTCTAAAGAACATTTGACTCTTTTTTATTAGATTTGATGCCTTCTAAGGTGTATTGGACTATTCTTAAATACATTTCTGACATTTTGAGAGAACATTTGATGCCTTATGAGTCAAATATGACTTTCCTCAGCTACATTGAATACTAAATTAAACAATTCTGACTATTTACTTTAACATTTTATGCTTTCTGAAGTACATTTGATGCATGGAGTTGGTAGATTCATCCATTGTTCCATCACTTGTAAAGCAAAATGACTTGGAAAACCGTTGTCTGTCATTATGAGAGATTCGATTTTAAATATTCTGACTGTGATTCGCAAAAGCTGCATGCGGATGGAATCACTAATTTGTGTACTTATGACCGTCTAATGCAGACACGAGTAGTTGCGAGCAAATCTCTAAATGCGGCTAATCATTGCAAATTGCACGAGCTGATGCTGCGCAACAAGGACTTGAATGTGCGAAACAAAACTCGAAGCGAAAATATATTCATGAAAAAACATACACACATACAGACATCTGCCATGTTAAATACATAAATACATACTTATATAAATGCTTAGTAGAATGTTTAGTAGGGTACAGAAGTATAATGTGGGGGGCTGTGATATGTGAAGGCAGCGATGGATTGGCATTACAATAACAATACCAACTAAATATACTTATAACAGAAATAAGTACAACTATTGTGTATTCGCCTCTGGTTGCAATGTCAGTTACCACACACAACAGACACACGAAGCCACACAGTGCGCTGCTTAAAATAAATCTGCACAAAAACGAATGCACAAACACACACTGACATACATATATATTTGGACATAAATGTACACACACTCATGCATAAATGTACATTTATGTATGTATGTTTTGCATTGCACCACTGCTGGCAACACCTACGTCGGCAGCAATGGCAGCATAAATTGTTATGTTGACTTGTGTGTTCTAAGCGTTTGCAATGGTTATTGCTTTTTGTCGCTGATGTATGAGTATTTGTGTGGCAATGCCTGTAAGTATGATTATTGTGTCGTTCTCACGTGCTTCTAAGGTTGAACGGCACCAACAGACGGATGAAGCGGGCAAACAACGCAACCCCACAAACCAAACAAGTGCTCAGTTTTAAGGGGGTCAATACGTGTAAACGATATATTTTTGGAATCGCGCATACGCCGGAAAAAATTAATGCAATGTACAATTTTTTTTTCATTCTTTTATTAAACGGTAGCAGTGCAAGAAAACATTTTTTTTTTTTTGGCGTGCTCAAAATCGCGGCGGTGGTGGGGGTCCAACGTTGGGCCCAAATTCTAGTAGAAGTTGTGCCGGCGCAACAAAAATCATATGAAAAAATATTGCTATTAGTTATTATGAGAAAATATATGTACCTTCTAAAGTAACTAACAAAAAAAATTATTTTCTCGAAAATACAAAAATACGCTCCAACCGAAAAAAATGACATTTTTTTCTTAATTTCCCGAAAATGGCGCCGCGGATTTCGCCAAAAACAATGCAATTTTTAGTTACTTTAGAAGTTCTATGTTTCAAAAAGTTGCTGCCCAAATTTTAGATCAGTGGGACTAGAACTTGCCGAGATATTCTACTTTCATAATCAAAAACCAGTGTTTCGAAATAATTCGGTTTAAACTTTGCGTTACCGATATCATGCGGAACGAATTGACCATCAATAAAGCGCTGCTGCAGGGAAACGGGTCATCAGAATTAAAAACCACTTGAGGGGGATATTCTTAAGACCCCCTGGAGTCTATTTCACAAAAAAAAATTTTGTAAATTTTGTAAATTTACACGTATTGACCCCCTTAACTAATTCACAATTGAATGGCACACACACACACACACACACACAAACAAAGGTAAAGTTGCTTGAATGGTTAAATGTTTTCAATCTTCTTCTCATCGATAAAGCAGTCTAATTGCATTCATTGGATATTTATGTGATGAGCGCAAATTAAGGTTTCATTTAATTTCTTATTCCTTTAATTTAATTTCATTACAAACATTACAAAATCTTTTGTAATTTTTTTAATTTTAAATAAAATTTATTGAAATGTATCAAGTGACAAAAGAAATAATTAGTTTCCTTCAAGGTATTATTGGTATATAGTAGTATCCGATAAAATATTCGTCTTCGGCTTCGGTATTCGCCCGCCCTATTTGGCCAATTTTAAATCTTCACCTTCGGCCAAAATAGTCGAATTCTTCAGCCGAATGTTTTCGCCCTGTAATGCAAGTCAATTTGCTATGTTTCGAAGTATTTTGTCAAATATCAGTTCTGTCCATATTTCGGAATCAAAATTGCGATTAATAAAAATTATCTCTAATCAGCTATTTATGTCAATTGAATTGTTAGAATTTTTTGTTTTTATCTAAGACGTTTTTGTGGAGGTCTAAGACTGTTTTTGTTTTTTTTTACTGATATATATGTATATATATATATACATTCTTTTATTAATTCATAAGTAGTATTCAAAGAAATGAATAGAGAAAGAACGGCTAAATTTGATCAAATTTTTTCCTTAAAAGAATTTTTATTAGTATTCGGCTTCGGCCCTCGGCCTAGTATTTTAGTTATGCTAAATATTCTGCTTCGGCTTCGGCCAAAAATCCACCTTCGGTCGGTCACTAGTATATAGAGAGAAATACATAGCACACAATTTTCGCAATCGCAATTTTCGAACATCCTAAAGGCTCACATTTTAATTGTGGAATTAATACCTGGGCCGAAATTAATTATTACACCGTGCGACAGCATTTTTCACACCGGGAAAAATCCATATGTGCGTGAAACTAGAGACCAAATATAGTAATACTGCGTACTCAGCTTTCCATTTCTACATCCTTTATCCTTTTAAAAGGACTTCAAAATTTTGAAGGGGATAAAAATAAAAAAAATATAAAAAATACTTAATCTCGTTAGAATATGGCAATATGTATATCAAATGAAAGAGGAAAGGCTCAAAAATTTAAATAAAATTGATTTTTTATCTATTTGTAAAAAAAGGATATGAAAAAAGGACTTTGAAAATTGTAATCCTTTATATCCTTAAAAATTTATATGGAATTTTCTTGTCAAGTAAGTATGTTAAAACCCAAGATCTCCTTGATCACGTGTCAAAATTTCATTACTCTAACTTTATTGGTTCGAAAGTTATTAAAAAAAGGCGGAAGCTGCAATTCTAATAAAGTAAAAAAATTCTAATTTATTTGAGTATCAGTATTTTAAATAATAAAAAGATACAAAATCAATTAAGGGCTAAAATATTGTGTTGTATACGTAAAAATTCTGAAATCATCCTTTTATCCGTATTATCCCAGTAGTCCCGAAAGGGTTAAAACCAAAATAACATACGGTGTATGACAGTGGCGCAAATAAATAATAATAAAAAAATAATAAATAATAAAAAATAATAATAAAAAAATAATTCCAAATAGTATTGAGAGATATATACGAAAACCCGTACCATCCAAAATGAAATCCTGCCTGCACCACTGGGGTATTTGTGTGGTGAAAACAGATAAAAAATATGAATTTCTGTTAATGACTGTCCGCGGTAAACAGCAAAACATATCGAACTGATTTTTTACCATAAGTCAAATATTTGGAAAATACCATTTTATGCTCTTTAACTGATTGATGATAGAAAATGTCTCAATAGTAAATACAAAAAAGGAAAAGCAAAATCATAAATTACTTCTCTAGCAATCAAGAAAGCTAACTACAGAAAATGCGTTTCGAGAAAAGCTGATTTAAACTTTTGTGCGATTTAGACCGTTGCATCCAAACATCTGAACAAGAGTTGGGATATTGAGTTGAAATATAAATTTTTAAGAATAATTTCCAGACCTTGAACACTGATATAATAAAAACGAAATTACGGTTTTACCATTACATCCCCTCAATCAAAGCTTTTAATCATTTAATGTAGCGGATCACCAAATGTGTTCGAACATTTCACGAGGCTCTTTGAACGATAGGGATTACTGTACTGTACTCCATTGAAAGGATGTTTGAATACTTATAAACGGCGTTATATATTTCGTTATATATTAAATATTCTATATTTTGGAACAACATGAATACAAATTCAACAAAACTGCATAATCAATTCGATCCCATACAAAATCGCTCAAGTTTTCTGAAATTTTTTATTCTATTAAATCAAAGCCAACTAATGGTTGTGGTGAGAATTTAGACACACACATGTCCTGCTCAGCATTTTATATTAGGGAAATTAACTTAACAACAAACATAAAAAGTCTTTAATTGAAATTAGTGAAAGCTTTCCGTCGACCACATTATCGCTTGCATAAGTTTTCGTACTTGTTGTGTAACTTAATGTATGTGTAGCTTAAATATTTTATTTGAAAAACAGTGCAACTAAAATATTCAACACAAGACCAAAACAATAACAATTAATTTTTTATATTATTTTCTGTTTTTCCACATGTGCCGATAAAAGTTTTTGCGCCACAGGCCGAGTGCGTGCAAATCAGAACGACACGTGTGCCGCAGTGCTCGGTGCCCACTGCTGAGCGCATACAAAGTGGAGTTGATCAGTAATAAGGCGCGGCGGCCGAAAGCGTTCGGTCCCAGCGCGCGTCCGACTGCTAAACAAGGCAAAAACAACTGCCAAATTCTAATGAATATTAAAGCAAACCCATCAGCAATGTGTCGGAAGTGGCCAAAACAAAGCCTGCAACAACAGCAGACGGCACCGAAGTGCCAAACCAACTATTGATATAAATCATGACACAATGGGTCACAGAGCGAGAGCCAAACGAAAGCAAAAAAACAAAACTTACTCGGCCAAATGATACACTGAACTTTAACATTTGATTCCCAGCCGAAATATTTGCAGAAGAAGTTGCGGCAACGTGGGAGGCGGCCAGTTCGTTGCGCCGCAAATGTGCTTTATCCCTGGTGCTAGTTGCCGGATAAAGCGCACCACAATTTACTGTACTATAAATGGAATACATGCATGTGTGTGTGTGTGTGTGTGTGTGTGTGGGAAAATAGATATGAATTCAGCGCACAGCTTGCAGCTTTTGTGGTCCTAATGTTGCCACATTAGGTAAAGAGTTCACGCTCAGCACAAAATGTGGCTTATTTGCGCCGCACCGTTTGCCCGTCCCGTCCCCCTGTGCCGCCTGAGGCCGCATGGGAAATTGTATCGGTCGACAGTGGCTTCACACGCTCTCGCTCTCATCCTCTCTCTGGCCGTATGACCTGAAGCAATTTGCTTCGAGATAACAATAAACTGCACAGGATATTATGGGGGGTAAGGAAAAAAGATACAAAGCTGCACACATAACCGTACACATAACCCTATAGATAGCTATGTACGTATGTATATTTATTTATAAGTGAACATGGCAATGCGCACGTACACTTTTTTTTTGCAGTATTCTAGGAGAGCCGCCACATCTACCTACCTACCCCACCTAGGTGAGCTCCTGTACATGTGTGTGTGTGTGTGTGTGTGCCTATTTGTGGCTGTGTGCCGCAGCACAAAGGAGAACAATACAAATTAATTTACTATCAGCGAAATACATAAAGTTCAAAGATTTGTGAACCAATTATGCGCCATGATTGGTGAATACATTTTTTTTGCTACACACTTTTGCATTGCATGGCTTATGCGGAGTGTAGGGTGTCTGGAAGGTTTCGTATAACTTTGAATTACATGTTGACGTTTTGTTTACATTTCGCTGTGCAGGTCAACCAACTGATGGTGTATAGTAGTCAATGAGGCCAATTTTGCGGCAAGTCGTTTGTTGAAAGCGTTAAGCGGATGATATTTTTTATTAGGAGATATGGTTTTCAAATGTTTTACATCTTCCTTTAAGTTTGAGAAATTTCACTAGTTATCCACTATCATTCTGCATAGAGGGTAATAAAGGTTGGGAAGTGGTCTCAATACCATTGACGAGAAACTATTAACAAATCCTTACAGATGACTTCAAACTAGATGGGAACATAGGTTGAGGACTTTACTCAAACACACTGGACGTAAGTTCGTAATTATTATTATTTCTTTATTCGGTCTATGAACAACAGTTCTTATAGACTATAACAATAACAATGTCCTTACATACTAAGGCGCTATAAACTCAAATAAAAGCCTCTGACGGAAATTCGAACTGACTTAATTAAGGGCGAGGTTGAGAGACTCTAAGAAGATTGATTTGGGAAGCGCAAAATCAAAGTCCAAGGCCACAAACAGTCCATTGAGCTCTATCAAAGCTCTGGAAAGAGCGCGTAAGTCGTTCTCACGAAGCTAACATAAAACGGCACAGGGTTCCGAAGGAATCTTAGCGGCACATTAAAGAATATCCTGCCCAACAGAGCAAGACAATTAAAAGTACCATTAATTATATCAAACACCAAAGAAAGAGATAGGATACTTCTCCTGCTTTGAAGGGACTTTAAATTGATGAGCTCAAGCCGCGCTATATAGGAGGGGATACGATCCACGAAGCGAACGGAGCGCAGGGCGAAGCGAAGAACAACTTTCTGAAGGCGCTCAATACGATTAACCCTGCTTAGGTAAGGTACGTCTGCGAAACGTACGCCTTTTGAATTTTTTTGCTCTCTTCCTCTCAATCGTCAATTTTAATTTTCTTTTTATTTTACTAAACAAACATTATTTTACTTCAAAAATTATTTAATGTTAACAGAAATTTACTAAATAAATGATCTCAATTAGAAAATTATCAATATTCCTTCTAACAACACTTTTATGTAAAAGGATATAAACTAGCATACGTCTCTCAGATGTATCGTTATCTTTTCAGTACAAAAAAATAACGTTATCTAACTAGGGTTAATGTCTACTGCGCCTTACAAATGCCAACATAGCATATGCCTTAGAAATAGTGGAGTTGATATGGTTGGAAAACGAGAACTTAGGATCAAAAGTTACACCCAAGTCTTTGGTTTCGGAAACCAATTTCAAAGGTAAATTGGAAATGCTATAAGAATTTTGAACCATAAAACATGCACTTAAATAGGTCAAAGAAGAATCAGAGTATGATTTAGAGCAGAGCAAAATTTAGGCTTAGAGCAAGATATTTGCATTTATTGGCTTGCTTGAGGGTCCTGACATTTCGTGTTATTGCATCTAATGAACTATCAGGGTCTTGAAATTTCGTATTATGACATCTAAAGAATGTATATCGCTGCCGTGAATATCTTGTTGCGACAATAAAGACAATTTGGAGACCACCTCACTAAAAGGGAAGTTAGAGACAGCTGTAACTATTTCGATACAGAACTCAGAAAGCTGGAATTTTCGAAAATGTTACGGTTCAACTTAGTATCAACTGAACTTAAAACTACGAACTTTTTGTTATGGGGTACCAAAGAAGATAAAACAGATAGATAGAATAGATAGATAGAACAGATACAAGAAATAGTAAATGTCATACAAGCAAAATATTAACAAATATTAACCATCAATATAAGTTCACGGTATCTACTAATGTTCCAGTTCCATTCCAGTTAATGTCAACAATTAACTTCGAGTTAATGTCAGCAACCTTACAGTGTTGACAAAAACGGCGGACAATGCGTCTGCGATCGTGGCCTCGCAACTCAGTGCAGCGTCCGAGGTTGTAGCAAAATCGCTGACAACGCATCTGCGATTTCGCGTCGGATATCGCTTTCGCAACGCATAGCAGACGGACTTGGATGGTTAGTGCGTAAGTAGCTTTTAAGTTAGTCTTCAGTTTTTTACTGACAACTAATAAAGGCGGTCATGCCGCAACTTAAGAGAAATTCGCGTGTTTCAATTTGGGTTGAGCGCAACAAATCGTAACTTATATTCTTTGATGATACTCAAATTGTTGTATAGAACAATATATAAATTCGAAGACCTTCAACTCAACCGATCATACTGCTAATAAAATGCAATCGTAAGCGGCTGTCAGAAATTTGAGCTCCACTGTAGACTTATTTAAACTGTCAAAAATATTGTTTCTTTAATTTTTATAGTCTCAAGTCAAGTGAACCGATAGCACTTTCAATAGGTCGCCCTTTTTCGTCTAAAGCGGCATCAAGTTTCCACAAAACAGCCAAACAAGAAAAAGTCATGTTGACAACTGCTACAAGATGGAAGATATTAAACCTCAAACAATGCGAGCACAAAAGCGGCCAACGTTCATAGTAAACGTCGCGACGCTGCGGCAACAGTTGAGTGACAGAAAGTAGAGGGCGGTGGTCGGCTCACTTAGCGATAAATTGAAAACAATTAATAATCAATGGCAAAGCCGTAGACGAAGGAACAAACACAGACGGCAGTAGAACTGACAATGAGCGCTCAAAAGCGAGATAGCGCACAAAAATAGCAAAACAAAAAAAGGCCAAAATCCACAGCTAGACAGGACAGAAATAAAATGGCAAACGTGAACGTACGACAAATTGCCTTCCATCGAAAGCAAACAGCGGCAACGCAAAGCGAAGCGAGTGGTGCGTGTTTTTTGCTCACTTGGGCTACATTCGATTTTGTGTAAAGCCCGAAAAATGGTTTGTTTATTGAAAAATTATTGCGCACCCAGGGAGCGGTAGCAACATTCGACATCCGCAACAGCGCAGCAAACGCACAAATGAACAAACGAACGAACGAACGAACCGGCCAGGCAACACGCGCACGCACTGCTTCCAGGCGCGCACGGAGCAAAAAACCCAAACAGCCTAAACCGTCTGCGAGCGCAGCTGAAGCGAACGACAGCCGATGCGGCCTACGATAACCCGCAGCCAACCTTTCGGCCGGCCCCAGCTCCAATTGCGGCCGCTCTTCGCTGCGACTGCGGCCTGTGCTTATCTTTCAATTTTCCCCAGTTTTCTGTACTTTGAGGCAGAAATCGCGCCTTGAGTCGACTGCGGCTGCGGCTTCGTCTGTTGCCGTTTGACTGTTGCGCTTGTTCTTTCAATCCTTGTTGTTGTTGTTGTTGTCAATGTTCTTGCTGTCGCTGACTGTTGTTTTGTGCTTATGGACAAATGGTTTTTAGCATATCGTCTGAATCAATCTGTTAACAATACTTTTGGGGATTTTTCTCAATTTTCACACTTCACAGTAGCGAACAACAGCCACAAGAACATCAACAACAACAACAAATACAATAATCATTGAGCAAAAGAAAAATAGCAACAGTCGGCCACAGCCAGTCAGACAGCTATGATTACTTGCCCATGCACTGGACCGTCTCAGTGGCGATCTAGGAGACTCTGCATCTGTTTGTGCGCTTATCTCGAAGGTTATAAATTTTATTGAACTCAACGCGCTACCGAACAACTGCTGAAAGTTGAAACTGCTTGTGGGACATTGGCCGCTGTTCGGTGCCGCGCTGTTGTCGGCACTAAACATTACACGATTCTCGACGCTTATCTGGCCGCCATAATCAATTCTAATTGGGAAATAAAAGTTTCGAAACTGTTCACACTCAATTTAAATTAATTCATACACATTTGATTCAACAACGTTTGAATGCGATTTGAAAGTGAGTTTATCCTGCGGAGATTTCAATTTGTTATTAGTAGAATGTAATTCAAATCCTACAGTATACGTACAGCCAGGATCCTTTTGAATGTCGTGGTTACATGATGAATTTTGGCACTGATTGAGTCGGATGAATGCAGGAAATACAAAGAAATGCAAAGTGTCAAGAAAAGCCTGGAGCACATTCTTCGCTCCTGTCCAGCTAACTCAAGACTGCGACTTACCCACTTACGGGTCGCGTTCTTCTTTAGGTTAGATGTCCCTAAGCGCGACATTAAATCGCCGTAGAACTTCGCTAGTGGCACCCACATTCTCACCGATCACTTTTATGTCGATTCGCAACACTAAGGAGCTCTAACTGGTACCGTTAGGGACCCAACAGGGTATATGCGTGGCCGACTTGGCCAGCCAGCTTATCTAATTTAACATAACGTGTGACCCTGTGATCTTTTAAAAACACCTTAGTACCATCGAACTAATATTGGAGAAACAAAGAGCATATAACTTTATAGAGGGCAGAACTCCATCACATCAAAAAGAGATCTCTGATCTTTGCCAATAGGTGCTACTACAGTCTCGGTAAGCAACTGTGTAACTAACAAAGACCTCTCTCGCCCGACAAAACTTGCACTCCATAGGACACTTATTCTGCCCGTGCTCTTCTATGGAATAAGCATGGAGACTGTCGCCTAACGACACAGTGGCCCTTGGGGTGCTCGAGAGGAAGGTACATCGCAAAATCTTCGGCCCAGTTCGTATTGCCGACGACTATCGAGCTGTTTGAAAACATGGACGTAGTAGAAGCTCCAGCGAAGGTGTTCGATGCGGTAGTTAGAGGTCGACGATGAAGAGGGAGGCCGTGTCTCCGGTGGAAGGACTGAGTTGAGGACACCCTATCATCTCTTGGTGTGAACAACTGGAGAAGCCGAAGCGCCTTTAGGTTTGCCCTTCTTTAATGACTTGGATGACCTTAAATCACTTCAGTCATCTTTGACTAGAACCTTGCTGAGATTAGTCTACACATTATACTTGAGTAGGCTCCTCATAGACTTGCAGGAACTACTTACCTACAATGTCGGTGCCGTGATACCTACTAATAAGTATAATACAACTGAAAAGAGATGACTGGAAGGAAGGTCTTCATCTTTCGTCAAGTGTGTTGTAGCGAAGTAACACAAAGCACTTGAACTCCAAAGCCTCAGATCTTTGGTATTAATGTCTTTGAAAATGTATTTCAATTATTGTAAAATGGTCATTGAAGTTTCTAGGTAAAATCGTAATGACGGTCGAGCTGTTGAAGTGAACGGAATTGTTTCCCCCTCAATGTTTTTTCTGGCTCTATATGCTCATTCTAAAACACTGAAGAGGTCAGAAAGCTGATGAAACATCGAGACGAAATGAAAATTTACGTTTAACTTGAGACCTGAACAGTCCATATCATCCAAATCAATAGCATCCATGTCAAACGTAATAAATTTCTTTGAATCACAAATTTTTTCTCGAGGTTCTTAGTTCTTTAGTTCGAGTTAGTTTTTTGTTTTTGAACGGTTGAAGGAAGCTTGTTTATAAGATGCCACTCGAACCTATTCTAAACTTACACATTTCTAGAATTATTTTTATGATTCCAAGTGACTAAACGCGTTCGACAATATCCAACAAGGAATTCGAGCTGAGCAAGTGAACAAAGAAAGCAAAATTCGATTCAAATGAAATGTTAACTGCGGCAGGGTGGCCAAAAGTGCAAAATTACATTACAACAGCGAAAGAAAGTTGCATTCAACCCTAAGAAAATTAATTAACAAAATAGAAAAAGGATGAGAAAGTGTGAAGGAAAAATGGCTGAACGCAGCTACATATAACCGGCGGCAACGACTTTTTGCATACGCTACAATAGTACTTTACAATGAAATGGTTATAGCTAACCGCAAACAGAGGAAATGAGCCGCTCGCGCACTGCGTTACGACATTTACAAACAAATAAAAAGTTGATGTGCTCGGCGAGTTGGTATCAAGTTTGTCCGACTACTGCAGACGTTAGTTAGCTGACGCCAAACATTATGGGTGGCAGTTAATGGCCACACCTACTGGGTCCCGCGTGCAAGGCGACCGAGTTGATGGCTTCAGTGCAGCCAGTGTAGCAATGTTATTCACAGCCAAACTAAAGCAAATTACACACGAAAAGGCAAATTGATGTGGGAGCATGGGTTGGGAAGCGCTTGGTGGGCGGAGAGAGGAGGGCGGTTGTAAGGAGACGCAAGGAAGCCAACGTGCAATATATCGGCGAGAAGCGCTATGCAATGCAGCAACGGAAACCCGTTGAAAAGATAGAATTTCCATGGGGTACAATTACAGAGTTGAAGTTTTATGAGGTAGCTGGCTGCATGCGCTGCCACCTTTTAACTACCTTAAGCGCACGCAAGTCGGGCCAGTCGATAGAAGCGCAACAGCAGCAGCGACGGCGCCGAAGAGGAATGACCAACACTCCCACGTGATTAGAGTTTCAAATTTATTTAACACAATTTGGAAAGCGCAATAGTTGGCGAGGGACCCAGCTCGACAGTAGGAGGGAACGAAATTAATGAGTGTGAATGAATGCTGGCCGACGTGCGGACATGGCGCAGTGCGCAAAGGTGCGTCTTGACGCGACACATGAACTCTGGGGAAAGTTCAGGCCGGCGGAAAGTTCAAGCAGGGGGCGACGCTTGCCGGTACACAACGCATATTGATTACCTGCCGCTGCAACGGAAGACTGCAATATGCCAAAAAATACCGAAGAACAAGAAGAAGACGACGAAGAGGAATAAGTAGACAGCACATAACTTGGTGCTGCTCATCATGGCAACTTTTGGCGTATTGATTTTGAAATAATGCGCAACTTGAAGCGGAAATATTGAAGCTAAAATATTGGCAAAGTGTCGGCAATTTTCATGACTTGCTTACTTGCTTCCGGCTGTAGAAAGTGCAGAACGCTACATAAGAGCTAACTCACTCACATGCTTAGCATCAACAACCAGCACAACCCACTAAACGGCACGTGGCGTATGAAAATTTCACGCATACGCCGCGAAATGTGAGCGCTTGAAGTGAGTCGAATTTCGGATGCTCGAAAGGTTTGCATTGCTGTGATAACAACAAATTCCCGCGAAAGCAGTTGAGCGTCCGACGACGTAGAGAAAGCGTCGTTGTCAGGCTGGCGGCGGGCTTCTAGACAACCCCGGCGCAGCAACAGCAGACAAACATCAACATCCACAGCACCAACAGCAGCCCCGTCGAATGAATATGCGTAGCAATAAAATAAGCGAAAAAACGGCGTATAACTTACACCGGCACTTAGACACTCGCCGCACTAAACACGCTGAAATTATGCCCCAAGGATGGGGTACTTAAAGCGCAACCGACCGAAACACCAACAACCACGCGCACACTCGCATTCCTTGCGCGTGCAAGTGGGACTGATGAGGTGGCTAAGTGAACGTTGGAAATGGATTAAAGATTTCAGCAAAGTGGCGACAAAAGTGGCCACTTTTACAGCAGTGACACATAAACTCGAGAGAATCCCGACAGGTCGACAGATGCCTTGGTTTTGAATCGCCAAAATGTATTCATCTTGTATCCAAAAGCTTCTGCAATAAGGAACCTAGAAGTATCAAAAAATACAGTCTTCTTCGAAGAAAGACATAAGATACACGCCACCTTTCACTTCATGTACCCCTGACCAGCAAAAGACCAAAGCTTTTAATCTCCCAGCTCCATAGTAACCCTACTGACCTTTCTACTCTAAACGTCAAGGCACTTAAGTTTAAATTGGATTACTGATTCTCAGCACCGTATATGGGGCTGTCCCGTCGTCCTCATATCTTTCTACAACGATCCATTTCTTTGTGCTTGTGTAAGCTTTCAGCCTAACCAACCTTCCTTCGTAACTATGGATCTGCAACTGAGACGGAACAAACTCATTACCAAACAACGATTGATGCGTAAGCACTGACATATTTAAAGTCAGGATGACACGATTTCCTCAGGAAAAAATTTATTTCGATACATTTACCACATCACAATGACTTCATTCTAATTGGGCTTCCAAGCCATAAAGACACCAAGGCACTTTTGTATGTCGCAACTGTTACCATTAAACTCTAACTTTTCTGCTCTAATCTACTTGATGATGTTTACAAAAGATGACAGTAGGAGAGTATTCGCAGCATAATAAGTGTGACACCTCTGGACCAGGTTCGATCCCAGGCATACCAAAAGTCGTATCTTCCTGTGCAGTTCTTAACAGGACTGTTTCTCCTAGGTTAGGTCTTGATCCATCGACACAAGTCAAGTATTAAGCCTGGTCTTGACACTTGGGCCTTCACTTGAAAGAGTCTCAGTGAAGAGAAACAGGGACGAGGACCCAATGTTGCCTCTTATCTCACAAACGGGTATCTCCACATCCTAACACATCCCTGGCTATGGGTAGCGTGAATATTGCGGAATCGGCAATTCTTGATGTTATGAGCATTTCTATTAAAAACGATCTTCGATGGAACGATCATATTTTTGGCGTGTCGAAAGAAGCAGCCAAGTGCCTCGGCTTTCTAAAGCGGTGCAAAAAATAACCACTTGTATCTGACCAAAAATGGAGTTAAGCTGGTACCTATGGCTTCAAAAACCTATTTGGAGCTCCTGGACCGTGTGCAAAACCGTGCGATTAAGCTTATAGGGAACAGTAGGGTACCCAGCTCCTGACTCCTTCGAACATCGTCGAAACGTGGTATGTGTGGCTTTATTCTACCGATACTTTTTCGGTGATTGTTTAGAGGAGATGAAGAATCTGATGCCATCACTCCGGGTATTCCCCCGGCCTACCGTTCGAACACTGGCGTCCATGCATTTCGCGTTGAAACTATGTTTCACCGCACTACGCATTACAAAGAGAGTTCGCTTCTGGTCCGCACTGTGCGATTGTGGAATGGTCTCCCTGTAGATAATTTTCCCAGCCCCTATGATCTTAATGGGTTCAAGACAAAAGTCCATAACCACTTCACTCTTCACATCCTGTTCCCTAACCTATATATCCTCCCTGAACCAACGCAATGTCTCGCATTAATAGTGGTATCCCCTGGGCGTTTCCTCATCTTAAAAAAAAAAACATTTGTCACTGGTAGCCCTCCCTAAAAACAGGTGGACAACCTCTGAGTGTCTGTTCTTTAATTTTAATATAAAATTACTTAATTAGTTTAATTTAAGTATGAGTAAGTATTAACGATAGATGTACTGAACCTTATTTAGAGATCGAAATTTCTTGGGTCCAAGGATCTTCATCATTGTTGCGCGAGGTACAGGTTTTTCCCTGCTTGTAATCTTACGCAAGTTTTCACCCTAATTGTCTGAAAACATGAAATGCTTAAATTTTCCGGCGAGTCTTATTAAGGGGTTTTCAATAGCTTTGACTAAATTTTGACCACTTATGAGGGTTCGAATGACAATGCTGTCATTCTTCTCGGTAATTCCTCGAATCACTGTCGTCCTCAGACAACCACATTGGAAACAAGTACGATTCCTTTTGTTCAGAATCCTTCTAGATAAAATAATTTCACTTTTTCAATCAATAGTCAACAGGAGCAGATCGGATAATATATACTAACATGTACAATGAAAAATCGCACATTAAAGTCCCAGTTAAACTGCTTTCCATAAAAATTGTTTACATTGCATCGCAAACGTCGCTTACAAATCTTATCTTTCAACATGGTGCAATGTGTAACTAACACATATTTTCAAGCTTAAAAACAAGCCGGCAGCAACAATTGTCGCCTGTCTCATTTTGTACTTCACACGGCGAAGTAGAACAATTACCGGCATTTGTCCCGACAACTTTTGTTGGTTTCAGTTTTCTGTTTTTTATTTCACGCTGCCTTTTGTTTTATGTGGCAGCATCAACGTTATAACGATGCTGGCGACAACAAAAACAACAATACGTACATATGGGCGACTGGCGCAATATTTTATAATGTTTTGGTAGGGAAAATCGCGTTAATGAAAACTGCAGAGTGCAGCTTACACCGTTTACTGTGCAACAATATGTCTGTGAGTGTGACACAAACACACACACATACACATGCACTGATCTGTATGTGCTCATAACGTAAATACGCGCTTATTTGTTTATAGCAAAAATGAAAAAAAAGTCGGCAGCAAGGAGGGTAAAGTTTCCTACGCAAGGAGTTTCCTGCGCTGGCGTCGGCAGACAATGAAAACATTTTGCTTGCAAGCACAAACGCATTAATACACCTGCACCTACATACATACATACATAAACTCGTACATGCATACACAAGCAACGTGCTGGTAAAGGGGAGATTGAGGGAACTAAGGCCATGATTTTTAAAGTGTTTGCGCTATAATCATGCAAAATAATTGAAAATCTTAAGGGCCAAATCCATCCAAACCATAACAAAACTCAATTTGAAGAAATCTAAATATCCCCACGGCCACTCAACTGCACACACTTGAAAAAGCAAGGCGCCCTAATTTCTGCTGGCCTTTAGACGAGAACAGCACTGGTTGTGTTAGCTTGGGGCGTCAGGATATCATAATTGAATTATTTTGCATATCAATACAAATATTTTGTTATTTTTGTTGCAAGTGTGTTGCCAACATTTTTATTTCTTCGCATTTCTTCACATGCGTTGTTGAGGGTCTCTCATTATCGCCTCCGTAGCATTTGCGAATAACATTAACAATTTGCATCAAACTAAACAATATTCCGATATTTGGTTCTTTTTTTTATGATGAGGAGTTCGTTAAAGTTTCTGAAAGTATCAGGTTGGATTATGTTAATGAGGCAGCTGGCTGATCATTACCATATACAATCGGGGCCTTTTAAAGCAAACTTGATGTGTTCAATGGGGATAGAAGCCATGTCGAACTTAAACGATTTGTTCAAGATTGGGGTGGACTTTCTAAAGTACCACAAAAATATCAGCCACTGTGCATTCTTGTGCCAAATTGAACTTTCATCCTACCCTTACATCCAGTTCATAGGCGTTATCGTTCCTCAGTATGCTATAGTTGACGATAAAGTATCAGTTTCATGCGGCATTGAGCTTCACCTGTAGCTTCACCACGGTTGGAAGTGATCTCTTTCGTCCTATTGGACCTGTTGGCTTTCTTGATTGTTACTTCATCACGGTTCGAATTTATCTCTCCGACCCAATCAATACCACTTGAGCTTTTAATTAAGATGTTTTATCATGCAACTTGATCAACATTACGATGAAAAGTGTTCCGATCAAGACTCCAAGGCTCTGTGCTGTTCTCCAAAAACTCCAAGTTTCGTACGATATTAACATTTTTGTAAGTAGCAAGAAAGAGTTTACTTTTAGATCTATTGGTATATGAGAGCCAGAGAAAGTTGGGTCTTAGATCTAGGTCGTCATGGGAATCATTGAAGTTTTCAAAACGTTTATGTTCCTGCTACCATCGTTAACAAGAGTAATGACAAAACACAATTTGCAGGAAGCACTGATTTGTTTGAAAAATTCGTCAAGGAATCTTTGTAGGCACTTTAATGAGATATCCTATCCCACCTGCCGTATTCGGGAAACATTGCTCCGATCGACCACCACTTGTTCTGATCGATGACTCATGGTCTGCCCGAGCAGCATTTCACTTATTACGGCAGTGCTGCCAGATCCGGAGATTTCCTGCAAGATTTAGGAGATTCTTGGTCCTTTAGGAGAATTTTTAGGAGGAAGAATTGTTTAGGAGAGAGTTACGAAGATTTTGATGGTGATACCTTTGACATCGTAAGTGGCACTGAAGCCTTAAATGTTGAAAACTAAAGTGTCCTATTTAAATTAATTAAATTGTATGCCTCAAGGTGTTTAATTTATGCAATGAATGAAGGGAGTTTACCGATCTCATTTTTTATATGTAATAAAAAAATTAATATATTTTTATATATTTTTACTTTTTTGAGAATTTTAATTCCTTAGTTTATAGAAAATGACAAAAATGAAAAAACAATATTTATTCGATTTTCTAAATTTTTAGGAGGTAATTTCCGCTTTTTTTAAGATTTAGGAGGAAGTCATTTCAGGTATCTGGCAACACTCTCCCACGGAGAAGCCAAACATTGGATTGATTCTTGAATAGCCTCAAAACACGAGGAATTTTTTTTAAGGAGGAATTCTTATGCAGCCGCCGTGGCTCAGTTGGTTAGTGCGTTGGACCGCGAGTCGAAGGCAGCAACCTCAGGTTCGAGTACTGCCTGTAATAACACCTAAAACAAATAACGGGAAAACTCGTTTTCTCTTTCGGTGGCTGTCCTCTCAGCTGGAAATGGCAAACCTCTGAGAGTAAAAATTGCTTATGAAAAAGCTCCCAACCTGCCGTTCTCAACCGGCATAAAACTGTAGGTCCCTTCCACCCGCGTACAAATTCACACGCACAACACGGGTGGTTGCGGGAAGCTAGGCCTTAGTCTCGCGTAAGCGGGTTGCCGTGCCAGTCAATTATTAATTATTAAAATTAGGAATTCTTATGCTGCCTGAAAAATAGGGAAAAGTAGCTAACGATATACAATCTGTGAATACAATGAATTGTACCCATTTCCCTGAATAAAACTTCAAACTTACAAAGGAAACTTGAAAACTTATTTGTACCACCAATAAAGTAAATGTTCATACAAAACAGAAAGTCTCAAAGACATCGCCTATATTTACAGATATTTGAATGCCAAATACCATAAAATAATTTTGAAATCATCACCCAATTTCGTAATTAAAAATAACTGATATGAAAAACGTTTAATGTTCATTGTTCGTGAGTTAAGTGGTACTGAATGTTATGTTTTGTACTAAAACTCCTGATAACTTATTCTACAAAATCAAACTTTGAACTCGTGACCACCTGACATTACAAGATTGAATATTAAGAACACTTGGGTCTCACTTGTGCCCTATGAAACATTTAGCATTACTGGCTAATGATGAAATTATTCATCTCAACCCATAATTTATTGGCATTATTAAAGTACATTGGTACCATTTGCTCTGCTGCGGCTTCGGGCGAAAAATTTATGTATACGTTTGGGCTTGTAACATTTGCGTTGGCATGCAATTTAATTATATTTCATTACTTAAAGCTCTTTTATGTTTTTTTGTGTTTTTAGTAATTTTTATACTTTGGGTTTTTGCCGCAAGAAACAATTGAACGAGGGCACAGCATAAAATATGCCGCTGTGCGTTGACGCCGTTGGAAGTACAAAGGTTGCATGCGGCCAGCAACGGTAACATGCAATGGGGAATAGACTTGTTTAGTGAGCAATTTATGTGGCTGTCTAGTCAGCATGAATAACTTTCAATTTGTAATGGTTAATTGCAGTGAATAGGCAATTTTCCTAAAAGAATTTCAATTAATTAATTAAAGGCGACACTCTTCGGGGAAGCAAAGTTAGCTTTGGATTGTGATGCAATTTTTTATACAAACATAAGAAAACTGACAAGTTGAAATAGTGAAAAGCAGTACGATGAATGCAATAAGAATATTACTTAATATTTTGCACAAACTGCCAGAAAGTGTTAATACAAAAAATAAAAAACCTCGCAAGGGAACATTTCAAGCAAGAAACTCCAAAGACTGACAAGCAAATAATCATAAACACATCGACGCGTGCGCTTTATGGCTAACTTGAAAACACTTGTTTTGCATCATTTGCGAAATTCGACTGCAACCAGAGGTAATAAAGTCCGCTGAGAGGCGTTCACACCCGGCCGAATTCGGCTGCGGCAGCTTCAGGCTGCTTTGCAATGTGCCGCAAATCTGCTGTCGACTACCAGAAGTAAATGAACAGTTTATGACACGTACCATAAAAAAGAAAACTACATCAACAACAACAGTTCAAAAGAGATACTTCAAGCAGCTCTGTAAGGATCTGCGCATTGAGTGCAAAGCATGAAGCAGTGGAAAGAAGACACGCGGCGAAATGGACAGACCCGAAAAAAAGTTGAGTAATGTGGCAACAAGCAATCGACGCGTCGAAGGGGCTTAGGGAGCGAACATGAAAAATGACAGTTCCAACAGCTGCTTATGCAATTGGCAAATAGCTGTCAATATTTAAATATGTGCCAAGATGGACGGCACTTGTCAGTGGGCGCAAACGAACGACGCTCACTGTGCGGCAGCGGGAAGTGCGCAAAAATATTGTACGTACCTATGTATGTATGCATTAAGTGTGTGTGTATGTACAAGACAGAAAGCAGTCGACGAAATGCCGCCTGCCAACTGAAGATGCGGGCGCACCGAGCGCTTCATTGCCGCCGTCTGTCAGATAACAGTGCGCGGCACACGGCATGCAGCCGCCCCATGTCTGGCTGCATGAGGCATCGGCTGAGATATAAATCTGTGGTGCAGATAGCAGCAATTTCTCAGACGTCGCGCCGCAACGGAAAACGGAAAAACGTTTGCCGTTGCGTTGCGTTCCGTTGCGCGGCACTGCAACAGCGCCAACAGCCAAATGTCTGCAAGACAATATTTACGGTGGAAAAAGTGTTGCAAGTATTTTGTCTGGCAAAAATTTAAAATCACATTTCATGTACAAAGTTGAGTGGCACACAAAAATCGCATTGCTTTAAGTTGGTCATATTTTGCAGCTCAGCGGTTGATGCGTTGGATTAGGAGTTCAATGTATGTGGGGTTTGAATCTCGACTAAGAGTAAACTAAGGCAAAGTAAACATTGGTCGTTAGTTGGTTGAATAAAACGGAATAAATGCGCTCGGTGGCTAAAGAGACCTATTGAAATACCTTAAAGTATGGAAAGTCCTTAACACTTCTGTTACCTTAGGGTAATTTTCGAGTAAAATTTGACTTTAAAGAGCCGTAACTTTCTTATTTCTAGTAAAGAATTGTTTTCCTTTGGACTCAGTGATTAATTTTATGCCATTTGAATATACGCTAAATTTCATTTTATTTGCAACACTGGTTTACGTGCAAATGAGCAACTATACAAATTTGACCTTAGGGTCATTTTATGACCCATAGTACTGAACGCAAGAAATTGGTCGATGCGATGTGAATTTTATTAGATTTGGTTTCAAAGTATCGTGGATAACTGTTTTTGGCATTTTTGTTTTGTTTTGTGTTGGTAAGAGGGCGTGGCGCTAGCTATACAACCCTTTCTACTATGGAGTAAAATCGAAATTATGAGTCATACAACATTGCAATTTCGTGCAGTGTCCCCATGTAGACATATTGTTCCACAGAAAATATTTCATGGGCGTGGCACTCTTTTAACGATCCAAATTTTGAACATAACTTCGGAACTATAAGTCGCACATAAATGACACTAAAATCGAACTTACTATTGGCTCATATTTTTCGACAGGGGAAATGGGAGGAAGGACAAAAAGGGCATTTGATAAAGGGCGTACCTTCGCCCACACATCTCAATGAGCATTACAAGAGCTTTTAAGTTTCAAGGGATCGAAACCCAATAGTACGAAAACTTTATGTTTGCTGGTATGAAATCTTAATTGAAGCTTTCAATATAAAAAGTACATATAACTAGTGCGATTTCTAGCAAGTAATACATTTCTAAGAAATTCCAAAAGGAGTGTGAACAAGCTAGATCAAATTTCTGAAACATATTCGTATCAGCGACAAGCAAACAATTTACTCGTTGTTGCAGTTCGCAACTCTATTATCCCTTGCGTCACCATTGCATATGTGGTGTGAAATTCATCCCTGAAATGATAACGTAACGCTGCTTATTATATAAAGAATTGGAAAAGTTACTTCCTGGGCTTCAATTTTGCGAAAAGAAAGGAAGCCAATAATATAATCGTGTGAGTTATCCTCAGCAGTACATTCACTAAAGAAGAAGATACTCAGTGAAAGGAAACGATGGGGCGCAATCCGGGTCAGCCGAATATATTCATTTTCTTCTTCAGGAAATGGAATAATGTTAATTAATATATATTATAATTTGTATTGGTTCATTGGTGTCAATATCTAGTATGAGTTTAATATTTTAGCATACTTTTATAAATTAAACCTCTAAACTGAGTAATTTTTTGTGGGCCACGGGAGCAGGCTTTCTTGCGAAATCATTTATTTTTGGGCGATTAACGATTAATGATTATTATCTGTTATATATAATATAATTGTCCAAAAATTAGATACGATATAGTTTTAACTTCTGAAGAAATCGCAAGAATTAAAGTGCCCGAGAAGAATATCAAGAACCTGGACATGGTCTCCATGTTGAACATATTTGACTCCAAGAAAGCCAAATAGTCGCTTTACAATAATAAAAGTAATAACTAATTGTTAAAATCACATTGTCTTAACTTTTTTGAACAAAATACAAAGAAATAAATCGGGGTCATTTTATGACCCGAAGGGTCAAATGTGCGAGTTTTTCCTAGGGTAACAGAGGGGTTAACCCTGCATTACTATCGTCTATTACACTAACTCCATTACTAACTATGGGTGTAATCCACCCACAACTTTTGATTATCTGTTTTACTTATCCATTGAGGTAAAATAAACAAAAATCAAATTTTTTCGTAATCAGAACATCATAACATGTAAAAACAAAAATAAATTATTTAATTTTGTTAATTCATTTATTTTATATAAACATTTGTTTATGTGTATCTCATTTCAAGAAAAAAAATATGAAATAAAAAGTTGTATTGGGAAAATAGCCACATCTGGCACAATATTTAAGTTATGTTCCTTGGGCTTAGTGATTTAGAAAGCTAAAAAAAATAAGTAATACATAATTATTTAATAATTTTTTTCGGATCGAGGTAAAATTTTTCGTAAAAACTCAAACAAAAATCAACAATATACCTGCTACTTTTAAACGTTACACCGTGCGACAAAAATCAAAAAATTTCCAAACACACGAAAAAATCAACATACTCGCGAAACTAGGGGCCAAATGTAGTAAAACTGCGTTTTTTGTTTTTCTCTCTGACGTCAGGATTTTTTTTAAAGGACTTTGAAATTTCAAGGATATGTTTATTTCAAGGAATTATTTTAAAAATTGAGCGCATTGAAGAATAACAATATTGATATCAAATGAAAGAGAAACATCCTTAGAATCTTAGAAAATGTAATGCTTTGGTGCAAGAGGACGAAGGAGTATTGAAAATGTCCTTTTAACTTTAAACTAAACTTTATCCTTGAATATCCTTGGAAATTTCCAATAGTTTTTTTTTAATATATCTTAAGGACTAATATGTACACTACTACATCCTTGAATTTCGTCCTTCTAACTTTATTAGTTTAAGATATAACAAATTTAATGTTATAAAAATTTTGTTACTTATCCTAGACCATAATTTTTAAGGATTTTCTACTAAGTAAACGGTCTATACGTTATTTAAAAAAATTGTCGCCAAAAAGTGAATAAAAATATATAAATGTATTTTATAAAAAATACAACTTCATTACTACCAATCGGTGTTAAGCATCCAGCAATTTTATAATTCCACTACTATCGTGGGTGTAACACACCCAGTGACTTTTTAAAACAATTCTATAAAAGCATCAGCTTTATTTATGCAACTGCAATGTACTCTACAACCTTCCGAAATATGCAAATGTGGATTACATTATACTTTATGTTGGCTTTGGTTAAAAAATCGATATTTTACTAAGAAATTGAACTCACAGGGTGGATTCCACCCTGACGATAGTAATGGAGGGTTAAGTCAAGTTTTTTTTTTTCAATAGAGAAAAGTATCCATCCAGTACCAATCCGGCTATGTCCAGATACATTTCCTGATTCAAGCTAACTCGTATGCGATTTCTACAGTTAGCTATGATTCAAATAGTGAGATGAAGATTGATCATAGTCAACTCAATTCCTTGGTCAGAGATGTTTACTAAAAAGATATCAAAGATTCCTTATGAAAAAAAATGTTTAGAGCTGCAAAAGAATAAAGTTTTAAGTGCACTTAAGATCAGATTAGGGTACATTAGACACCAACACTCTGATATCAACTCCTTCTACCTATCAGCAACGGGAATAGAGTGAACAACTTCTCTCCTAGGGGACAATAAATGGCAGCCCCATCACTTAGGATTGTTAGCGATTGGCTAATCATCCACCCTGATTGATTTTCAATTGATTAACATCCTATGCTGCTAAGCGGAGTAAATAAGAAACAAAATAAGGATACAATAGATCAGTGAACAACTTTTGTTTCTACTGCAGACCAATCAAATCATCAGAACTATTTCAACACCTAAGTTTTGAGGTTAGATTAGGGGACATTAGATCAATGGAAAGCTTATGGTAGACTACCCCCTGACTATGTCGTTCGTTTCGAGAACTCAGTTTTAAGCGCACTTACGGCTTCTCATACCGGGGCCTTAGGTTCGATTCCTAGCTCGGGCTGGTGAAACATTCCTCTACTTCTTTCGCTATCCACATGAATCCGATGAGAATTACAAGAATTGCACAAGTGCGCTCTTGGCAGGCAATGGTAAAACCTCCAAGTGTGAAAAAAAAACTTCCAACCGCCTTTCGAATTTGGGGTTAAACTGTAGGACCCTTCCTCCCCTTCCCCAATCCGCTTGAAAAGTGTGTTGTAGCACAAGATGAAAAAAAGTGTTGCATTTCAAAAAAAGGGTGAAAAATGTGGTAACTCAATGGGTCTTTCAGGCCTCCTCCGAGTGTGTCTATTACAAAGGCAGCCACCATACCCCAACCTAATCTAAATCAGATCAAACAAAAGGTACTTTAGATTAGTGTATGGTTGTTCTGCCTTTCTACAATCAAATTACGTGAACTATTTAAACACCTGTGATTTTGGGTCAGATTAGATTACATACGCTCTTCAGCACACCAAACTTGTACTCCATTTCAACATCTTTCACTAAGGTTAGATTTGTCAGTTTATGTAAACTAAAGTCAGATCAAGTGATCTCAATAACTAAGCGGTGTGAAATTATGTATTTCTATTTATCTCCAGACAATTGAAAAGGCTTGAGTATCCCAAGAAAAGAAGATACCACTAGTGACTAAGTGTGCTTCTTAAGACAACCACTCATAAAGGAGATTGGCTTGTGAACTATCAGTCACAAGATCTATATATGGCCTATGTACATGTATTCAGAGTCAGTGTACAGCATTGATGAGTCACTGTGCCACATGTGGAAATGTCCAATGGGCATAAAGAAATCACAAAATAAGATCAATCATTTCAATGTAGGATGAGTTGTGTATATCAGTCCCAAAGATCTAAGTAGTTGATGAATCAACATCACATAGTGGTTGATAAGGAAGTTTTTTATGACAACCCTCTAATGTCCGAATATATAAGAGGTAGTCTAAAAGGTCGTCGACTTCAAAGCCGCTTTTGATAGCACGAGTCGGAGTTGCCTTTACGCCGCCATGTCTGATTTTGGTATCCCCGCCAAACTGATACGGCTATGTAAAATGACGTTGAACACCACTACTAGCTCCGTCAGAATCGGGAAGGACCTCTCCGAGCCGTTTGATACCAAGCGAGGGTTCAGACAGGGCGACCCCCTTTCGTGCGACTTTTTCAACCTCCTGCTGGTGAAAATCATACGCGCCGCGGTGCTGAATCGCGCTGGCACTATTTTCCACAAAAGTGTCATGCTACTGGCATATGCCGACAATATCGACATCGTTGGCCTCAACAGCCGTGCCGTATGTTCGGCGTACTCCAGTCTAGAGAAAGAAGCGAGCAAAGTTGGTCTTGCGGTGAACGAGGGCAAGACAAAGTACCTCCTGTCAACACACAAAGAGTCTTCGCGTCTTGGACAACACGTCACTGTTGGCAGCCGTAATTTCGAAGTGGTAAAGGACTTTGTCTATCTTGGTACCAGCATCAACACCAACAATGACGTCAGGCTGGAGATCAAGCGGAGAATAACTCTTGCCAACAGGTGCTACTTTGGGCTCAGTAGGCAGATGAGAAGTAGAGCCCTCTCTCGACGAACAAAACTTACGCTCTACAAGGCACTTATCATCCCCGACCTCTTAAATGGTGCAGAGTCCTGGACGTTGTCGACCACCGATGAACGTGCCTTGAAAGCGTTCGAGAGAAAGATACTCCGCAAAGTCTTCGGTCCGCTCCGTGTGGGTGATGAGTACCATATACGATGGAACAACGAGCTGTACGAGCTATACAGGGACATGGACATAGTCAAGCGCATAAAAATACAGCGGTTACGCTGGCTTGGCCATGTTGCCCGTATGTCTGAAGATGCTCCGGCAAGGCGAGTCTACGAGACGGTACCCTCAGGTGGACGCCGCGGCAGAGGACATCCGCATCTACGTTGGAAAGACCAAGTGTCACAGAACCTGTCGGCGCTTGGAATCTCCAACTGGCGCCAGCAAGCACAGGACAGAACCGGCTGGCGCGCTCTTTTGGAATCGGCAAAGACCGATAAACGGTTGTAGCGCCAGCTAAGTAAGTAAGTAAGTAAGTCGAAAAGGTTCCTTATAGGTGCTTCGGCGTATCCTTCGACAGAAGACAGTTTCATTCGGTAAGAATCCGAATTACTGATGAAGAAAGCGTCATCAGTATTCAGTTCGTTCTCATCACTAACATTGGCATGTGGCAAATTACTGGAATACAACAACAACCATGCAGGCAACCACTAACAATTGTCATCCTATCCAATCTTGAATGGCTTCCAATTTGTTGGTAATTTCGCAAAATGGCCGCCTAGAGTGTTGGTATTTCAGCAACAAGAAAAACATGAAAAAATACAAAGAAATGTCTAAACTTAAAAATGCAATGCTTGCGTGCGTGCATTTTTGGTCCCTTGGCTGTCGGCGGCGCTCAGTTCGCACGCACGCACTGCTGGAAAGTTCAAATTAATAATAAAGAATTTCAGAGAAATAAAGAAAACTATTTCGCACAATTGATTCGCGCGGCATGAAGTGCACGAAAAAGGAAAATTCCCGGCAGATTTCACGCGAACTGGACGACGACAAGCCCACCCAACCGACCGTCCGTGTGCCGCGCCCCCCAGAGACAGACGTGTAAACGACGCGCGGCGGGCACAGGGGCGGAGCTAATGCAGCGTTGCACATAAAACTTAAATTGCGGTCCGCACAAAAGAAACGCAACGCGCAACAGCACGCAAGCAAAAAAAATAAAATACGCCAGAACAGCAAACAGACAAGACATGTCGAACTTTTCGCTGACAGCGCACAGAAACACGCCAAAAAACATATGTACACACATGTGCGCGTGTGTGTGTGTGTGTATGGTGTTTGTGTGCGGTGTGGGCGTGTAGGTGGCACGAGAGCGATGGGCGAAAGTGGTAAAGTGCCGCACAATGGTGGCAGCGCAACTTCTTAGAAGTGCACAGACGTCGATATTCTTGAGTTGCTTTTTATGCTTTTTCCATTTCAATTAGTCGTAAGTACGCCGGGGATAAGTGTCACTGTTTCTCCTTTGCGCAGCGTGTTTTATTTTGCTGCAGTTTTTCATATTGATTTTGCCCGGGATTTTGTCCATAAAGATGACACATTGTGTGGCAACACTGTAAGACCGACCGATGCAACAGCATCGCGCTGCAGCAACGAACGACGCGTTGCGTCGCGACGGTGGCATGCGGCGGCAAGCGTGACAAACGTGCGTCACGGGTTGGGGCTGCCGCTCGGTTTGCTGGTCGGACAGGCGTAAGACGCTTTCAATTACTGCTGCTGTCTTTACATGCTCAAGCTGTCGATCTGTCTGTTTGCCCGCGTCCAAGTCTTCGACACGAACGTCTCCCCCTTTGTCACACCGCCGGTCGATATGTGCGCTTTTCCTTCTGCTGTCACCGCACACACACACACACACACACACGCCAACTAAGATGCATTCAGCTTCTTTTCTGTGCGGTTTAGTGATAAAAATCGCACAAAATGCGTTGTCCCAATGTTGCTGGCATCGCTGCACCACTGTGTGTGCTGCTGTTGCTGCTGCTGCTGTCGCGCAAGCACGTCAATTAGTGGCACTTTTACGATTAAGAGAAATTGCGGGTCTTTAAAAAATTTACAGTGCATGAAATTCACGCTCCTTGCAGCGTTCATCCTCGCCGGCGCCACATATCGGACAGTGTTTTACGCATTATTGTCATGTGTCAATTGCTGAAATGCACATGTCAGTAACCTCAATTTTCGCCAAACGTTTTCGACGTTCGAATTGCTGCAATCATTGTAAAATTGAAACGTAATGATATTGTTGCCTGATTTTCACGAAGAGAAGTACATATTACATTTTTTATATCTTAAACTAATAAAGTTTGAAGGACGAAATTCGAGGATGTGGTAGCGTACATATTAGTCCTTAAGATATTATTTGTGCAAAAAAACTATTGAAAATTTCTAAGGATATTCAAGGATAATGTTTGAAAAGAACTTTTTCAGTACCGCTTCGTCCTTTAGCACCATAAAATTAAATTTTTTAAGATTCTAAGTATTTGTCTTTTTCATTTGATACCCATATTGTTATTCTGCATTGCACTAAATTTTTAAAATATTTGTTTTAAATAAACATGTCCTTGAAATTTCAAAGTCCTTTTAAAACAAATCCTGACGTCAGAGAGTGAAACTAAAAACGCAGTTAGCCTGGATTCAATCTAAGGCAAGCGGCTGCCTTTGGATAAATATTCGAATAACACTGCACAACAGCATGTCTGTTGCATGGAGTTTTTTACATGAATCTGAATCATTTTTCCACGCTGTTTTCAAAACCATACTCCTTTTTTATGTAACAGCTCTAGTTTTCGCAAAAAATGGGCGTGTCACTTTTTCGAATTTTCCTCGGCTTTTATCTCGTTTTCGACTGTAATTTCTGAACCAATAATCCTATCGACATGACTTTTATATAGTTGCACTAACAACATCTTACGCCATCTTTTCTAAAGGTAATAAATTTTATACGTTCTAAATTGGCGTTGTAATAAGGTTTCAAAGTAGGAAAATATTGAATTTCAAGGCGTTTTTTCTGATGGCGAAAATTGGACAGATGTTTCATAAATCAAGTTACGAAGTATATGAATATCTAAAGAAGAAACATGAAGCAATACAACGCAGCCAAATTATTTGGTGGAATACACATTCGCATGGAAATAATAGCAAAAATGTACCATAGTCATTTTCATCAAAATGTGTGAGATTTCCTTAAAAAATTAGGGGCCTAAAAATATGCAAAGTTTTTAATTCTTTTTTGCTTCGAGCAATTCAAAATCTTTTTGTTTTTTGCTTGTATTTCAGACTGTAAATGGAACATATAAAAGAGCATATTTTGAGGCCCCTAATCTTTTAAGGAAAAAGTATGAAAAGTGATGAAAATGACTATGGTACATTTTTGCTATTATTTCGATGCGAATGTGTATTCCGCCAAATAATTTGGCTGTGTTGTAATGTTTGATGTGTCAGCTTTCATTATACACCTAACTCGTTAATTGATTTACGAAAATTGTGTATGTTTTTGACCATCAAAGAAAACGCCTTAAAATTCCATTTTTTTTCCTACTTTGAGGTCCAATTACCGCGGCATTTTAAAACTTATAAAAATAAGTTGCATCGGAAAAGAAGCCGTGCGGTGTTGTTAATGCGATAAGGTGAAAATCATGTCTATCGGTTTTTTGGTTTAGAAATTACGATCAAAAATATGGAAAAAGTAGAGGAAAAACTGAAAAAATGACACTGTACCTATATCTCGCTAACTAGCGCTGCTAAAAAAAATCTGAGGATAGATTCGAAATCAGCGAACCCAAATTAGTAAGAAACAGTAGAAAAACTCCATGAAACAGAAAAAAAGTGTTTTTTGTTGTGCTGTGTAATTAATCTTTTATAAGAAAAGGTGGAGTGTAAGCAGCATATGTGATTTTAGTTTATATTTTTAGAAAATAAGAAATTTAAGTACCACAGAAAACCCAAACCACAAATCGAAGCAATCGGCTGACTTTGGATAGGAAATGAAATATTTAATCTTATAAAAGGTAAACTAAATAGTAAGTCAGGTGCATTTGTGATTCTATTTTAGATTGATTAAGTCTGAAGGACTGACAGTGGGAGACTTAACTTTTGAAGCTAGAAAAAATATCTCAAGCAGTAGTATTCACTAGCACTAGTCAGCACTTCAGTTTTCAGCAAATACCAGGAGAGGAAGAAAGCGTTCAGCTATTCTATATCAAAGTTAAATACCTGCTGAGGTTCATGATATCGTTCAGATGGTTTGATCAAGTGTAACCGAATTTTAGGGAAAGCTGCCTATGGCATCACAACGGGTAAGTTTCTTGGCATATGTGTAGGATAGCATCTATTCAGCCATTTAGATCTAACCTAACTAACGGCTGTCTTTAGATAAAAATTGGAAAGATCATTGTTCCCTATTGGGTATAGAGCGCTTCTATTAAAATGAGGGAAAAGTGTAGCCTTGAATTCAAAGTAAATCAAAACACTATCCTTGGATAAGAATTGGAATAAGATAAACTGTATGAAAGCTGGGTGTCTGAGCCAAGTTTATAGCTACCAAATAAAAAATGGAGAAAAAGGTAGTAGGGAAACGTTAATCATTTCATAGAGACACCTAAGATTCAATTTATAGATAGATCAACTTAACTACCACTAACTACCTAACAAGAGTTAAACTAATTTCAGCTTCAGGGTTCAATTTGCAGTATTAACACAGGACAAATTTTACGACATTGGATAGTCTTGACCTGCCTTCCTAAGCTAGATTAGGTTCTGTTTGGTTAGAGGTGGCTTGATTTCCTCACATACTTGTATGTAGTTCCAAGTAAACCATAGTCTTTTTTACATTCCTCCTAAGGAAAGTAAGTAAGAAAATAAATAAGAGTAAATAAAATAAGTAAAAGAAAAAATAAAAATAAAGCTAAACTTACTTCCCTTTACTAAGCATCAAAAAGAATGCTTCAGTTCCTTTAAAGCATTGAACTGGTTTCCATTTAGTTTCATAGGAAAAATATCACTTAAGGGTTTCATCTCATTTATGGTATCAGAACAGGTTAACTTTTTTAGGTTATTAAGCTGTCTTGTGACATTAAATTTGGTTTAAGTTGGCTGGGTGTCCTCCTCACGTAGTCGTGGTACAAAATAGGCGATAATGTTTTCACCTTTCAGTAGTAATTAAACCTTTTAGGAAGTTAAAAAAGAACTAAGCTTAGTCAGCAAACCGTATTAAGAAGGAGCTTGATTCCCATTAAATTGAATTAGTTTCCATTTAGTTTCATAGAGAAGATATAAGCTCAACATATTTGCGGTATCAAAATAGGTCAACTTTGGGTTATTAAGTATTTTTTAGTTTCCGTCATGCCTTACAATTTCACTTAAGGTGGCTAGATGTTATCTTCAGATATTCGTGCTTCAGTAATAATTAAACCTTTTAAGAAGAAAGCAAAGCTTAGTCTATGAACGATTTCGACCGAAATGCTCCATTTCCATTTACTTGGTTTCCATTAAACTTTAAAGGGAAGGTATAAAAGAGACCAAAAACGATACGATGTGACACGATACGATACAAACACTCGGATGGTGCCCTCCCACCCAAAAAGATCAAAATGATAGTTATTAAAAGAGGTGAAGGGAAATACGACTGGATCTTCTTCTTCTTCTTCTTCTTGACTGGCACGACAGCCCGATTACGAGACCAAGGCCTAGCTACCCGCAACCATCCGTGTTGTGCGTGCGAATTCGTACACGGATGGAAGGGACCTACAGTTTTATGCCGATTCCGAACGGTGAGCTGGGATCTTTTTCGACTGGATCTGCCAACTACAAATAGCGCTTTAGTGCTATTTTGATACCGCGAAAACTGGGTTAACCTTAAAAAGGAGTAAGAAATGATCAATGAATCAATAATTGATGACCCGAACACATAGACGATGGCAACCGAATCATAATGTTCGCATGGAGACGGTTATTTTGATGACTGCATTGCGATGCGACCACCGACTACAGTTGTCGCTGCCGCCAAACATAAAACTATGCTCCATTTTGTAGGCTACAAAATCAAAAGCAAAACAGATATTTTCGAAAGAATTTTTCTCACTTTTTCGGTGTGCTTTGAACAATAATAGATATTTGTTAGTATTTTACTTAGAATTAAATAGTTCTTAAAATTATGACACTGCCATTTGTTTTAAATTGATTTTACAACGATAAATTAAAAAATAAATACGCAAGCACTTAAAAATTTGTGTTTAGGAGCTCAAAAATACGATTGATATGACTTTGCTGCCGCTTTTATTGTAATCCAGGGACCCAAAATAACAGTTATGATTTTTTAAAAATTCGAAAACGTTGCCCATTTTTAAGAGATATTTATAATTGTTGGACAATAACTATTATGAGGAAAAAAATACTTTTTTCGTCATTTCGTAACTATTATTCGTGACAAATATTTTTTCTGTTGCCTAATAACTCTTATCAGCAAGAAATATTTTTTTCATTGCTCGGTAACGTTTATTTTTTGAAAAATATTCTTTCCGTCATTGCATTACTGTTATGAGAGAAACATATTTTTTACGTTGCTCGGTAACGTTTATTTTTGGAAAATATTTTTTCCGTTGCTCGGTAACGTTTATATTTTGAAAAATAGTTTTTCCGTTGGCAGCAACTATTATGAATGGGAAATATTTTTTTACGTTGACTGATAACTATTATTTTGCAATATAAATTTTTTAAGTTGAAAATATCGGCACATAAAAGAAACGGATGTCTGATCAATGGATGCGACTATAAATTTTCTATGGAATTAGGTTCGCTGACAATGTAATCACGTTGTTGACTACACGGCCACGCTCAAAGCCGATGCCATTTTGAAGTTGTGTGGCTGTGTCGCTGCCGTGTTGAATATGTTCGAGCCATCAGAGTTCAAAATCAGGTTGAGTTTGATTAGAAGTGGCTGGATGTTACTTTTCAAATAATCCAATGTGAACCATGGTATTTCCTCTACCTCTTCTATTATAATTTAGCTTTTTAAGAAGGCACCAACAGTGTCTTCAATTCAAAGACAACTGTAGATAAAGTTGGAATCTAGTAGAAAGACTGTTCTATGTCCATGCCTAAAACTACTAAGTAACGTGTTCCCTCAGTTATTCAGGATTTCAGATTAAACAAAATCTCCTCCACTTTTAGTTGAGCAACAAACGATTCAACTTAATCTAAAATTTCAATCTTACGTTCAATTCCCATTTTCTAAATTGTATTTCTTAGCCATTCTTTTACAGTCGACTTGCTACCAATAAATCGAACTATACTGAAATTTCACATTTCTTGGTTGAATTTTTGCGCATAAGAATGACAATAAATTGAAATGTCAATAACACAGTTCTCAGCAACATTTACGTACGAACATAACGAGCACAGCGTCGGTCTTTATGATGGTGACCGGGCGTGACCGAAGCGCAGCATAGCCATTAACTAAGCCCATACAAACCTGCAACGAAAGAGAGAAGGAGAAAAAATAATGGTGAGTGCATTTTAATAAGATATAACACGACACTAGGCGTGTTTCTCAATGGATTATTTATATCAACGACTAACAGGCGAACGCCTAAATTATCGGTTTTAGTTTGGGTTTGAGCTGGTCAGCTGCCACTGCCAACGAGAGCACAAGGAGTGCTGCCAACATGACATTTCATATATGTGTAGGTTGAGGGTGCACAGGACAATGCCAACAGCTGTCGTAAAGCCATAAAAATATGCAACAACGACTTTTATAGGGCTGGCACATGTAAAAAGGGGCAGCTGAATGTGTGCGGACACGTCGTTGTCGGAGCGTCGTTAATTGTGTGAATCTTTGTTGGTCTAATTGGAAGTCGTTTTGTAGTTTCCAATCTGTGTTTAAGACTAAGTTGTTTAGGTTTTTGTGTGGGAGCATTTAATTATTACAAGGTAAATAAAAATGGGAATCAGACTACAAAAGCAAGTCTCTCCCACTCTATTCGATTGCTTATATTTTTTTTTAACGATGACTTGAGCTGCTTTAGCTGTAAAAATTGATAACATGTGGAGCTGTGCTCCCCGTTGAGTGCGCCTGAAAGAAAGTTGTACAGCTCTCTGTAATTTAATGGCGCTGTCAAATCGACACTTGCCAAAATCGTTTACAGATAGCGAGACCCTCCTCCCACACACACACACACACCCACACACAGTCGCCCATAGAGCACTAACCCGCCATAACCAAAGACAAATGGCTGTTCACCCCGATGTGTGTAGTTTGCTCTCCCTCTGGCCGGCCCCCCTGACAATTCCGAGAGCCCATTGTTTATTTATTGTGCGTAGTCCTTTGTGGCGTGCGCTGTAAGCAGTCGCTTTGTGCAGTGCATTAAATTGAAAAGCAATTTTCCACAGCACTGACAACAGGACACAGCACTGGCGCACACCTTTTCCAAACAGCTTTGCCGCTTTGCCGACAACGCGCTGCTGCCGCTGTTTCAGCAAAATACCAACAGACGCACACACGCAAGCAATCTGTGTACTTAAGCCGAGGGATGACCCAAGTGGTGCAGGGGTGGAGGGGTCCTAGGTCAATACCGCCGTTTCGGTTATCTGCAACAATTATGTTGTCATGCACAGTTATTGCCGTAAGGATTTACGATGCCAACACACACGCACACACATACTCACACATAGACATTATATGCACTTTATGTGTATTGGCAGCGCCTTTTCGGGTCTATTATTTGTTTTACTCGTATTTTGTTGTTTATTTTGGAAACACCAAATGCTGTTGCCTCACTCGGTTTAGTGTTTTTTTTTTTTGGCAGCAAATTTGATTTTATGACAATATTTATAGGTAAGCAACAAAAATGTGACTATTTTCACAACAACAAGAAAAACAAATAATACACGAAACGTTAAGTACCGTTAAATATGCACAGGAAATGGCACAGTAAATGCAACGAAAATAAAAATGACAACGACTTTTTCACTCAAACGAAATTATTTATTGCGGTAAGGATCTCTAAGCCGCTCACAGGATTACAGAAAACGCGCAGTAAAAAAGGGAGAGAATAGGAGTTGCTGGCAATCGAAGTAAGTTGGTTCACATAGCGTTATTCAAGAGTGCGTTGGAATCGCCAACAGTAAATGTTTGGGTGTATTTTTTTATTATTCACCGTTCTCACAGTCAAAACTGGGAAAAAGATACTCAACGTCAGAAATAATTCAACGTGTTTTATAGTTTTTGAAAATGAACATTTGACGGAGTTATTTATCTGTTAATTAACAATTTTGTGTTTGTCTTATGTTTTGTCTTATGTGTTGTTTTATAGAGAGAAGTATTAAAATTGTTGATAAAGATAGAAGATCGAAATTCGAGAATGAAATATTTTACGTATTAGTCCTTATTTATTTATTTATTTATTTATTTATTTATCTATTTATTTATTTATTTATTTATTTATTTATTTATTTATTTATTTACTTAGCTATTTATTTATTTATTTTTTATTTTCTTTCTTTATTTATTTATTCATTTATTTATTTATGTATTTATTTATTTATTTATTTATTTAATTATTTTGTATTTATTTATTTATTTATTTATTTTTTATTTATTTATTGATTTATTTATTTATTTATTTATTTATTTCTTAATTTATTTATTTATTTATTTATTTATTCATTTATTTAAAGTTAGCGAATGAATACAATAAAAATTCGTTTATTTATTTATTTATTTATTTATTAATTCATTTATTTATTCATTTATTTATTTATTTATTTATTAATTTATTAATTTATTTATTTATTCATTTATATATTTATTTATTTAAAGTTAGCGAATGAATACAATACAAATTCGTATGGGCTGAGTTAAACATAATTTAAAGTAAAACCAATTTCGAAAAAGCATAAGCTAAACTATTTATAAAAGAGGTTTAACAAATTCATAAAGCGATTTTTTGAAAATGAAAAATCAAACTCAACATATTTGGAGATTTTATTAACTATATTCAAAAAGGGCTCTGGTAACACCGTGCGACAACAAATTTTACACACGAAAAAATCTATATACTCGCGAAACTAGGGGCCAAATGTAGTAAAACTGCGTTTTTAGTTTTTCTCGCTGACGTCAGGATTTTTTTTTAAAGGACTTTGAAATTTCAAAGACATGATTATTTCAAAAAAATATTTTTCAAATTGAGCGCATTGTAGAATAACAGTATGGGTATCAAATGAAAGAGAAAAATCCTTAGAATCTTAGAAAATTTAATGTTTTGGTGCAAAATGACGAAGAGGTATTGAAAATGTCCTTTTAAAACTTTATCCTTGAATATCCTTGCAAATTTCCAATAAATTTTTTTTGAAAAAAAAATGTGTTAAGGACTACTATGAACGCTACTACATCCTTGAATTTCGTCCTTCTAATTTTATTAGTTTAAGATATAAAAAATTTAATACCTCAGAGAGAAAAACTAAAAACGCAGTTTTACTACATTTGGCCCCTAGTTTCGCGAGTATATAGATTTTTTGGTGTGTTTTTAAATTTTTTGATTTTTGTCGCACGGTGTAATAGGTGCATTTCGAAGATATAGAGCCTTAAAACGACCAACATGGAAATACTCAGTGCAGCGGAGAGATCTGGCTCGTACATTAAGGAATATCTACCCCAAGAGTACCCAACAATCAACACTACCACGGAGTATATCAAAAGCAAAGCACAGAGACAGGATTATTCTCCTAGTCTGCAATGATTTTAAATTAATTAGTAGGCATCTAGATTCATAAGTAGCTGGGAAGAGGATCTGAAATACGTAAATTGTGCAGAGCGAAGTGTAAGAATACTTTCTGAATCCTTGCAATCCTCTTTAAGACATATTAAAAAAAAAAAACTATTGGTAATTTTCAAGAATATTCAAGAATAAAGTTTTAAAAGGACATTTTCAATACCTGTTCGTCCTAGCGCACAAAAAATTAATTTTTTCTTGATTCAAGGAAATTTTCTTTTTTATTTAGAACTCATATTAATATTCATTGTGTTAAATTTTTAAAATAATTTTTTTATATATTCATGTCCTTGAAATTTCAGTCTTAACAAAAAATTCTGGCGTCAGAGAGAAAAACTAAAAATGCAGTTTTACTATATTTGACGTCTAGTTTTGCAAGTTTATCGACTTGTTCGTGAGTTTTAAAATTTTTTAATTTTCGTCGCACGGTGAAATCAACATCTGATGGAGTTAAAAAATTGTGTATCAGAAAACTAATTTTTAACTTTACATTTTGTTATCAAATATGTCAATTTGACAGCCAGTAATATTACAACTACAAAATAAATGATCAATCAAAACCAAACAAATAAATACATTTATTCTGTTACCATTAAATCGCACCGAACTCAAAGCAGCTCCCATACAAAATGCCATAAAACGGAAATTAAACTAAAACACATTCGTCTTCATTGTGAAACTGCATACAAGCTAGTTGCCAGTTGCGAGTTCATGATGAAATTACTAATTCCAGAGAAATGTATTTGCTAAAGCTTCGCCCATAGCTGCACACAAAGTCGTCGCCGGCTTCCGCATGGCCAACTCCAATGTGTGACAACTTGCCTACATACGGAAATTGCTTAAAAGCGAAACACAACCGTCCAAGTTCCTGCACATGTACTCCATCAAGCTTTAGACAACAGCAACAACAATAACAACAGCACAGTGAACACTTGAATGCGCACACATGAAACACCATCAGGCATTGTAATGCGCCGAACGATAGAGCCGGCGAGCGCCGACCTTTGCGAAAAGGATTAAAAAGTCAATAGCACCGCGTTGTACATTTCACGACGATGGACAAAGCGCACATCCAACACGGCACTAAGCGATAGTGCCACACAAACATATCTATATGCATACACACACACAAACAGACACACATGCGTACTTGCTTAAACATATGTGGCGGGGTATAAACTGAAGATGAATTTGTGTGTTTGTGTGTGTGTGTGTGTGTGGGTGGTTGAGCGACATGTAACAACCATATTGAGGTAAAGTCAATATTTGTATACAGCAGTGGCTGGTGGTAACGGCGATGTTCCGAGCGTCGGTGGATATCGAGCGAGCTCACCGGCCTTCGACCAGTAACTGACAACAAACAAAAGCATTTTATTTCAGACTATCAGCTGCAAGTGCGCGATAGATTTACACAGTTTGACAATTTTCGGTTCTCAGCGTTCTGAATTTCTAATTAACTAGCACAACTATTGCATCATGCGCAAACGCCGAAAAGTATGCAATAATGACAGTCTGCAGCTTTAGATAAACTTCAGTCGAGGCGAAATTAATCACTAACACAGAACAAATAGTACTTGAATACTGAATGACATACACTTTAATATTAAATATTGACGTCATTTATCATCTGCGGCAACTACAATGAAACAGTATTAAATATTCTGTAAACAATAACAAAATATTGGTATATAATACATTTTGTAAAGGTTATTTTGGAACCCTACAGTAGATACTCAGACTACATGTTTAGGGAACTTTATAAATTCTCGCTGTATTAAAATTAATTTCAAGTAAAAATTAATGCTTTATTTAAAAAATAATTGTAAAATATGTCCTTCAAAGTATTGTTCGCCTATAGTCACTTATGTGTTCTACTTTTCTTGTAGTAAACGAGTTGCACGTTTTGATGATTGAGACGTTATTTTGAGGCTGTTTGAGAATCAGCCAAACATCTTCAGCCTGAAAATATGCAAATATTGCAGATAGCGACAAGAGGTTATCAGAAGAAGCAACGTGTGATTACGATCTGTGTGTTTCCAAGTGAGTTTTAACCGATTGCTGTCATGCCATCAAATCACTCTGTGGGATCTCTTTTCGTATTTCGTATTTCGTTTTTCTCTTTTCATTTTTTTTTCATCAATTCTCCATGCAAACGTGTCACTTATACTCGATGGATATCTTCTAAGTTTGGTCTTTGCTCACCAGTGTTGGGACTTATTACTTTTGACAGTAACATATTACTTATTACACATTATTGACATTTGAAAGTAATATCGTTACATTACTTATTACTGGAAATGTCAAGTAATGTATCACAAAAAGTAATATATTATTTTAAAAATACAGTCGAACTTCCGAACTTCTAATGAAGTTCTCCGTATAATGAATTAATTTCAAAGACACAGCTTTATCGGTCTATTCTAAGTGCATTTTGATCTCTTTATAATGAATTTAGTGAATATTTCTCTACAATGAAAAAATTTTTTAGTTGAAAACTTCGCTTTCATTTGTTTTTGTCTCCATATAATGCATTTTTCCATGCTATTTTTTGTCACGCATATTAACAACACTGAATACCGAAAAAAAGTAAAACATATTTAGGGGATCCCCAGAAGTTAAAAATAACAACAGCATAAGAAGAAGAAAGTCACATCACTAACAATTTTGACAGCAATTGTTTGTTTTGAGTGAATAAAGTGAAAATATCGCAGCGAAGTTGCATTTCTCTCGAAAAAAATTCTACATATGCAGATTCAGAAAACGATGAAGAAATGGCCAGTGAAGAAGAATTGGCTGATGCGGCCTTACCTACATTGGGACGAATTTTTGCTTCTCTTGATGTACTTCGAACCTTTGTGGAGATGAAGAGCAACGTACCGAATAATGTTTTTAAGTCTCTAAATGTATTAGAAGGCTTTGTTGAGGAAGAAAAGTGGAAGGGTGTAATCCAAACTAAAATACCTCATTATTTTAAATAAAAGATGAAAAAAATTCATAATTTCTATATAATGAAGTTTCTATATAATGCAACTTTTTTCTGGTCCCGTGCGAATTCATTATAGGGAAGTTCGACTGTACATGATTTCTACAGATTTTTTCCAAAAATATAAACGAAGATTTTTTTTACATATTAATGTTATAAAACTTCCGGCATCTTGTTATTTTTTAATTATTATTATTATTTTTAAATTTTGTATATTTTGAATTACAATTTGAATTTCGTTACCTTTTTTGTTAAAACCGCTTGAATTTGCTTGCAAATGTTAATTGTTTCTCCACTACCAAACTCAGTTGGAAATTAAACACGCGAGCTATGTTTGGTATGAACAAATGCAGCGTTGTATAATTGTAATGGATCTTAATCATGTTATCAGTGCTGCTGTTTTACATGAAAATTAGAACTTTGTTGACTAAAAAGTAATATTGTAATAAGTAACTTGAAAGAAAGTAGTAAGTAGTAGAAGGTGATTACTTATGGGAAAAGTAACTAGTTACACTACATTTTTAAAGCAAAAGTAATATACTACGTAATTAGTTACACTACTTTAATATATTAGTCACAACACTGTTGCTGTCATTAATGTTCCTAATGTTTTCAAGCGTTGATAAATTCTCAACGATATCTTACATAGATCATGGATCATATTCATTCTCGTCTGTTCAGTTAATCTAAGCCGACCAATATTCACCTCAACAAAAATATTAATTCAACTACTATCTTCTTAGATTCTATGTCTAAAAGGATTGAACAATTTTAATTTGTATGTTTCTGTTAATGGAGTTTCCGAGTCAAAAGGTTTGTGATTTAAATTTGCGGTTTACTTGTCAGTAACTAAACCACAAATATCTTCTGAGGTCTACTGTTCATTAATTAAAAGGACGAAAATCTGGAAAGAACGCAATTCAATATGTTTAAATATAAATTAAATTTTAAGAGCCACAAAAGCATTTTATGTTGGTACATCTGGTAAGGATGCAGTTCCTCATTTGCTATCTCCAGAGTTTTGCTTTACTTTTTCTTTTCTTAACCACTACGCATATTTCACTACAACTGCTCAGCAATGAACTCATCCATAGTGAAAATCCAAAAATGTATACCCACTACTGGAATTTCTGAGTCAAAAAACTCTAACGAAAAAACCACAAATCTACTCAGAAGGCAACTACACCATTGAAATAGTTTCGAAATACATATCTAAAGCAAATAGTAAAACGATGGTACAAGATCCAGACTCTACGTTGGATATATGAAAACTTCCCAATGAAACTCTATCGACTGTTGGAGAATTATCAGAAATGTTTGTGTATGCGACATAATCCCAATGAGAATAAACACTGGAGTGATGACCAATGATGGTTTGTTCTATACTGACCTTTTTTCACTTTTTGCATGAATTTGTTTCACAACAATTTCGACTGAGCCGTGATGACTTTCTCAGATCAAATATTGCCATACGACTCTGTTTTCTAGAAGGTATCTCCGTGCTCTGAAAAAAAATTGTCACGCTAAATTTCCACAGAGCACTCAATAACTACGGAATATTTCTTTAATATAAACTTATTAAACAACAAGTTTATACTTTTTTTTTTTACTTAAGGCCTTGAAAGACTATCGGACTTTCCAATACATTTTTGTTTTATTTTTAAAAATTAAAAAAAATTTATTCTAATTATTCTATTCGCTTTTACTTCTTTTTATATTGATTAAAGTTTAATTGAAAACAATATTTTATAAGTTTTTATGGTTCAGAACAAACATGTTCTGATGAATGCGTGAAAATTTGAAGCAGCCCTAACGTAGATTCAATACCTGAATGCAGGGAGTACAAACCTCCCAAATATCTGTTTGTTCAAACATTTTGGATAGCAAATATGTTTTCAAATCTTATTGGATTCGAAAGTTGTGTGCTGAAAACTCCCAAAATGAAATCCTATATGCGTCACTGCACCACACAAAGAGAGACAATTTCTGTCCGGTTGGCTTCCACTCGGTTGTAGAATTGCCACTAGTAATTGTCATTTCCATCGATTTATATCCAGTGTTCATAAATGTTTCTGGAAAAATCCTTTCTTGTACCCATTACACCCTTTTTTATCAACGTCCTTTCCATACCATGTTTCTTATTAATATGAACATTTTCCATTCGCTGACTCGTGTAACAACAAAAATAAAAATTTAACTAGCACAAGGCTTAATGAATCAATGGACGCACTCAGTCATGTCACGCATAGTAAAACACTAAAAATATTAAAATATCTACAAGAACAGCTGCGAAGTTCTGCAAAGTAAATACAAACAGAACAAAAGTGTGTCCGCGGTGTCGCGTTGCATTTTTCGCATTTTATTGCCAGCCATCGCGTCATGGGGACAGCCGTCGTCAATATTTGCACAGCGCAACTAACGCAAACGCAAACTTTCCACATCTGCAAATTTTCCATCAGCTACAAACGCACAGCCGCTGTTGGCTCAGTTGCATTGTGCGCGCGCCGCGTCGAGGCCAATGTGCACAGCTTTTCGCGCCATCTGACCCACTGCGCCGAGGTTTGTCTCGTGTCAACACAGCCCAAGAATGTTGCGCCGAAATCAATACATACAACAAATGCAAAGAGAAAACGAATGACAACTGTAAAGTGGTATTTGCTATGCCAAATGAATTTTTGCTGTTAGTGTGGGAAATCGACAGACGTCGAGATTGACGATGATTGAAACGATTTTTAATTGATGGAAATGGTTTTTAATTGGTGAAGGTCTGATAGAAAGAACACAATTTTGTTGTTGCTTTTTGATTTGAATTGCTTGAGTTGTTTGTCAGGTAGTATGTGGATGTATGAGGATATTCAATATCGAAATCACGAAATCGTAGAATCCCGAGATCCCGGCTACTTTTAGTAGATAATGCTTCGGAATCTCTGGATTTGAATGAATTATATATATAAAATTATCCGAACCATCATAGCTTGTCGAATTAGTGTTTTAGATTATCGGCCGGGATGGGCTTCAGAATGTCGGTACAAGCCTTTTGAATGGATTACACCGTGCGACAGCATTTTTCACACCGAGAAAAATCCATATGTGCGTGAAACTAGAGACCAAATATATAGGGTTTTCCAACAAGAGGTGTTATTTTGAATCACCCAGTATTTCGGTAGCTGTCACTTTTAAAGCTTTTATTCTTTGACATTTGACAAGTAGAAACTACGCCATTACTAAAAATGGAACGATACACGCTTCAACAACGCATTGAAATTATTAAAATTCACTACAAAAATTGTGAAAATCTTGCAGTCACAGTTCGCAAAACTAAAACATTTTTGGGTCGTCGTGAAGCACCCCGTGGTGGAAAAATTCGAGCTGTTGGGACAAGTTAGTGATGTGAAGAATAAAACCCGTGCACGTCGCTCAAGAACAACTGAGAATATTGCTGCTGTAGCCCAAAGTGTTGAAGAACACCCAGGTTTGTCGATTCCTCGTCGTTCTTTGGAATTGAGCATTCCAAAAACGTCATTAAACCGTATTTTGCATAAAGACTTGGGTCTTAAGGCTTATAAAGTTCAGTTAACACAAGAACTCAAGCCGACCGATCATCAACAACGTCGTGTCTTTGCTGATTGGGTCCTTGAAATGCATGAAAATGATCCGGAATTCCATCGAAAAATCATCTTGACTGATGAGGCCCATTTCCACCTCGGTGGCTACGTCAACAAGCAAAATTGTCGCATCTGGTGCTCGGAAAACCCAAGAGTTATTGTTGAGAAGCCTCTCCATTCTCAACGTGTGACTGTTTGGTGCGGTTTATGGTCCGGCGGGGTCATTGACCTTACTTTTTTGAGGTTGGATCAACAGTTACGGTGAATGGATTGCGCTATCGAGAGATGATTAATGATTGTTTATAGTCGGAGTTGGATGGTATTGATCTGGACAACGTTTACTTTCAACAAGACGGCGCTACGTGCCACACAAGCAACGAAACCATTGCTCTTTTACGGGAAAAGTTTCCGGACCGTGTTATCTCTGGAAGAGGTGATCACAATTGGCCACCGAGATCTTGTGATTTAACACCTTGCGACTTCTTCCTTTGGGGCCACGTAAAAGATAAGGTGTACGCCAACAGCCCAGCGTCGATTCAAGACCTCAAAGATAGAATTCGTGAGGCTATCGAGGACATAGGGCAGCCACTTTGCGATTTGATTATGGAAAATTTCATGAAAAGGATATGGTCCTGTAAGCGTGGTCGTGGTGGCCATTTGGCTGATGTTGTTTTATATTATTAACGGCATACCTTCCTCTTTATTATGAAATAAACATCCGATCATTTATCTCAAAAAATGGCATTTTTCTTTGAATACCAAAATAACACCTCTTGTTGGAAAACCCTATAGTAATACTGCGTACTCAGTTTTTCATTTCTACATCCTTTGTCCTTTTAAAAGGACTTCAAAATTTTGAAGGGGATACAAATAAAAACATATAATATTTAATTTAACATAACATATTTAATAGTTAACCTATTTAGAATATGGCGATATGTATATCAAATCAAAGAGGAAAGACTCAAGAATCTCAATCATCAAATCTCCCTGATCATGTGTCAAAATTTCATTACTCTAACTTTATTGGTTCGAAAGTTATTAAAAAAAGGCGGAAGCTGCAATTCTAATGAAATAAAATAATTCTAATTTATTTGAGTATCAGTATTTTAAATAATAAAAAAATTCAAAATCAATTAAGCGAGAATAATGAAATTTGGACACGTGATCAAGGAGATTTTGGGTTTTTACATACTTACTTTTCAAGAAAATTCTATATACATTTTCAAGGATATAACGGATTACAATTTTCAAAGGACCTTTTTCATATCCATTTTTTTCAAATAGATAAAAAATCAATTTTATTTAAATTTTTGAGCCTTTCCTCTTTTATTTCATATACATATTCATTTGATATACATATTTGATATCCTATTCTAACGAGGTTTAGTATTTTTTATATATTTTTTATTTTGTATCCCCTTCAAAATTTTGAAGTCCTTTTAAAAGGACAAAGGATGTATAAATAAGAAACTGGGTACGCAATATTACTATGTTTGATCTCTAGTTTCACGCCCATATAGATTTTTTTCCGGTGTGAAAAATTTTTTTAATTTTTGTCGCACGGTGTTTTATGTCCTCAAGCAATACGAGGAGTGGTTTATTGTTGAATATATGATTTTTAGTCAAAGAGCCGGCCACAGGTGTCTATCAATGAATTAGCGTCACCATAAAAAAAATTAAGAATTGTTCAATCCTCATGTGGCCCAAATATGAATTTTAGTCGAAAACTTAAATTCAATGACAATTTTTCTGTCTTCTGCTTCATTTCAAGTTGAAAGTTATTGAATTTATGAATTTATGAAATTATTGAAATAATTAAATATTTAACGCACAATTTCAATTTTTTGTTGAAATTAAATTTATTAAAAAATACAAATGCCATGTTTTAATTGTGAATTTAAAGACCTCAAGTCGAATGGCGTTGAATTGTTTCGCTTCGATTTGTTTTCCGTTCCATTTTGTATGGAAAATATATGACAAGTAATGGGGTTGCCTGGTGGAAGTTTAAATTAAAATTGTTGTTTTTGTTTTAAATAATTTATTCGCCTGCTCCTAATACCGCTCGTACGCATAATACATTATGTACGTGCCGCGTCGAATGTGGAAACAAAGCTGAATCGGAGCCAAAGCGGCTTGAGAGCATTTTAAATGCAGTCCGCATACGAGTTCGAAAGCAAACATCGAAAGCGGGCTGCGGTGGCTTGACACACTTATCGTAAATGCTATGAGGTGCCTATGCGTGTGTGTGTGTGTGTGTGTGTGTGTGTGTGGAGAACAATAACATTTTTACCTTCGATCGCATATAAAAATACATTGCAATTATTTATGCACAGCCATATAAGTACCTACATACATATATTTATATATATGTATGGTACTGCATGCATGTGCATTGCATAAACATATGTACATATATATAAACATATGCATGTATGTTGTTCGAGTGCGCTTGCACTGGCACGCAATAGACGTCCATGTGTAAGTTTTGCAAAGAGATCAAATGTTCTAACCTACAATTTTTTCTCCATGTATGAATGAGCTATATACATATTTATATAGCCATGCCCCATAGGGATGTATGTATGTATGTCCCTGTTAACTGCAGTGCCAACTTTGATTATTTTTCAATCGCATTAAAGCACTCGAAGCACTTTTGTGCACTCACACATACGTAAATATATCCGAGTGCTGGCTTCAAATTGAAATAACAATTTGAGATTTTAAGTCCGTAATTTAATTTAGATAGTAATGTGGATATAGTTTAATTTACTTATATCGATGGTATATGGAAAAGTATAGAAATTAATGATTGATTAGCCCAAAGAGAAACTTATAGGTATGTTACATACAGCAAAGAAGAAGAGTAGAAGGGAAAGTAGAGCAATTATGCCATTAAACTGAACCTAGATCTATCCTCGTTAGGTATTCTAAGCTTTGAAGAAAAAGAATAGATTATCAAATCCGCATGCAACACGAAATCCATCTCAAGTTGTAGCATTCTTCCGTATGTAACTTCTAACAAATTATGAGTTTTGATTACCCAGCAATAAATAGATCTGCTCTCAATTAATCATAAGTGAAAAAAGTGGTGTTTTTTCTTGTCTCTATTTTGATTGAAATCTGAGACAGACGCAACTTTTTATCATTGCGCCTTTCAAATTATGAACCAACAACACAGTTCTTATGCAGAAGAAGTCGCTCAAGAAATTCTGAATGGAACACAGTTTGATCCAGGGACCCGTAAGAAATGGTAGAATCAGAAAATCGTTGAAGAATGAGCTAAGAGACATATGGAACTTTGCAAAGAACTTGAGGAACTTCTTGATTTCTTCCCAAAATCTGTACGGACTCCTTTTTGATCCAATGACTTGTAAGAGATGATATACGCAGAGAATCGTTGAAGAATGAGCTGTGAGAAATCTGAAAATGAATCTTTGTAATACATATTCTGAAGTCCCTAAAATAAAATCAATCATTATAACATTACCCATAGAAGAATTTTTAGTGGTAAAAAAAGTTACACTTTCATAGACGAAATCTGTCTAGATTCGACTAGACACGCTCGACACTTCAACCTTTCACGGCCTCAATAAACTATTGAAAACAAACATCAGTGATATAATTCACTACCTAAACAAATTAAATTGATTTTAATTCGCCTTAACAAACAACAGACCTAACCAGAATATAACTGGATATGTGGTAATAAAACGGCGTCTAGACGCTAACTAGACGAGGTCTGAGTGTCATTACCACAAAAACGTAACCTTATTTCAATATTTAAACGACTGAAATATTAAGCCTCTATAATTACACAACATTTCTATACATTTCTTCTGTTATCTTTTAACGAATTACAGCATGAAATTATACACAAAACAAAAGCCCATTTAAAAGATTTTCTTGTTCCAGATTTTCATAAATTCTTTTTATTGTTTTTTGTTCAATTCAAAGGTTTCAAAGGTCCATGTAAAAAAAGAGTGATTTCCAAATTTCAACATTTAGTAATTCAATTAAATTTCAAAACAAATTCCAACTGGCGTCCTAAATCTTCAGTTGTATTGAAAACATTTCTAGTTAAATATTTTTTTCAGACACAACACCAATCGACACACAAAACCTAATGAGCTGCGGCAAACTTAACTTGAAATTTATGGAATTAAAACCAAAGTTCAATGCATTAAAATTTCACACCATCTGCCAGAAAAAAATAATGCCAGAAAGCTATTAATTATTTGAAGCTAGAAAAATAAAACGGCAAGCTTTCAACAAGCCGCCATAATCACCAAAGGGACCAAAGCCGATTTAATGTTATCAAGCGACAGTGGCATCCGTACATACGTACACACATACATGCAATAATACAAACACACATTTATGCTTGCAACATATACTTATTTCCATGGGACTGAAGCTTGATTAACTCATCAAATGCAGTTCAAATTCGGAAATGTGGAAATTTAACTCTTTTTGAATTTTAAGTAGGAGTTGAAGGCAATCGGAGCTAACTAAGGCTAAACAGAATATTCTGGAGAAAGTTATTATAAATTTTATTTATCAAATTAGTGATTTCCATTCCATTTCATTTCAAATTCAGAAATACAATTCAGATATTTAAATTTAAACTTGTATTAAATACACATTTTAAACACATATTTAGTTTTGACTTATTCCTTGCGTTCAAGAAGAATTTTAACCTTTGCTGTATTCAGAGATAGTAGAATTTTATGGCGAATATTTTCATGGCATATTTCTTTTTTAAAGGATCTTTAAAAGGTCAAAGGAGATTTTTGACTTTTTAGGAAACCAAGGTCAAATTGACCCATAAAAATAAGAGCTAAAGGGTTAAAATGTTTCACAAAAACATTGCCCTTAGTATTTTACATAAAATTGCTGGACACATCTTATACCTAAAATGTAAGTTAGGTTAGGTTAGGTAGAGATGGAAGGTCCGCTAGGAATCTTGCCCCAAGGGTAAACCTAAAATATAAGGTTATAAGACTTTCTTATGCCGATTCACCATAAGAATGCGCAAAAATTGAAAATTTTTTTTTAAAAAAAAACATTCAAAAGTAAACTTTCAAAACGCCGCCAGATATATTTCTATTTTTTTGGTCGCCCTACCAGAATCCGTGGTCAAAATCTTGTTATTAATTTTTTTTATATTGTACAGTGTAATGGATTCTCGATACTTCGGAACAACTTATGAGGTTTGCAGGAAAAATGCATGAGCCAACAAATTTGAGGCGGGAGTGGTGGCGTTGAATCAAGGTCGAAGTTCACACAATTCCACAAATTACGTTACAACTGCTGAGCAGTTGCTCTTGGAGGGTTAACGTCTATGACTCACCCCACTAATTTTCACTTTTGCACATTTCTTACGGACACACCTACTTCCTACCTCCAACCCTTAACCCTTTCGGTTATTCTATGCCATATGGCATAGTCTCTTTTCAGTGCCTGTTTTAGGTCAAAAAACTTGTGGATACTATATTTTTGTTGTTCCTTAGAATAGTTTGAAGTTTTAGGAAAAATACGAAATTAATAAACTGAATAATTAAGTTGAGAGAAGAGAAGTATACACGTTGTTTTAATGATATATCTTGAAATAGCAAAGGAAGAAGAAGCAGAAAAAATTAGAGAACTTTTTAATTTGACGTTTTCTTTCAATTTAGATACTTTTTTTTTAATTTTGGCTGAAGTACATGAAGAAATATTCAAATTTTCGTTATGCGTAAAAAGTTTTATGTTTAAGTAATTATTACAGCCACAACGATGTGATTGCTCTCATAGAAAAACACTCTAAAAATAAGTATACAAATTTAAAAATGTCTTATGGAATGTTGCTAATATAACCACATAGAAGCCTAAAACGTAAAATTTAAAAGTTTAACTTTCCCCAGTAAAAAGCTGTACCGAAAGGGTTAACGAAACTCCCATATATAGTTATAGTTTTTTTCAGGTTTGCCCAGACGTGTCAAATCTAACCCTGACTTCATTTATTTTTTCTTCCAAATGTTTCTTGCCCATATATCTACCTTCCTTCTCCAAATCTTAAGGGGCTGCCATACAAAACTGGCCATTTTCTATGAAATTAACTCCCCAAATAAAGAAGCAGAATCGTATCTCGAAAAATAGTGAACCGATTTGAACAATTCATTCAACATTGAACAATATTCTTTAGTTCAAAAAATTAAAAATTAACAGTTATAGCAAAATTATTCTTATACCAATATTTATGGTTTATTTTCCCTAATTCGTACGAATAATTTTGGTACCTTCTTTGACAATTTTGTAATGTTGAGCTTTTTCAATATTTTTAAAACCTCTGCACATATTGTATTTTATTCTTAAGGACATAAATAACATAAAGATTAGATCTTCTATTAAAAGTAAAATATTTCCATCAATCATATTTTCATATTTTAAAAGTGTTTTCCTTTTTGTGTGAGTCCAAAAAGGGCACAAACTATATCAAACACACTTACACACAACTAAAACATACAATCTTACATACATATACATACAAACACAAGTATACGAGTATGTAGAGAGTATTTATGTGCTTATTCGGGCAAAGTTGTCACAGCTCCTTAACAAAAACAACACAAACAACGTGTAAACAACTCAATAGAGCCGCTAGGCAAGTCGTGGCCGGGTCGTGGCACGCAGTCGTGCGCACGTTTAATGGCGCTTCCCCATAAATATTAAAGTCACAATAATGCCTCAACGTGCTGTCAAGTTCCATTAATCGAAATATCTGATGGCAATAAGAAAACTACACACGGCATGCGAACGATAACTCATAAAAATCAGCAGGTTGTGCTACACATCGCTGCTGCCGCTGTTGATGGTGCGGCCTCAACGACCACGTTGCTGCATGTTGCATGGGGCACGTTTAGTGCCGGTTGTCAGTGCGACAATGTGTTGCTTGTCAGCTATTTTTATGCCGCCAACATGTGCATGTATAGTATGGCCATACATGTACTACACATAGCTGCAAGTGCCGATAACAGACACATTTATCTCCGCGTCCATTAGAGAGCTAAAGAGAGAGAGAGAGAGAGAGAGAGATGGATGGATGAAGAGTGGGCGCGCTTGAATGAACGGAAAGCGCAACAAATGACTTATGACAGCTGTTAAGATTTGACTTTTGACATTGGAAAAGTATCAGGTTTCGTTTTCGTTAGGTTTTTGACTCTTGAAAATATTGCTTTGTGCGCTACAAACACTCCCAGTGGTCGAATAGGAATCGAATGAAATATTGAGTGCATGCTCGGAAAATTACATTAAATTTATGAAAATGTTGCGACTCTAACAAGATTTTACTAGCAAAAAGTTAAAGTTTGACAGTTATTGCGCCGAGTTTCTGGCTAATTTTCATTGTTTCACTTTCACCTTTGGCGCGTACGCCAACTCGACTGCCTAATCGCTGCGGCATCGCTGCAACTTGACATTTTTATGATCTTAATTAATTCGTCATTCCCACATGCGGCCATGGGCTGGAGTGGAGTAGGTGGAGATCGCACGCGGCAGTGTTGCAACAAAGGCAGCGTGCACACTGCCCTTTGCCATCGCCGCTCCACACCAGACCAACACCAACGCCAACACAAAGTTTAACCTCATTCCAGCCGAGACACCAGCGCTGACAGTGCGGCATGTTTGTTGTTGTATGTGCTGCTAACAACCGTCGACAATAGGCGCGACATACGCTCGATTCTCGCTCGAGAATCGCCCGAAAGGAAATATATTAAAATGATCAAAAGACATTTAGAGTGTCATTAATAGTTGCGGCCTCGAGTCATTTGCATTTCTTTGTGAAATTATCAACATTTTATGCACTGTTAAGCAGGCTGTCGACTATATTTAGTTGTCATTATATTGAGCACCGCCTCCGACGTCAGTGCCAACACAGTCACCTCTGCGACACTAAAGACTCGGCGCAGTTTTCGTGGAATTATACTGATTCGAAAATATTTAATGGCACATCAAAAATTTGTTAGTGGTTAAGTTTGTGATGAGAAGAAATCACAAAAACAGGGAAGTTTTTTTATGAGGATTTAGGCATTGCCTGAGCTTTGTGTATGGAAAGTACAATAACAAAGTAGGTACTTTTTAAGCAAATAATCACCAACTCCTGTTTTATTTTTTAGGTGAATCCAAAGCCGCTTTTTTTATGTTATGAAAGTGTAAAATGCTCCTATAAAGAATAGCAAACGTAAGAAACCTTAGGCCGCAGTACAATGAACTCAATGACTGAGTGTTGTGCAGGGTTTTTGTTTCCCTACCCAACCTCAGATCATCAAGCAGCACACGAGAGATCAATAAGTCCCTACACATAGATATTTGAGAAAACGATCAGAGCTGTTGAAGACTTTTAGCGAGAGTAGTTGACCTTGAAATCGTGTTATCGTCCCATCTAGAAGACGACTTTATTCAAATATCTTAAACAAATTTAAAGATTAACTGTAGGAATACAAGGCACTTCTTTTGTTCCGAAAGGATACAAAGGTTTGAGCAGAAGGTTTACGCTTGTTTATGGCCGGAATCGAGAGATACACTATCTCCCTTAATGGAATCATGCATATCAGATACAGCATTAGCCATAAGAACCCTTCAGACACTTTTCCGTCTCCAAACAGCGAGAGAGACAACATCTCCTTTGATGTGATGATGTGAGGATGGGCAGAAGGGCTACAAGACTTCCATAGCACTTAGTCCATTCGGACCATTGTACTATTGTACTAATATCTCCCATAATGGGATCATACATACTTAATACAACTTAAAAACCCTTCAGATATTCTGCTCTACGCAAGCCATCTCCCTTCATCCAATCCAATCAAGTCTGGTTGATTTGGCCTTTTTTGTCGTCACCAATCATCTTACAGTCAACTCAAACGCCTTAAATTTGTATGCGTTGTTTTCAATCAGTCTCATCAATAATAGATTTTCATTAACCTTGACTTTTCTTCGACGTCATTCAGTGTCTTTCATTTCAAACTGTTTTCTTACTGGATCTTTCGAGCAACAAGATCTAACCAGCATCGTTTTTAAATCGTGTGCAAAATCGCGTGCAAAATTTCCATAAAATTTCCAGTTGTGTAAACATTACCAAAAAACTTGATTTCAATGCTTTCAAGAGAAATATAGTATATAGGAAGCCCCCAACCATTTTATGGACTTTCCAGAGGAAACATAAAAGAAAGGTTAACCATGAGTAAATAAAATTTTGCCGAGCAATGCACAAATGCTGCGAGATTACGCCAGGCAAAACGGTTCTTAACCCTAGAGAGAGAAGAGTATCCACAAAACTATTTATGCTAAAGAAGTAGAACCTCTGCATCCTCACTGGATATCTGACTGGTCACTCGGGTATCATCTCATTAAAATGGAAATTCCTTTTCGGATGCCTGCAGCAAATACAATGAAAAACCAGAATCCTCTATGTTCTGCTTGCCTTGCGCTCAGGAGAAAAATATTTCCCCAGTTAGGTGTGGTAACTTTAGCCTTGAGGAAGATCTGGAACTTAGAACCCCAAAGAGTACTAAAACTAATCAAAAATCTTAACCTAGAGCAACCAAGGCTTGCCTATAAGAATAGCCAATAAACAATAATAATAACAGAATAAAGGAAATTTATTGAGGATCAGGATATATATTGATCTTTTGAGAAAAATTTAGGCGACCTAACACTATGATGTCTGAGTAATGGAAAGTAGATTTTAAATACTATGATTTACATATATGATCTTTCAATAAACATATATGAACTCCCAAAGAGTTGTATTGATTCCCATTTGCCATATTCCCATTTTAAGGATAAGGACCCAAGTTCCCTTGTGTGGGCAAGAAAGGGTGATATACGGAAAGAAGACCAAGGACAATCCTTGGAAGATGAGGAAGAAGGTAAGGAAAAAGGTCAACAACCCTCTAAACCATTCAGTCAAAAATTCGATTGTGCTGCATTGATTCAAAAAGAAAATCAAGATCCCAGCGAAAAGTTGTAGATGACTTTAGTGATTTTCGGATGAAGATACTCTATGTTCGTCACAACGGTTTTTCCTTTGACTATTCGTGGTTTTAGAAGCTTTGGTAGACATGCTTAGTGAGTTAAATTATATTTGAAAACAGTCGTTCGTCAGCTGTCGAAACAGTGGATGGGCAGAAGGGGGGAAAAGGATTGAAAGAGAGGAGATTTTGCCTTCTCGAGACATTCTTCTTCGATGACTCAACTGATCACTCCATCTTTATCGAATTACTTGCTTCCCATGATGAGGACCATTCGTCGACTCGCAAATATCGAAATTGGCCATCCCTGGTTTGAATCGAGATGCAACTATTAGGTCAACTTTAATCTAAGTCAAGTCCCTTGAGCTGTCGCGCCAGCCAGGGCATCAACCTAGGGTCCTTGCTTCCCATGAAAAGAGTGTTAGATCAGTGATGACCATTTGTCTACTCGTGAATGGCAGAATGGTCATGACTGGTTTAAATTAAAAAGGTCAACTTCAGTCTAAACCAGATACTTTGAGCTATCACTCTAACCAACCTTATCTAACCTTATCAGCCTAGGGTCCTTGCTCTCACCCCACCCAGTGTAATCTGATTGATGAGTTCTTCATAACGCTAGAAAGAGTGACGATATTAATGTGATTGGATGAGAAGCATTTTATAACCAATATCCATATTTGTTTCATTTTCTTCTTAAAGTTCATCATTGACTGCTAATTGAAAGTCAAGGAAATTTATGTTTTTTCGATGTTATTTTAAGCACAGCTCGAACTCACGATTCTCGGACTTATGATCCAACAGCTTAGAGCGCAGTCAGCCTGGCTTATCGTCACTAAAAAAGTTTTACCGCGAAACCGAACGCCACTTTGCTGCCATGTCTGATGGCATCTTGCTTCCACGTTGCAGCAACCGCAGAATGAGGCGCAACCAAGCGACTGGCAAACAGATTTTTTCCGCTTGTCAAAGAAAAAGATCACACAAAAATCCCAAAAATTTGAATCCTACACCAAGATTTTATAGCGTAAAAAATTTATGAGCTTTCTTAAAAAAATAAATAACCCTTACCAACACTCGACCTAAGGCGATTTGCTCTCTTCGCTTCGTTTTATTTTAATGGTTTTTTTGCTCTTCTTCTTCTTGATACTCGTAGCGTGCTGAAAAACTATAGCAAACAAAATAGAGAAAAACGACGAACGTAAAAATAATTGAAATGGCGCGTCGCACCGGATGGCCAGCATAAGCTTTGCCGCGCAAATGGCAGGAACGAAGGCGAGAATAATAGAAAATGTCACACCGAGCTAACCGCGCCATGCCGCACCCGACGGCCAACGGCCAGCAGCCATTCGCCAGTGAACCCTTTATTTCGTTTACTGTTTTTGTGCTCGACGCTTTTTGCATTCAGCGCCATAAGAAATTTTTCATAGCCGCTTCACTAATTTATCTTCCAGCCGGCTTGTTCCCGCTATTTTATTACATTTTAATTCCTCTTTAAAATTTTTGTATGGCATTTTTACGCCGGTCACCCACCCAACTACGCCCCAGTCCGCCCAGTTTTTTGATCGGTTCCATTTTTATATACGTATGTAAAAATCTGTGCTCTGACGCGGTCTTTTGCATTGCAGTTTGTTGTTGCACTCATGAAGATGCGCTCACGCCGAGCCTCTCCCTCCCCATGCTGTAATTTGTAAAATTTTTGCCTAAACGCTCAGGCACGCCAACTATGCGCTACAGCCTCCCCAAACCAAAAAAAAAAACAAAAACAATTTTGTTTGAATTTTTTTTTTGCATTGGGGACTTGGCCATTTTTCAACGCTGTGGCCGGCTTTGATTTTTTGCGGTTTTTATTTTGAACCCAGTGTTTTTAGAATAGAAACCAACGAGTTAGCCTTGTTGGTGTTTTTTTTAAGTCGGACGCTGGTGTAATTGTATTTGTTACCACTATTATTTTCGACATGATTTACGGCCTTTGACTGCTGAATGCGCCGAAATTTTCGCCACTGTAATGCCTTTCAAATTTTTGTTGAATTTTTTTTACTTTATTTTAACGTTATTTGAAAATGTGCCATGCGGAGAAAACATAACTAAAGTGTGCTGCAAAAACTGGAGCGAAATTTAAACTTAAAACTTTTACTCGCCGCTGTTTCAAGTCTGTTCCAAGAAGACGACAGATGCGGCAATTTTACAATAGATTCCCTTAGGGATGATCGGAATACACGCTCAGAAATCGTTATGAAAGGTTTCAGTACAGCGGAATGGAGCTTCACTACGGGCCCAGTGTTGCCGAAACGCCTAGACCTCTCTTCCTAAGGTAATTCTTCTATTAATTACTAAACAAAGCCTTCTCCTTTAAAGTATGAAATTACTAACAATAATGCTCAACTACGGGCCAGCGATTAAGCGATGTGAAACTGGGAGAGTAAGCCGATTTTTGTGCGTTTTTTGCAATTCACGGACACAGTCTGTGTGTGCTGGCAGTGATCAGCTCTTCACTGTTTCCGCTCTTATCCCGATATTAGGGATTATTGTGCAAACTAAAATTCCGCCAGTTTCCTTTCAATTATTTGCTTTTTTCTGCATCAAATACACAACATATCAACTTTTTGGTTTTATTACGTAGATATTATTGAAAAATATACCAAAGAACACAAAGCTTAATGCGTTGAATACGACATGGTCAATTGCCGCCCTTTTTATTTCGCAGTTCTTCATTTAGCGAATCTCTAACGATCAGATCAGAACAGGTATGCTTTTGGTGATAAATGCTCTAGTTCGAACGCAGGACTGTTTTTTTTTTATGCAGCTTATAAAACCTTAATTTAATTCAATAAAAAGAATACCAAACGGTTCTTTTGACACTTTTGGGCAATAATATATTTTTATAGTTAGTTCTATACAAACGTATTACGAAATTGCACCAAAAAAAATACAAATAAAAAGAAATATTTCTTTGGTCACAAAAAATGACTCACACCAGCAACACCGTTTTAGAAATTTATATGGAGGAAAGAGTACGTTCCTGATCAAGCTTGGGGCCTACTAGTAGGCCCCAAGGTTGCAATTTTGCAACAATATTAGTGAAATTCTGTGTAGGTATTTCTACCACCTCTCCCAGTTTCAAATCGCTTAATGTACGCTGTACGGGCTCCGATAGAAACATACTGACCTCTCTCTCGTCGGAGCTGGGCATAAGTGTTTTTAGCTCAGGAAATCTCGCGAAATCTTTGGCCAAAATCATCAGCATCTTTTAATCTTAGAAATGTTTGCCATTGTTCCATGCGTATCGCTCTTAAGTAGTAGACTTCAATTAAGTAGTATACTGCAATCCTAGAGGAGCTAACAGAAGTCCTCTCTGAACATTACAACACACAAAAGTACCAAAACTCTCGGAAAGTTGATTTTATTTTTTTTACGGAACTGCAGGTGTTGGTCGTATCGAGACATATCTAAATTTCAGGCATGCTCTGGATCTGGTACCCGGTTGACATGTAACTTAGGCCGAGAAAGAACTGCATCCACAGTTGCATAACAAACCATGTCACCACGAAATTCTTCTAAGGGCCGTTTCTACGATCGGAAAGGTGCAAATTTCAAGAGCACCCTGGCTGCCGCGTGTTCCTTCGTTGAGCTATATTCCTAGTCGTACCATTGGTTTTGTTATAGTCGACGCTGAAAACCAAAGATATTTGCCAAGGCATTGTGTATGGAATTTGACAGGTAAGTCCATTATGGAGAGAAAAAAGAGTAGCTAAGTTGAGCAAGTTTCGCAAATTTTTGACGTCCTTTGTGACTGAAGCTGTCCTCCTAGTCAATTCAAAAATTTGAGAAACAGTTAGTGGCTTTTAGGAATTTTATTGGATTTCTGACTGTGTTTTTTCCAGATCCGGTAGGCAGCTTAGTAATGTAATGAGATATGAAACGGAAAAGAGTCCTCTCTGACGTCTTAGCTGCATTAAGATTGCGTAGATTACTCTGGAGTCAGGTGCCCTATGGACGTTTTGTACAAATTTCGTCGTTTCTTTTCCACAATAAGTATGTGTAATTCTTAAGTAACCCATATGGGTTATTCTTATAAGTATCGCTTATTCTTTCCGTACTTCTTTATGGCGCAGAAGCATGGACACTGTCGCGTACCTACAGAGCGGTCCTTGAGGTGTTTGAGAGGAAAATCTTTGGCTCTGTTCGTATTGGCGACAACTATCGGATACGAACCAACAATGAGCTGTATAAAAACATGGACGCAGTACAGCAAATTAACATCCAGCGACTTCGCTGGCTTGGTCATGTCTGACGTATGGACGATGAAGCTCCGGCGAAAAAGGTGCTCAATACGGTAATTGGAGACTGCGAAGAGGGAGGTCCAAGTTGAGGAGGCCCTATCATCTCTTGGTGTGACCAACTGGAGAAGGCGCGCGCAAAGCAGAGCCTTTGTGGCAGACCTTAACCCATATAGGCCCAGAGATGTTTTTTTTGTCAATGTTCCAATCAAACATTCTTTTTTAGCGTTAAATGAGGTCGGAGAATTCAAATTTGAGGTCCGATTTTTAGTTTTCGAGATATTTGGTGTTCGATTAATCGAACGCTGGGCACCACTTGGCATTTTTTTTATAATTGACGTATGCATTGAGTTGATACTAAATAAATAAGTGACCATTGAGCAGTACTATAAATTCACAGTTTATTCCATATTTTTTTCTAAATGATATGGTTCAAAACAATGAGTGTGAAGTGCAACGTTACATCTCTGGCACAAATACGAACTAGGTTTATGGCAAGCCTTGCATCTCCATTTCGTATTGTTTTCTCTTTTTATAATAAGATGTTGCCCCTTTGTTCGGGGGGAAGGTTTTTTGGTTGAACCTTCTTTGAAGACCCTGATGGAACCTTAAATAAACTCCCTTCGTCGCTATCACTAGATGATTCTCCTTTATCCGGGTCATTATGAAGGAATAAGCAACCTCCGCCCCAAAATCTTTTTGATGAAGAATATTTTTCTTATGATAACGACGATTGAAGCAGTCAAGTTTCCATGCGTTAACAATGGCTGAATTTAAAACAGATATAAATAATGGCCAATACCACTTCTTAGATCGAATAGCAATATAACAGTTCTGCGCAACATTGTCATGATCTACCCCACCCATCCCACTGCTATAATTTTTCAACAGTTGCGGTTGGTTATAGTTGACAAAGCGACCAGGTTCAACAATTTTCCCGGCATTATTTGTTTTCTGTTTCTTCCATCTTTTTGCAGGTACTTTTTGTAGGTATGGTAAGATTTGGTCGAAGTTCGATGCAACCATGACTTCGCTCTTGTCCTGCCAACGACAAATCAAAATCTTATTACGGTAGTCAAATTGGAAATCATGGTGGTCGTTCAATGTTCACTTTGAAACTGTTGCTGCGAATTATTAAATTATTAAATTACTAACTGGCGCCCATAACTTGCGACTATAATTATATATTCTGACTATAATATTGGTTTTATGCGAAAAGTGTAAATATGTTTTTAAGAGTTTGATCAATTTTTAACAAGACTGCATAATTATTTTTTTAATATTATTATTTTTTTATGTTTTTTGATACTTTTGAAATAATGTCAAAAATTACCTTTTATTTGGGGAATTCCTACAACAGGGAAGAGGTGTGAGAAATGAATATATTTATCCCATATTATACAAAATCCATCATCATATCATGCAAAAGTTCGCGTTTAAAGTTTTAAAAAGAGCCCACAAAATGGAAAATGCTAAAATTTACTGTTCGATTATTCGAACACTGGGCCGATATGGGTTAACCCGGTAACGAGTTGTTATGGCCAGCTAAGCAAGTAAGTATGGGTGATTATTTGACCGTTTCAAATTAATACTTGATCTTGCCTAACTTCTTACGAATCCAATGTATTCTGAAGGCAAATAGCCAAGCATTTTAAATGTAATCATATTTTTTAAAGCACACTGTCTATATTACAGATTCTGCCATATTCCTGGATTTTTAGAACATTTTTCGATTGCTTTTTGTTTGGTAGAAATACGTCGAAATCACACTAATCAAAATATTTTTCAGAATATTTATTAAAAACAAATATCTTGACTTACTTCTTTGCGCTTATATACGCATATAGTATTGTATGTACATCTGTATATACGAATGTCTTGAATGTTTATAAATATTTTCTACAGAAAATCTCGCAATTGTTCTCGGATTGGCAATTCATATTTGCACGCATGAATAGTAAAAAAATATAAGTATGTATGTATATGGCACCAGCTAAATCACGCCGAAGTTTGAGAATCTCCCACATCGATAGTACACACATTATTGCCAATATTTATGGACTTACGCATGAACCTCGCCAGCTTATGTGCGAGGCATTCAAAATGCTTATTTGATGTGACACAACTGCTGAAATCATTTCCATATTGCTTATTGAAAGCAAAGCACAATGCGATATCGAAAGAAGAAAAGAAAACCTCAAGCAAATTCGGTGGCACATGTGTTCGATTGCCGCCATGAGTAATAATCGAAATGATTAAGAAGATTTATGGGTCATGTCATGCGGATAGCGGACGCGCACAACCAAAGCGCCATGGAATGGCCATGAGCACAGCAGCAGCCGTTAAAGGGCGCAACTGGTGTCAGTTAGATAAATCACACTTTATGTACACAAACATTCGCATATGCATATGTATGTATGTATATGTGAATAAGTCTTCAGATGAAGCGCCAAGTCGAGTTTATTAACATTCACGAGAATTTTATGCATATTCTTGTGTATGTTTGTATGTGTTTATGTTTATTTATGTCTGGCAAGCGTGTCATCCAGCCAGCTTAACGTCATACTTAATATTGGAGAAAGCTTAAGTTTTATGTGCTCTATGACAATGAGCATAATTTGGCAATTGATATGATCGGTTTTTGGCAGATTGGAAACATTAGCAATAAAAGACAAACCACTGCGGTGGGTGTTTTGTGTACATTATTGCTCAATTGACTTATATCCAATCAGGGAAAGTTAATTTATACGAAATTAAATCAAAATAGATGGGGATAAACTACATACTCAGAAATGTGTTTATATTGATTCCAGTGAGTGGTAGGTAAGAATATATATTAAGGAGTGATAGAAAAATACGAGTGACCTCGTTTGCTTTTAACACTTGCATGAACCAAGGATTCGCTTTCCACCGAATTGAAATTCTTAAACGCATTACTCTCTAAAATTATGAGGATTATCTTCTGTTACTGATGCCTTTGTGAGCAATGAACTCCTTGATGTCACACCCTAAAACCGTATCACCCAACATTAACTAAATTCTTTCTAATGCTTCATTTCACTTGAAAATAAAACCCCAAAATACATAAAATGTTTCTCTTTGATACACTTGCTTTTGGTTAGCTAATACCGAACACTTGAATTTCTTCGTAAAACAACAAGAAACTATTTTAAAGTTGATCCTTGTACAACACAACTCACTTGGCTCAAATATGCCAAACAATTTTTGTTTACTCATATTTTCAAGTATCACTCGGCTTGCCTCGAATTTCAAAGTGTAATACCAAATCAGCCTCGGCATGACAACGATTTCACGCTGATTCGACAGCGTATGACAGCTTTTCAAGCGGTCCCCCAACCCCTCTTTGACACCACGCTTGGTGCACATGGCGCTTAAGTGGCGCTCAATATCAAATCGCATTACACGCCAAGTCTGCGCAATGGCCAGCGGACTGTGGCGCCGTTTGGCAGTGCTGTCACCGAAACCAGACGTTCTCTGCTCGCGCTTCGCAGCATATTTGTGTGGAAGCTTAGGAATCGAACACAACCAACATGGCGCGCTTTCTTGGTAATGGATAAAGTTTACAAGTCTACGAATTTATTTTAGTTTCTCTTCATACTTTGCATGGAGATGTGCACAAATATTGGCATTTAGCTTTCAGCAACAATTGTTGTGCATAGTTTTCAGCAACAATTGTTGTTCGACAACAAAACAAAACCGGCAAAACATCGCTTAGTAAATATCGAAGAAAAGGAAAAACTTTTAGTTGCACTTTTAGCTCATTGATGAGAATAGTTGTAACTGCATTGAGAATGTTTCACGAAAAATTACTTTCAAAGACTTTTCAACTAACGAACCCTGTGCGCACGGATGAAGCAATGCTGAAGACAAGAAACCGTGTACGAGTATCAATGGCATCAAGAAATCTCTATTGACCCGAGTCTTCTTTTCCACTCTCAAGTTAATATATGTAACTCCTTTTACCTGTCTATTTCTCTCAAAAAAGAACAGTAGAACGACGAAAAAAGGATACTGTGTGTTCATCACAGGGAAAGAGTATGGTCTTCCTGTTATTTTAAGTGCATCCAACTATTAACTTATCCACGTCCAGTCAATGCTTAATTTAGTATGAAGGACTAAAATATACATTCGTGATTCGTGACGTCATGGCTTATATATTTTACTGGAACACTAACGTTAGTCGTTTCGACTATCATCGCAAGCATTTAGGATACAGTTGCAAAATAATGAGTAGCATTCCAGGTACGTAGTTCCTTTAGGTATCCTTATTTGGCAACCAAAAGAAGGTTCATTAAGCCAGAGTTAAATATAATAATATTTCAGAATAACTCATGTATCGTTAGCTGAAACCAGAATGAGATAAGCAGTGATCTCTTCACCCTTCACAATAACGTTCCATTGTGTATGGAACCCGCTTAGGGTTCCGATAAAGAACTCGACTATTCAGAGTGCGTCCAGAGATGGAAGGTTTTCTTTAAAGAATTACTCGATTAATAGATAAGATAGAAATATAGGCATTGTACACTGCGACCAATAATTTATCTAAGCCCTTCTTCCTACCAAAGGATATTCCCTAGACCCACAATCCTAGTTAATGACCCTAGTTATCATCTTCTGCTGTACCACACAGTATCGCAATAGAGGATTTCGTATTTCGGTGATTCCTACGCTTCTCCAAAGAACATGAAAATTGTGCTCTGTTCCAGTCCAAAAGTCGACGTGTACATATTTCCTGAGTCTACAATATCCAGTCTTGGCCGAAGCACAAAGACTTTAATTTTAAGTTGAAGGCATCTAAGGAAAATATTTGAGTGTCTCAGTCCTGGGGTGTCAGCCCAGCATTGTGAAAAAAGTACTAAGTGTGCTTGATAAAAATTTTGAGAGTATGAGAGCAGTGTTGATACCTTCAATAGTATTTTAAGGCTGAAGAATAGACCATCTCTAAGCCCCACTTTGTGGATGAAGAAGAAGTAGAAACGATACAACACTTTTAGTGCCACTGCCCGGCTCTGCAGGAACGCCGACTCCGCATCTTGGGGTCAAGATTCCTGACAGACCTGGCTTGCTCGGCAAAGGTCAAAATCTCGAATCTGCTCTCCTTCATTAAGAGGTCGAACTGGTTTCCCCTTAACTGAGACTATTGGTTAGCTCCGGATTCACAATGGGCCATTTTGGCCTCCGAGTGGAAGTACGGTCCTGCCGCACACACCCTTCCCTACCTAACCTAACCTAACCTAAGCCCCACTTTCCTGGGTTTCAGAGGAAAGACAGTTCGATTTCTTAGGGTAGCAAACAACGCATCCTATGCCGATCTTGGCCGTAAGGTCGACATAAATCCAAGATGTCTGACTGTCTTACTGAGACAGGGAGAACAATTTAAAGGGTCAGGAAGATCGGTACGTTGCTCGATTATCAATTAAATCAAAACATTGATCGTGATTACCAAACATTAGGAAGTGTTTACCAACGATACTTACCGATTTCCTCTTTCAGAGGATTCTACTGGATTTCTGCTCTACACAGAGTCCTTTCGCCTTCGTTCTTGCCAGACAAAGACAAGAAGATAGTGGAAAGAGTATCTTTCAGTATCTTTTTATGTGAAAATTTCTCAAGTTAGGCGGGTCTTTGAGGTTAGGTTATTAATTTTTAATTTAATTGACTGGCACGACAGCCCGCTTACGCGAGACTAAGGCCTAGCTTCCCGCAACCAGCCGTGTTGTGCGTGTGAATGTGTACGCGGGTGGAAGGGACCTACAGTTTTATGCCGGTTTCGAACGGCAGGTTGGGAGCTCTTTCATAAGCAATTTTTACTCTCAGAGGTTTGCCATTTCCAGTTGAGAGGACAGCCACCGAAAGAGAAAACGAGTTTTCCCGTTATTTTTTTAGGTGTTATTACAGGCAGTATTTGAACCTGGGTCGCTGTCTTCGACTCGCAGTCCAACGCACAACTGAGCCACGGCGGCTGCCAAGGTTAGGTTATTAGGTTAGGTAACTAATGCAGTCCAAAGGCGCTCACAAAAGTAATTGAACCATTCTGGTACCCAGAGTCTGTTCGCTGGGTATGTGTGCACGGTATGTTGGCTTGAGTCGCACCTAATTTGATACAAGCAAGAGCTGCTTCCTCAAGGCAATGTGATGCCCTTTTCAGCATTTTCTCAAAATTCACGCTTGCGGCAAGGCCTTCTCGTGACTTATGCTCCCATCTTAAAGTGTGAATGCCCCGTTCTAATGGCCATCATTATTGCTGATAATTAGCCACGGAACTAATTATACCAGAAAGGGTGCGCGGCTGATGTTAACGTAGCGCCGAGTTGAAGACCTTTTCCAACTTACTGAATGCGATTTTTCAATATAAAAAAATTCGCCGCGGCCTGGCTGTGCGGCGAGCGAGAGGAATCGCGCCCGTCGATTGTTGGTGCGACTGCTGTTTGGCGCTGATTCATGCTGTGCGCGAATGCTTTCAATTGTTTTGTTTTTGGCGGCAACATTTGCGGGGCGCTGGCAGCAGGTTATGGCGCCTAATGGCATGCAATGGGGCACGTTTTAATGTCAATTTTCAAGTGTTCATTGCTGTGGTTTTGCAGTGCTCGAGCACGAAATTGTAATTTGGTCGATTAGCGAAATGGACGTGCAGGCAGGCACTGTAGACACATAGTACATACTTATACACGCATATTTAGGTTTGTGCGTATTTGAAGTGGTAAGTACACTGACAGAAAAATGCTGCTAATGCGTTAGAAAATGTGGGATTAAAAGTATGAAATATGCCAGACACAACAGACGCTGACGGCTAGCGGCCCAACGATTCAAAATCGTCTGCGCAGAAATTAGGCCAACTCCGACTTAGTACTTTTGGCAGAATGGCCAATGCGACTTGGCTTGCCATTTTGTTGGCTATCAGATGCATAAAATGTTTACAACCTGACACTGCTTGCGCGCCGAAATTTCACATACATATTTGCGCCAATCTAATCGGTGGCTGGTCGTCGCAATTGCTTGCCTCAATTAAAAAACTTTGCTTTGCCGACGCACAGCCAAAGTCAGCGTCAGCGCATACGACTGGAAAATCGCGCTGCAATTAAAGTTTTCACTTGCAATAAATGTCAAGCAGCGCTGGCTGACGCGCGGATCACCGTGTTGCGCGAGTGTGGCGCGCCGTCAGTCGGCGCAATTGAGCATTAACACCAACGCAACCGCGCCACGGCGCAGAACGCGTCACGCCGCGCCACTTGGCGAATCCCTCTGTGCAGCGCGTCGAATGACAAGTTGCCGCTCGCCTGACACTTTGTTAACAAGCTGGAAAACAAGAACAGTCGAGCCAGTGCATGGAACGATCGGGCGGCCAACGTGCACGACGTCAGTGAAATTTAAAATATTTCTAGCATGCGAAATGCGTTGGCACAGCCGCGGACAGACACTGCTGCAATACATTTAATTCTACTTTTATTGCAGCGCTTTGACGTGTGTGCGTTCGGCGTCGCCCACTAACTGAACAGTCAGTCAAAGGGTTGTAAATCATCGGCTGGCTGCAATTTCGAGCGCAAGTGAGCGCATTACCGAAGAGGAGACGAGAGCACAGTGTCAGTTGGGGACAACGGCGCAGGCGTTTTCGCGTCATGGCGAAAATAGCAAAATGCCTGAGCCCGCCGGTGGGCGGACAGATGCGCGTGTTCGGCTGACGAGCTAATTGGGGAAGGGAAGCCAAAAATAAATATAAATGATATTTAGTCGAGATTGTCTACATAACAAAGCAGTAAACATCTTAGCTGATGCAGTGGCGCGCACAGGATTTTATTGAGGGGGGTTTGTGTACAACTTTTGAGCCGAATACCTTTCGAAACCATATTTTGTACCAGCAATTTTTGTGTTTGGGGGAGGTTTGAACCCCAGAACCCCCTCTGTGTGCGCCACTGAGCTGAGACAGTTGAGCCATAACATCGTGCGACAAAAAATCACTCATCCAAATGTTGATATATTCATGAAACTAAAGGTCATTCATAATAACCTGGCATCCTCAGTTTAGCATCCTAAGAAACTACATGTGAACACCTAAAGGGAAGCCTGTTCGAATTCTTAATCATTCTAGTCTAGCGTCCACAAGTCAGTCTACAAAACAGAGACATTTCCTACCACGTCAATCTACGAAAGAGAGACACTACATCCAGCTTGCTAAGTCTTGATAAGATTAACATTATCCAAACCAATTGATTGGAAATACCTTGAATTAGGCAGTCGAAGGAACTTTTAGGGGCACACCATATGAATTATTTACGACCCTTTCCAAACACAATATGCAAATAGGTACAGGTCCACAGTAGAATCCCGACAACTTTTACTGAATTGTACTACAAAGAGTTCATTCCCCGGAAAAATACTAATTTTGTTTTCTTTCAGTCACGTGGGGCTTCCTAAAATCAAATCCTTTCTGATACCCTTTTTGAGAAGCTGAACAGCCTCACAATTACTTACCAGGGGAAATATTTTTTTCAATAAATCATCGAAATATGGTGTAAGTGATGGAAGTTCTTTTTAGAAGTTGTACCTAAATTTGAATTTACTTATCTCTTCCTATTTATTTTTGTCTGTCTATGTAAGATCGTCAGATTGTTATACGCGATACAAACAGAAGTTAGCAGGATCAAAGCGTGGCCTTTTGTTAGTTGGTCCACCTAAGATTTTTGTTTGTATTTGGGCTGTCATACCAATTAAAAAGAAGAGTGATGAGAGAGACGGCTCTTCTTGTTCGACGGATAACAACAGACCTACTCGCAGGATTTTACAAATTAAATTCATTGAACACCGTTCGTTATTTGCTTGCAATGCTTAATTCTTTCATAATTTGTCAGACACAAGTGGTGCTGCCTTAAACCGTAGAGTAGAGAAAAGATTCCTTCCTTGGAAAGTTCATCAGTTTCAGAGTGACTTTTCATTTAACATTATAGTCGCGCTTTTTAATTCTTGACGAGTCATCGAATTCATGGTGTACTTGGCTCTTTTTAAACGCAAATCGCATATCAGCTAATGATGTCCTTAGCGTATGAATTCTGACCAACAATTGAAACCAACGGCAATTGACGTGTTTCTCCTTTCGATGCTCCAACACATTTTATGTTATCGATAATATTCGATTCTAAGAAGATCAGTTTAGGTGTTGTGTCTATATTACTAGTACGCGTTAGAATTCCATACCAAAGTCAATGTGGGAACCTCCAGAACTTCTTCCTAGTATTCCAAAAATACTGAAAATACAACGCAGTGTGTCCTACTCCGACTTCATCAATATCAAAGAACGGCATTAAAATATCTCTCCTATGCCGGAAATACTTCGCCATTTGAAATCTGCACACTTCTCCATATTACGACCATTTCTATAATCTCTTGAGAATAGTCCGAGTATACAAAAAAATTTCATGGCTTGCTTAGCTTGCTGCTCTATCTTTTCTAGTTCTCCAAAATTACTATCTTTGGTGACTTATGCTAAAATGATTAGTAAAGGAACAGAACTCTAGGTGGCAGATTGACTCTGGGTTTCGCACATATATATTTTTGTTTTCGCCTATTTAGCTACTTTTTTCTAGTATAATTTAATTTAGAATTATGTGAGATAAAGAGGATTAATCAAGGTTAAGTCAGGGCCCATCAGACCTATAAAGCTGATCTGAAGTCAAACTAAGGTTTTGTTTTATACTTGGGCTATGCTACCAATTAAGAGGCGAACCGAGACGACAATGATTCAAGATGATAATGATTTACGAGGACAATGATTCAAGATTCGTATCAGACTAATAAAAAATAAGAAAAATAAGAAAGAGACATTAATGGTTCGAACTCATTAAAATCGTTAAAATACATAAAAAATTTATGTAAATCTTGTACATGAATTTATTTCAATTTTGAAGAGATAATTTTTAAGCCAATGTTAAATGTTAGTATATTTTATTTTTGTTACGCAAAGGCATAAAGAAAATCTTAACCAGAAATTTGAACCCTTTTTAAAAATGTTTTAGTGCTCAAAATCTTTATGCTCAATCACAGAATTTCTCACATACAAGTACACATACAGACATAAACATATGCAAAGGCAACATTTTCACATGAAAATTGAATAACAAGAAATGTTGTAGTAAAACACTTTCAAAAATTGATGTCGCCAGCAGTAATTTCAAGCAATTTGATATTCCATAAGTTCGTGTTGTGCTTCAAGGAGAGCAACAAAATAAGTACATAAATATTTTTGTATGTACTCGTGTGTATTCGAACAGTCAGTTGCAACAAGCGAGCACGAAAGTGACACATAATAAAAACTACATTCGACCAAACATACGTAATAATCAACAAATAATACAACAACAAAAACCCAAAAAAATCAATGTTGTGTCAACAACTGCAAATTGACTCATAAATAAAATACTCAAAGAGTGAGGTGCAGACAGCTGAGCAAATGTTTTAGTGGGCACAACAACTTGGGGAGTCTTGAACATTTGCACAAAAGCAGCAAATAGTAAAAGTACACAAAATAAAAAAATACAAAATTTCTTTTATTTTATTTTATTTTATTTTATTTTGTATGTTATTTCTTATGTTATTTCTTATGTTATTTTATTTTATTTTATTTTATTTTCTTTTCTTTTATTTTATTTTCTTTTCTTTTCTTTTCTTTTCTTTTCTTTTCTTTTCTTTTCTTTTCTTTTCTTTTCTTTTCTTTTCTTTTCTTTTCTTTTCTTTTATTTTATTTTATTTTCTTATCTTTTCTTTTCTTTTATTTTATTTTATTTTATTTTATTTTATTATTTTATTTTATTTTATTGTATTTTATTTTATTTTATTTTATTGTATTGTATTGTATTGTATTGTATTGTATTGTATTGTATTGTATTGTATTGTATTGTATTGTATTGTATTGTATTGTATTGTATTTTATTTTATTTTATTTTATTTTATTTTATGTACTTTAATATTTTCATGATTTTTATGTGTAAACTTCTGATAGTTTTCTAGAAAAACCTCAGTAGCATCTAAAGAAGGAATCCAAGCCTGGAAAATCATTCAGTATGGTAAAAATCAATACATAAGACCAGTCAGGCCTGGGACTGAGAAGGTAGGGGAGATGTTATCTGAGGTCGAGTGATTTCGGAGGCCCGAATTTTATCGTTGCAAGTATTTTTTCGTTGTTATCTGAGGCCGAGTGATTTCGGAGGCCCGAATTTTATCGTAGCATGTATTTTTTCGAATTTTTTTCTAAGAGGACATTCGAACTATAGACCTGGGCATTTTGACACTTTCAAGAGACGCTAATTAGCCGTTACTATTTTTTCATACATTAGATATATAAATATTTACATATATATCGTATTTTCTTAATCTTAGAAATGCCTTCAGAGTGCAGGGATCCCCATTTCGTTGACAAATAAATTTTGAATATTTTTATTTGCATGTACAAATATTTAGTAAGTTAATTTAGCAAATAGAAAAATAAAAAAATTAAATGGAAATATAAATACAAATATCTATACACAAAATACTCTGAAATATACAACTCCTCAACAGATGAAAATGCATTGAAATATGCAACGACTTTAAGGTTAAACTCATAACCATTGGGTTCACATACGACTTAATAAACGAATAATTAACATCCAGCAAAGTGTTAAATTTCGAAAACTGCAACTCACACGACAATTACAGTTCGATGGAGGCGATGCGCTCATAAAAATGCCTCAGCACTTCTTGCAATTACAAAGAAACGCCGCTTTAGTTGCCCATGGAAATGTGTTGTTCCTTGAAAAGTTTGACGTTATAACTGTCTTTAAGTTTTGTTCATACATAAGTACATGGCGCATATAAGTGATGTATGTTTGTCTGTATGCATTTATGTGCATTCATTCTTATGTGCTGCGACATAAGCGATTTGTTCAATGTTGACGATAACTTCCAATTCATTGTCTCCGCCGTTAAATGAATTTTTATGCGGCATTATCGTATTAAAATCGCATTAAATTGGAATGTTTGCAACACGCACACACATACACACAAACACAGAAGCGTTGGCATGTATTGCAAATAATTGCACACATAAATTGTTGGACGCTTTTAGTTGTTGTTGGTGGTTTTGCGCTTAAACGTTTTCATTTTCCTGCGCAATGTTTAGTCACATACATATGTACAAGTACATATATATATAACTTACATATTTATACATACATTTACAAATTGGTATATGTGTGTGCGTGTGTGTTGGGAATGTTGGTTGGTCGATTCGTTGTCCGGGTGTTGCGTATGCCAACGTAAAGAACGGCTTCGCTTACTCGCGTCCACTTTGGTCACTGCTCTTGGGGCGACAACAACAACAATAACAACAACAACAACAGTCACAGCAGCGACGACATTATAACATTTCATTTGCTTTATGTGGCAGCCGGGCAATATGGTGCAAAGCGATACCGCGTACAGTGCGTTGTTCAATGTGCAACGTGCAACATGCAACGCGCAAGCAGCGTCAGCGCCGGCGCACGCCATCAACGCCACATATGCTCGTTCGCTTCGCGTCGTTAAAATGTTAATGTGCTGATAGTTTGCTTGTTTTATCGACGCTTTGACCGTGCAACTTTTGCTTTTATTTCTTGTCGTTCTACCAATAATTTTACTTTTATGTTGCGTTCGCCGCCGTTGCCGCAATCGGCGTGTGGAGAGTGGGTCTGTAGGTGGCTGACTATCGATATGGGGGCATCGTATCAAAAGAGTTGAAATTCCAGCTTAAGTAGATTTTTATGCTACGCCAGCAGATATGTAGACGCTAGAAGATTCGCAGCTGAGTCACGGTGGCGTGTCTGTTTTTCTTATATGTATGTATGAAAGTATATTCTGGAACGAAGTTCAATAGAGCGATTCCAAGTCGAACAAACAGAAGCTTACTTAAACGATGTATGTATGTTTATTGATTTTTATGTGAATAAATCAAGGCAGATATTTTTCAATTAACAGCTACCAGATGTTTGTAGTAGTTAATAACCTTTGAGACCTTTGAAGTTTTCAGTACAATAAATGAATATGGAGTTTTTTTATATTTATTGAATAGTACGAATATAATTCAAAAACATTAGTGAATTTATAGAATCAGAAAGTGTCAAACACGAGTTATTTATTTTAATTTTTTGAAACTCTTCTGAGCAAGTGATCCTGTAAAGTTGATTAATTATACTTAGAGAACTTGATGATATTTGTACAATTATAAAATCAACTGAATAAATCAGGGACCCAAAATAACAGTTATGATTTTTTAAAAATTCGGAAACATTGCCCATTTTTGAGAGATATTTATAAATGTTGGACAATAATTATTATGAGGGGAAAAATACTTTTTTCGCCATTTCGTAACTATTATTCGTGAAAAATATTTTTTTCTGTTGCCTACTAACTATTATCAGCAAGAAATATTTTTTCCATTGCCCGGTAATGTTTATTTTTTGAAAAATATTTTTTCCGTCATCGCATAACTGTTATGAGAGACAAATATTTTTTACGTTGCTCGGTAACATTTATTTTTGGAAAAATATTTTTTCCGTTGCTCGGTAGCGTTTATATTTTGAAAAATATTGGGAAATATTTGTTTTACGTTGACTGATAACCAGGGAAAGGATTTTGTGGAAATTCCCTTTTTTGTTTGCTGCTAGATAGAGCATTTCTGATTGAAAATGAGCACGAATTAGGCCCTCCTGATTAGAAATATACCACTTTTATTTTGCCTTTTTTGCCTTAAAAAAGCAGTTTGCCTTTTTCACCCATAAATGCCTTTTTTTAGTGCCTATTTTACCTATAAATGCCACAAAATGCCGATTTGTTGAGCGCCTTTTTAATTTTCTTTCGTTTTTAAAAATTTTTCCCCCCTTTTGTTTCGCAAAAATACCTTGAAGTGGCAACATTGGAATTTCGTTAACTTATCGATGTTTTTACATTGATTTGATCATTCCCAAGCAGTTATTTTTTGTTGTGAAGTCGAAAATTTAAAGAAAAAACATGCCAAAATCAAAAAGTTTGGTTAGCGCAAGCCTAAAACCTTGAAAACCTTGATGTTCCTTTTCTTTTACAAAAACGAGGTATAAATATTGTATGTTGCATACGTCAGATGAAATAAAATTATTTTTTTTTTAGATTTTCTAGTAAATTTTTCTTATTTTTAAATGCCTGTTTTTGCCTTTTTAAGTTGTTAATGCCCTATTTTGCCTTTTTAGGCAGTTTTTATTGTCTTTTTCTGCCTTTTAGGCAGTTTTTAGTGCCTTTCCGTGCCTTTTTTGCTATTTATTTTGCCTTTTTTTATAGATTTGTATGTCCTCAAAATCCTTTCCCTGCTGATAACTATTATTTTGCAATATATATTTTTTACGTTGAAAATACCGGCACACAAAAGAAACAGATGTCTGATCGGTGAATGCGACTGTAAATTTTCTATGGAACTAGGTTCGCATTTTGTTTACAAAATACACATTTTGACAGAGGTTTGAACCCCCTAAATCTCCCTTTGAGTGCGTCAGTGATCCAGGAGATCAACAGGTTGTCAACGACCGCCTTTTTAGGAATGTAATCCAGTCAAAATATCGATAAATAACACCGCATAACAGCATGTCTTGTGCATGGAGTTTTTTACATGAAACTGAATCGTTTCTTCACGCTGTTTTCAAAACCATACTCCGTTTTTATGTAACAGCTCTAGTTTTCGCAAAAAATGGGCGTGTCAGTTTTTCGAATTTTCCTCGGCTTTTTTCTCGTTTTCGACTTTAATTTTCGCCATCAGAAAAAACGCCTTGAAATTCAATATTTTCCTACTTTGAAACCTTATTACAACGCCAATTTAGAACGCATAAAATTGATAAACGTCAGAAAAGATGGCGTGAGATGTTGTTAGTGCAACTATATAAAAATCATGTCGATAGGATTATTGGTTCAGAAATGAAAAATTAAAAATTAAAAAATTAGGGGCCTCAAAATATGCAAAGTTTTTAATTTTTTTTTTGTTTCGAGCAATTCGAAATATTTTTGTTTTTTGCTTGTATTTCAGACTATAAATGGAACATATAAAAGAGCATATTTTGAGGCACCTAATTTTTTAAGGAAAAAGTATGAAAAGTGCTGAAAATGACTATGGTACATTTTTGCTATTATTTCGATGCGAATGTGTATTCCGCCAAATAATTTGGCTGTGTTGTATTGCTTGATGTGTCGGCTTTAATTATGCACCTAGCTCGTTAATTACAAAAAATGTGTATGTTTCTGACCATCAAAGAAAACGCCTTAAAATTCCATATTTTCCGACTTTGAGGTCCAATTACCGCGGAATTTTAAAACTTATAAAAATAAGTTGCATCGGAAAAGAAGCCGTGCGGTGTTGTTAATGCGAAAAGGTGAAACTCATGTCAATCGGTTTATTGGTTTAGAAATTACGATAAAAAAATGGATAAAGTAGAGGAAAAACTGAAAAAATGACACGGTACCTATATCTCACTAACTAGAGCTGCTAGAAAAAATGCACCCAAATTAGTAAGAAACAGTAGAAAAACTCCATGCAACAGAAAAAAGTGGTTTTTTGTTGTGCTGTGTAATCAAACTTTTTTTGAATTTGTCTAATTTTAATATACGATTTTATGTTATTTTAGGCTACACATACATTAAATTCTCGCATGCAATTTCAGCACATATGCGACTACACGTATAGCTGACTAAATATAGAATATTCCCGATTTGTTTACCTTGCTGTACCCTGTACACTATTTATTTATTTATTTGCGCCACAAACAATGCCAACAATCGAACAAACACACCGCAAACATGAAAGAATTATTAGCTGACGCAAAATCAGCAATGCTGCTGCCGCCGCCACTGCCACAATTGGTAAGGCACAATAAATATATCATCGTTCGCGAAAAAATCGCATTCCAACAATTTGTGAAAACAAATAAAATTGCACACAATAATGCGGCGGAGAATTGGAAATTGCAAGTCGTGCCATGTGTGGTAGCCATTTGTAGTATGAAAACGATGTGGTAAATCACAACGACCACGAACACAAAAATACATACAACAACTGGGCGGAAGTTTATGGCAAATCGAATCGAATCGAAGCGAAATGATTGAAATCTATGGAGAGACGCTCAAATGTTGGTTTGCTGTATTAACTATTTATGCAGTAGTGTGGTATTTAAAAATAAATTTTGATAAGGACTTTGGTAGGAAAAACAAAAAAGAATTACATCTTTCAAGATCAGTTTTTGCGGATTTTTGGTTAATAGTTTAATGCTGGCATTGAGAATCTGTGTAAAGTAATCTGAATTATAAAGCGATTCACTTTAAATTATGACCTAAAAACCGATTAATGGTGTAATAGGCCTAACTGAGTTCTTGCTAGTCTGGCAAGTCCTTTCATGGTAAATTGGACGATAGGTCTTTCGTTTCTAATATGAGCCAGCATTGCATTGGTTCTAAAAGGATACAAAGATAGAGAAGGTTTTGAGGAAAGAGTTTTTGGGCAGCTCTTATGACCTGATTTCATACGAGCTGGGGAAATTTCTACAGGCAACCATTCCACAATCACGTCTTAAAAGCCAGAAGCGAACTCGTTGTCTTTTGTACGGAGTCCTTTGCAACATAGTATCAAATTAAAACGATCAAATTGAAACGACGAAACGAATTAAAACGACCAAATATAGTAATACTGCGTACTCAGTTTTTCATATCTACATCCTTTGTCCTTTTAAAAGGACTTCAAAATTTTGTAGGGGATAAAAAATAAAAAAATATAAAAAATACTTAACCTCATTAGAATATGGCGATATGTATATCAAATGAAAGAGGAAAGGATCAAGAATTTAAATAAAATTGATTTTTTATCTATTTGTAAAAAAAGGATATGAAAAAGGTCCCTTGAATATTTTAATCCTTTATATCCTTGAAAATTTATATAGAATTTTCTTGAAAAGTAAGTATGTAAAAACTCAAAATCTCCTTGATCACGTGTCAAAATGTCATTACTCTAACTTTATTGGTTCGAAAGTTATTAAAACAAAGGAAGCTGCAATTCTAAAGAAGTAAAAAATTTCTAATTTATTTGAGTATCAGTATCTTCAATAATAAAAAGATGAAAAATCAATGAAGCGAGAATAATTAAATTTTGACACGTGATCAAGGAGATTTTGGGTTTCAACATACTTACTTTTCAAGAAAATTCTGTGTAAATTTTCAAGGATATAAAAGATTAAAATTTTCAAAGGAATAAAAATTTAAAATTTTCATATCCTTTTTTTACAAATAGATAAAAACTCAATTTTTTTTTATTCTCTAGTTTCACGCCCATATGGACTTTTTCCGGTGTGAAAAATTTTTTAAATTTTTGTCGCACGGTGTAATAAGTACCATTCTTGAGGAAGTTTCATGTTCATGTTCATCGCTCGCCAAAGAGTTAAAAACGTTTGCAGTCGACTTACCTTGTAGAAAGAGGAATGTCATTAGAGAAATTTGCAGCCAATGCGACATCTTGAAGTTGTGTACGTCAACGTATTATCCAAGTGGAAGTTTTATAGTTTGGTGCAATGTATGTAAATTTACACAATTTGTTGGCTGGTCTGTATGTCATTAATAGAGCATGGCATATCTGTAAAAAAGAACAAGAAAAACACCAAAATTAAATGTCAATCGGAATTGGCTCACATTAACTTGAATATTTCGGTGCTTTGGCTATTTCTGCCCGATTAAACATGCAGATTGCTCAATGCTGGGCATTTAAAGCCAGCACACCTCGAAACCATTACCGATTGTTTCACCACACCGCAAACATCATTGGAAAAGCCAACGCTTCAGCATGTCGCACCTCTTCCTCATTCAACGCCACGCCAAGTCCCACCAAGCCAACACCTCATTTGGGATGCGTTTGCGCCTCTGTTCGAACGCTTCGGCCGTCCGCGCGGCATATTCATTTATTTAGCAGAGTCGCCTGTCCGCGTGCCACTCATGTATGCCATTGGACTGACCGTACAACAGTTGGTCGGAACGCACAGCTAGACGCCGCATACGCATGTCTGCCTGGGAACGTGAGCGCCGCGGCACACGTGCAATTACTTAATTGCAGTTTGGGGCTGTGGGTGCGGGTGTGGCGGCCGCATGTGTGAACGCCGCCTAAGTATCGGTGCGGCGAGCTGTGGTGTTTGCATTCCGGTAACGGTTGCGGTGTCACTGAAGTTGTTTGCGCGCGTATCTTGATTAGCGGCCTGCCATGTCAAGTGGCAATTTGCGCACAAAATGCCATTTTGAGTGGCTCGTTGGCGGCGTGTTTGCTGCGAATGTTGCACGAAACTTGCAGTGCTCTCGGCTCGTGTGTGTTAAGTACACGATAACTTAGTGCCAGCAGTGCATAATTACTTGGTTATTTTGTAATTTGCTATTGGAAATTACCTCAACGGACTATGTCAATGAAATGAATATTTGTTTAAAAAGGAGGCTGGGAATATAATTTTGATGCTTTGAACGTGCCGAGTAACTGAACTTTTGATTGTTGGAACTTGAGTAAACTTAGTGTTGGTGTAAGTAATAATTTAAAACTCAGAAGTCATACAAGACCACAATGGATGGATTCCCCATTTGCGGCGAATCTACATGAGATTTGTAGCATCGAGCCAGTGTTGCCAGATCAGGAGATTTCCTCCTAGATTTAGGAGATTCTTGGCCTTTTAGGAGAATTTTTGGGAGGAAGAATTGTTTAGGAGAAAGTTTAAGAGATTTTAATGGTGATACATACTGAATTGTCGAATATTGAAAGCTAAAGTATCTAATTTAATGCAATTAAATTTAATGCTTCAAAGTGTATAATTTATGCAATGAATGAAGGACGTTTACAGAAGCGAATTTCATACCGATCTAATTTTGTATATGTTTTGTTTGTGTTAAGTTGTTCTTAAGCTGAAGCTGAATGAAAAAAATAGCTGCAATAAAAAAACAAACAAATATAATATATTTTTTATTTTTTTATGAAAAGTTTAATTCCTTAGTTTTTAATGACAAAAAATAAGAAATCAATTTTAGGAGATTTTTTTAATTTTTAGGAGTAAATTTCAGCTTTTTTTAAGATTTAGGAGAAAGTCATTTCGGGTATCTAGCAACACTGCATCGAAATTACATACGCAGCGTTTTATGAGGCAAAATACAATTATACACTTGTTACCGGATTCTGTCATGCAGAGACCATATTGGAACTTTTGCTCATTGTAGTACCACAGGATCTCTTAACTCTTTTTTGTTAAGCTTCAAACTAGTCTGAACAGGTAATAAAACGTATTAGAGCCTTAGTTCAGTTTCGGATATGCCGACGAGAATAGCGATTTTGCAAAATCCAAAGTGTTGTTTTTCTCTTTCTACAAAGAGCGGGACAGGTGTAAAGTAAGTAGATAATGCTTTTTTCTAGTCTACGTCTCTGCAGCTTCTGTAGAAATCGTTGGTTAGGTGACGCACACTTAACACTAGAATGCCCGACAATCTGACATACCTAAAATGCCCATATGTAGTCATTTTGACTACATTATTATTTACTGACTTTTTTTTAATTTTATTGATTTTTAAGTAGCAAATATGAATAAATGTACACGAGATTAAACTAAAATAAGCATTTAGTTTATTTTTTTATGGTTTACAAAGTAAATTCATTTAAATAAAATAGCGTACTTTGCACATACATGAGATAAAATGGAATGAAATTTGGAATTTGGAATTTTTGAATGAATTTTATGAGTGAATTTTGAATTGAAAAACTGGGGAATTGTCACAGCCTACTATGATATTTTTTTTAAATGTTTGCAATTATTTGAAATTTTCATATTTCGCAATGGAAGATGCATATTTGTCTATTATCAGTAAGATTTGCTGAAAATTGTATATAGGTAAATTTTGCAAAATTGGTTAAAATATTTTTTAAAATTTTTTTAATTTATTTATTCCATTTAGCTTTAAAAATTCATAAAAGTCGCGTAAGATATTTTTTTTGAAAGCGATGCTAGAAAAGTTATTTACAATAAAAAACCTTAATGTAGTCAAAATGACTACCTTGGGCGTTCTAGTGTTAATTGTCTAACGTGGCCAAGGATGCAATAACCTATTCAGACAGCCAACTAAATTGAGCCAATTTAGTTCTTAATTGAGTTTATCGCTTTTACGGTTCACACACCTTAAATTAGCTAACACCTCAATTTAGCTGTTATCGAAAATGTTATTGAATATGTTTTTGTTTTGAAGGAAGACAGGATTTATTTCTGTTTAGGTATAAAAAAGTTTTTAAAAAACATTCGTTAAACACTTAGTAATATTAATTCAACATCCCTACTGATGCACAAAATTTTTAAACGAAATTTTAAAGCAACCTTCTCATTTTTGTTTTGGTTCCGTCAATTGTGAATGCATTTTTTTATCGATAACAGCAAGACACAGGGTTGCATGGCGAATGGAGCTCAATTTATGGTCAATTTAAGTTAAGTTAAGTTGAGATTTGTTTATGACAAATTGAGATAAATTAAGAAAATGTCTTAATTGCGCAATTTAGCTGGCTGTGTGAATAGGGTATCAACCCCCACAATAACCCTAAACGTATCTATACTTTTTGAGAATTAGCAGACATTTAATGTGCTAGATTTGTCAAGATTTGTTGTTGTGTTAACTATCTCTGAGGTCGCTCAGGCTAATTTGGCAGCTTTTTCCATCACTTCTTTTATGACCAACTTGCAGGTACTCAGTGAAGCTCCAATTCAGGCGAATTCCCAGCCCAGCTTCTTATCTAACCAGATTGTCTATCCTGCCATACTTTGCGATGTTTCTATGACCAGGCACCCATACAATGTTAAACTGCTTAGTTATCCCATCGAGAGATTTAAAGCAGCTAATCACTGTTTTTTGATGTCAGAACATAGGACCTTAAGGCCCTAAAAGCCGCTTAGCTGTGGCAACTTGCTTAAAAAACACCAAATTTTTTCAATCTCATTTCACAGAACTAAGGATTTTGCTTGTTACCAGTTAGAAGCCACAAGCCAGTATCTTAAATGGATTCCCCATTAACAATTGAGCTGAACAATTAACAGCTGACCAACATGACCATCAACAATAGAAGCATTTACTCTAAACAATGCAAATGACACTTCATCTCTGCAATGTAAATTAACAAATGGGAATCTCTATATTTACTTTAAACATACATATCTGCTAAACTTAATGCCATAATAAGATTTCCGTTAAATCTCTGCTAAAAATTTACTCAAGTGGAAACGCAGACGTGTCCTTTTTTTGACTAAAAAAAAATCGTAAGTTCTTTTAACCTTCATAAATATTTTACCAGTTAGTAAACGTATGCTGGCCTTGAATATTTCAAGCTTCTTCCAGCCGGCAGCATAGCTGTCTTTCTGCGCCACGGGTTGGCCAACGGCGTGCGCTGTATGCGATCTTAAATAGGTGTTTCTAATAAACTAATTTCCTGCAGTCTTTTACGATGTCTGCACGGAGCAGGAAACTTTAACAAACACCCGCAGCTTTGTTTTCCACTTTCGTCGTTGCCTAAGTGCGCCAGAAAACTTCATCAAAGGACAATGGGGAAACCGACTTTTCTTTTTGGTTTCTTCGTTTTTTTAATGTCTCCTAAAAAAGGTCACCCTTGGCAAAAGAAAAATGAAAGTACACCAACAGAAATCCCTTAGACCGGCGAAATGCCAAAACAAACACAACTGGCATATGCTATGGTTTTTGTTTGTCTGTAGCTGTTGTTGTTGTTGTTGTTGGAATGGCAAATCCAAGTTCAAAGTTGCTGCGTACAACTCTGATATATTCGCTTTGAAATGAAAATGTAATTTTTCCACACACCAACACACACACATGCAAGCCCACTCACACACTGGGCGCTGGCCCAAAAATACACATCACATTAGTTTCTAAAGGCCATTAACAGCAACTGCCATATTTTGCCATTTCGAAAAGAAGAAGCTGAACAACATGGACGCCTAGCACCCGCGCGCTGACATGTTTTTCAATACATAAATACATATAAATTGTACATATAAATTGTGCGTGTGTGTGTATAGTCGGAAGTAGCAAACTTTAGAAACATTAAAAGTAAAAGAAAACGCAGCGAAAAACAATATCAAAACATTAAAATAAAGAAAATCAGATATTTACACGGTCAAGCGAACGACAAAGGAAGCCTCAGGCATGCGCGCGCGCAAACAATACGAAATGCTGGCATTGGGGGTGGACAGAGAGCGAAGTCGGGTGTGGGTCGAAAGGCGCTGCTCGGTCGAGCGTTGGAAGTTATAGAAATGTGTGCGGTTGACGCTTGAAAGGTTGCCGTCCCAACCGAAAATTATGTCATCAATAATTGGATAGAAAAACGGCCAAGGCGACAAAGCTGACTGACTGACTGACTGACGTGTACTTCACGCCACGAGTGTGAAAAGTCTTGAAAAAGTTTTACAAAATTTTTTAAAGTTTTCTTACTTATTTCAGAATTTATTATTGGTTTTGTTTAGAGTGATGTAGTGTTGTTGCTTTTAGGAACTATAATGATTTTTATTTTGGTGGAACAAGAACTAGTAGCAAACAGTAAAAGATATAATCAGTTTGGAATTAAGACCATTAATAAATTAGATGTGTTAGAACAAATTTTTTTTTTTGGTTTCGTTTCTTCATTTCACGAAATCGTTTTTTATTAAAAATTAAAATGCAATGCCGAGGTGCAGAAGCCCCCTTTCCTCATTACACCGTTGCCGTTTATGCCACTATGATCGAACACATATATTGAAGAGGTAGTCTCCAGCCGTAAGCGGTACTAGAACTTAGTCCTACTAAACTTATAATAAAGTAGAAACCTGTCCTAACAATTCTTCAAACTTTAAATACTGAAAAATACTTTTATTATTTTTCCAGTTTCGGAGTTAAAAGTTTCACCACAAGGGATGCTGTTTAGAGAAGTAGTTCCAATTTTTGTTCTGATGAAACCTTCAGTTGTTATTCGACGTCTCACCCGCCTTTCCCAATTACTGTTGTTATTAGAAAATACTATGGTATTCGAAATGTGTAGGTTATTCTTGTTGAATGAACAAATTTTTAAAACAAGTTCAAATTAGCGGGTCAGGAGACCTGTTTTGAATAGTAAAACATTGAAACCTGCTACGAAGTGCGTTCCTCAGTAAAAAGGATTTTTTTTCAAATAAGTAATAACAAAGAAATTTGTTTGGCAAAACCGATTTATTTTTGCAGTCCCCTTCGAACTCTATGAAACGATTTCCACGCTCTAATAGCAGGTCTAATAAGTTTTTAAGATCGTCAGCTCGGATATCTTTCAGAATGTCAATAGAAGCCTTTTGGACGGCTTCTAGGTCTTCAAAACGCTTTCGGTAAGGTCACAGGGTCACATATCAAGCAAATAACGGCAATTTTTGATGGATACAATGCGATTCTTAGGCAAAAAACCTGTCACCACTGTTTATAGATGTGATGGCGTCAGTCAACTTGTGCAGAACACACCTTGCACACACTTTTTGGTAGCCAAATGTTAGGTTGAAGTGATAAATAAAATAACACAAAAGACTATAAATAAGATAAATGTATGCTATTGAAATGCTTGCATTAAATTTCAAGAAGTTCAATGAAGATTTTGACTGATCTTTGATGAATTCACGCACAGTTTTGTTAAAATTTGCAGTGGTTACGAATTTTTGGTTCGTTACGTACCTTGTATGAAAAAAATTTGAGGTACTTTTTCAAAACACACCTTCTTGGCTATTCACTACTAATTTGTATATTATTTGCAAATTGAGAAACTGAAAGCTTTTATAAACTACTGCACTCTAAATACTTCAAACTTCAAATTCTAAATACTTCAATGAAAAACTTTTACATGAAATTTCGACTTGAACCTAAAATGAGTGTTGATTGATTATTCCAACCATTCAATCCAATTATTCGTGACCACTTTCAGTTGTAACTTTTTTAAGTTGTTCTGTTCAAAAATTATCAAAATAAAAAAAAAATAAAAAAATTAAAAAAAAATTAAAAAATTTGCACGGAACCTTTGACAAATAATGGTTAAAAGGTAATACTAAGAATTAATATGAGAAAAAGCGTATGGGTACGAATTAAGTAATAGTGGTTAGGGCTTGTATATGTTGGTCGTACTTCATTTTGAATGTATAAAAGACAACATCAGTTCGTGATTAAGGAGCCTCAGTACAACTTATGACAAATTTTATACCATTAAGTATGTGGTTTTCTTAAAATAATACAAATACGGATGGATGGTAGGAACTGAAACCCAGGCATAAATAATTCGATTACCTCCTAAACAACTCCACAAAAAAAGGATCCTACGTACATTCCCAAGCCAGCATCTCTGCACTAAAACTTCAAGCCAAAACTTTCCAACTAACCTTCGACGCTTATTACATCAAAATCATTGAATTCGCCGCAATCAAATATCCATTTGTGCAATGAATGTGAAAATTGTAAAATTCATTTCTCATATGCAACAATACCCACCAAACAGTGTAACGAACACAGCCAAACACTGAAAGAAAATCATCAGAAAATCACATTCAGCGCCACTGCACCAACACTTCTTGCATGTTTTTATGTTTTCTTTGGCGCTTAGCAGCCACACACACACGTCACCACGCTCCGCATTCGCGCTCACCGTGTGACATGCAATTTTCCTTGCAGTATAATCTGCGCGAACATGAAAAGGATTTTCAGTAATTTTAGTTTTTCGCGGTGGCGGGTGGCGGATGCGTTGTTTGAGTTTTAGTTCGTCAACGACTGCAGCATGTCATGTGCTCGCATGTGTTGTTGTTGTTGTTGTATGTGTGTGTTTTTGTGTATTTTCAGCTGACATTTTCACTGACACAACGGCTGCGACCTAAATGGAATATCAATATTTTGGCAAAAAATTGCAGCAGCATAAATTAAATTAAAACAAAACAAATGCATAATTTTTGCAACGTCAAAAAATTCGTTTGATGAAAAAATTACAAGTGATAATTTTAAAAATGTTTTATGCTCTAAATAATGAATGCATGATGCATTTGATAGGAAAAATCTAATACTAATGGTGCCTTTAATGAATTTTTAATAACTGTGAGCGTAAGTTTTTGTAATTGAATATATTTTGACACAAAATCAAACATTTAAATAAATATTCCAATATTTATTTAAAAATACTTAAATACTATTTAATACTACTACTAACACTAAAGTATTCGTATACCCCATGTCGTCTATCGTATGTCCTCAGGTTTTACTTGAAAATTAGCTGCAAGTAATAAATATGTATGTACTTATGTTAATAAATACTTGTAGTATTTATTTGTGGTTTCGTGTCTTCAGTTTATTTCATTAAATATTTGTCTTGACAAACAAAAATCAATGTAGACTTTGTACAACATGTGTTCGCTACAATCTTAAAGACGAATATTTGCTGGTAAACAACAATTAACATGCGAACGGGGTTTTGATTGCTTTGCAACACGCATTAATGTCGAACCAGAAATTCTTCGTGTGTATGTGTGTGTGTGTGTGTTTGGCACCACTGCTCTAAATTAATAATAAATGTTTAGTGAAAATTGCGAAATAAATAAAGAGAGCAGAAAATTTGTTTGGTTAAATGTTGTTAATTGCAAGTTGTTGGCTCTGAGCTTGAATCACTTTTGATTATATGTTGATTTATATGTTGATTTACGGTGTTTGTGTGCAAAATGTGTCGCATTGAATGCTGAGAAATATTCATACATTTATATTAATACATATAATGTTAACTTTTGATTCAACTCAAATGTAACTATTCAGTTTGTCGAAGAAATCTAGTCTATCACGAAGCTTTTTTCAAAAGAAAACTCTAAAATTTTCGGGCAGATTTATGAAATAGGTTTGTTGTGATTGCTATTCAAAAAAGATTTCTACGAACATCGGTGTAAAAATTAGAAGAATTAAATGTCGTGCGGTCATTAAACACTATCAAAAAGTTGTATGGGGACTCATCACCTTAAATGGAAACAATCAACTACTTTTGTGAGGTAGTACCAACAAAAGTGAAGCCGAACGTCCTAATTTCCCAACTGAGGTCACCACACACAAAATTGCTCTTCACGTTGATTAGTGATTTAAATTTTTCATAAATGTTTGGATATAAAAAAGATAAAAACATAGACTTTTGCATTGAAAATACAGTCGTGTTTCATTTAGGCTTCAAACTCTTAAAACGTCCATTGTTGAACCGTACTTTACCACCGACAGTTCAAAATGCACCGATTATTCTTTTAAAAGTACTGAATAAATAGTTTTCTAAAGAACAAATCAAACTTAATAAATAGTTTTCGAAAGAACAAAACAAACTTAATAAATAGTTTTCGAAAGAATAAAACAAAACTTAATAAATCGTTTTCAAAAGAACAAAATAAACGAAATAAATAGTTATCGAAATAACAAAGAGACTGTTATTTCTCTTAACCCTTTCGACCCCGAATTTTACCCTGTATCTCGATATTACTTTTTGGTATTTAAATCATGAAACACTTTCCTAAGAAGTGTGCACACGACATTTGAAGTCGCCACACCTCTTTGTTAGAGTTCTAGAGCTAGTTTACTTTTGAACAATTTTAGCTAAAAACGGGTTAAATAAATTTTGTATCAATATTTTTTAATTAGAGAAAAATTAGTTAATATTTATGAAAAAATACAAAATTATCACTTTTTGATTTTATTTAACCATTATTGAAGAAACAGGGTTTTGAGACCCAATTTGTAGACTTCAATTAGAACACAAACTTTCTCTGATATCGCCGCAAATTATTGGAAATTATTTTGGGGATAACAGTAAAATTTTTGTAATTTGCTTTGAACTCACTTCCAAAAATATTGATTTGTTGATGCCTACTTAAATTAAACCCATGAATTAATCGTAGCTTTTGCTATAAGATGACAAATAGGTGAAGTTGCTCTCAGGCAACTTTGGGGTCGAAAGGGTTGAAATATGTTGAAGTATGGTTGGATTAGGCAAAAGATGAACGTATTTTCCTTGTTCATTTCAAATCGAAATCTCCTCGTTGCTGAGAGTTCTTCCATGTTGGTCTTATTAGGATTCTGGATGTTCGAAATGCACCTTTTTCCAGAGCCTTAATTGAGTTCAATAGTCTCCAAATTTGTCGAGATTGATTTTTTTTATTTTCAAAAAATCGATTTGTGTATTCTTTAAATATTTTTATAAGTTGCATAGTTTACGTTTTTCCATTTCTTACGTACGTTAAAATGTGTATCTATAGGAATTAAAAAAAAAATCGATGGTCCTACTTTTTGATTGAAATGTGTTTTTACTGAGTTTGGGTTCCATTGGCTTATCGTTTCCAATTTTTTTGTTTAGTTGCTTTCATATATAATAAACAGCCACCAAAACCTAACCTAACTTGTCTTCAAATATTTACGAAATGAAAAGTTGCCATGGGAATTAATTATTTATTATTTAAATTTTACTAATTTAATTTTATGTTTAATTTTATTGAAATGTGCATGTGAAAATTTTAGTTTATCAATGTCTCCTTTTTAATTTTGCTCGCAACAAATGTGTACCCAAGGCAACTTTCCCAGGCAGGATATTAAAACTGATTGTAACAACCCTTAGTCATTGCCCATTAAATATTTATATCAGTTGGATACTAAATTATTATTTTTTCAAAGTGTTCTTCAATTGCTTCCATTCGATTTGAATGAATACATTTTATTAGGAATTCCAAGCCCACTTCTACTTAACAGGTTTCAATAGTTTCATTTGATTTAAAAATCATTTGAGTCTAAAAATATTACGATACCTAGAAGCTGTATGTTTCCATCGATACTTCATATCGAAAAATACAAACAAAGCAATTTCTATTATTTATCTTTATTGTTAAAATTCCTCTCAAGTTATGGGCAACAAATCACATACAGACATACATATCTACATAATTCCTATGATTATGGTTGTACACGAAGGTGCGACATCCAAAAATTTTCCGTAGTTATTGCTACAAAGAATTGAACGCAAAACGAAACTCTGCACTTGCACCGTCGCCGGTCGCATAAACACACAACAGCCAAACAAAAAATTTCTAATGAAAACTGTACACAACGTGGCACAAGTTACAGCAAACCCAAACAAGAACAACATCGGCAACAATGGAAGCATGCAAACAATAAAGAAAATCAATTACAATTGCTGACAAGTGCAAGTAAGCTCCCCCGGTGCCCGGTGTCGACACGCTCGTGCGCCAAAAAATTAACAACGAACAACCAACCCCCTCACAATGGTGTACCGCATATCTGTACGAGTATATATGTATCTGCACGGGTGTGGGTGTATCTTTGTGTGCGTTAGTGGTGTAAAGCGGCGGCGGAGAAGCGCAAAACAACATGTTATGGATTTCGTTCGCAACGCAACGCAAATAGGAATTATACATAAAATCAATCAATTCAATGTTGTGCAGTGCACTCGAGCAGAATAACAACAGCCACAATTGCGAAGGGAACTGTATATCTCAAATGTGCTCACGGTGCAGCGGAGCAGCAGTGAAAGACCAACCACTACGAATACAATGTGATTGTGCTGAATTTTCCGTTCACACCCCAGTAGACGGAAAAATAATTAACAGAAAGCGCCTTAGCTGCCACCAAAGATAGTCGAACGATGGGGCGGGGGGAAATGGTGCAAGGAGAGAAGCAGTATGGTCAGAGGGGGCGAAACACAACACCAATCAACCAATGGGTGGGGGAGTGCGTTCACTGAATTACTGGTACTGTCGCATGCCAAGTGAAAATCTAATCCATTTCCTTATCCGCTCGACAAAGAACGTCAAATGCGGTGTAGATGTCGGGGCAAAGCGTTGCGTCACACACAGTGTACTACATGCAAGTGTCCTTAGACGTGGCGGATTTTCAGTTGTTGTGCTTGTTTTCTAAAGTGTTAAGTAATTTATTTGGCGGAAGTAAGTAGACACACGATATACAAATACACAAGCAAACACACACGGTGGGTGTAAATCAGTGACTTGGTGGTCGACTGTGGGTGCGGTTATAGTTAGCGTTATCGTTATCGTAATTGCTTACGGCATAGTGTCAGGAAGATAATTCACACATGCAGCAGCACGTTACATGGTGTTACAGTACAGCACAGAGAGAATTCACTACTCGGCCATGCACTACAACTATGTAAAAGAATCCCTGTGATCGCTTTTCCCGACACTTATAACTTCAATGAACCAAAGCTGAATGCGTACACAATCCTCCTCTAATTATACAAGACTAATAGTGGTCTGTGTTACAATAGACTGTTCCTGTACTGAGCAATCTTTGGCTAACCCAATTTTACAAAAAAGTTAGTATTACTCGGGAAGATCCCAGAAGAGAGCTTATAAAAACATTCGATTCCCTTTCTTGGCTTGCCCAATCGAGACTGCTGCTGTCATAGATGTAAGAATGAGGAGGAAATAGAATCTGTGCAGCTACTGGAAGACAGTCCCAGATTGGTTTGACGCTCAGATTGGTTTCAGCCAACAGCGAACACACGATAACAGGGGCTTGATTTCACTCGGGCATTTGAGGTCTCCGAGAATACTTAGCCAGATCTCCTCACATACCAAATCACTCCTTCCCAAGCCTCATCCTCTTAAATCAAAAAGAAGATGTCACAAGAAGAATACGATTGGTTTCAGCCAACAGCGAACACAGGATGACAGGGACTTGCCTACACTCGGGCATCACAATGAACCTTTTGAGGGCTCCGAGAGTACTTTCTGAGAAACCAACAAGCTGTCTATCTTACCTAACCTTCAAGTAAATAACTAGATCTCCTTACGTACCAAACCAATGCCTTAAGGTATCATGGCACGTTAGAAAGGGGAATTTTTAATGACTAACAAAATTATTTATTTTTCAGCTCCTTTATTATCAATCTTTTTGAAAATTTTTCAACAATATATTGCAGGTTTAAGGAACACAAAAAATTGGCTCGACCGATTAAAAAAACATTTTTTTAGTTCTTTTTATTAATTTATTTTTTACAAGAATCCACCACAATATTGAAGAAAATTTTTTATTTAAAGTACTTTTTCTGGGAAAAAAGGTGAAAAACGCAGTCAATTTTTGACACTTCTTTTCAAAAAGCTCCTATACTTTTATTTTTAGCGTTTTTTTTATTTTTCTGGTGAATTCCTGTGTCCGAAAGCTTAATAACTATGAATCTGTTTTGGTTTTTGTTTCAGATTAGCTAATCCGGAGATTAAGTGTCCGTAATTAAGGATGTTTTTTTTTTCGACGCGACTTCAGCTCCACCTATATAAGAGACAATATGCTAAAAAAACAAAAAAAAATTGTTTGTGTTCCTTAAACCTTCAATATATTGTAAAAAAATTATCAAAAAGATTGATAATAAAGGAGCTGAAAAATAAAGAAATGTGTAAATCATTAAAAATTCCCCTAACGTTTCTAACATTTCATCTTCTTGAATCAAAAATATCCACTACGATGTTGCTTGAGTAAGACAGTTTTTTCCAGTCAGAAGACGTGAGCCACTTTAAAAATTAACACCAAATCTAGGAAACCATTCTTACTATTTTCTTGTGCTTCAAAATTAAAATTGTATTGTTTTTTTTACTTACAATGGTACTTTCAGCTACGACGAATTTCTTGAAATTCCGAAGGCTAAAAAATGTCCTAAATAAAGATTACATTTAAGGTCCCGCATATGCCATGTTAGGACTTTAGAGAATATTTTTAAATTTATATTGGACTTGTGCTATCTTTCATATAGGATCGATGGTCCCGGTTTGTATTGTTATTGTGCGGAGATCTTTATCCAGCTAAAGGCTAACGGGACACTTTGTAAGGACACGGGGAAACGGTCAGCAATTTATACATTAAACTTTGCTTGATGATGATGATGATGTGAGGGTGAGCAGACGGGCTACAAGTCTTGCTTATAAAGCATTCCTCCCCTCGCCTTCACCCATCCCACAGTGATTCGATTCCATACAAGCGCGTGACAAAATTAGAAGGAGTGGTCTAGTCTTATTCTGTATGAAATTTGTGTTGTAAAAAACTTCACACATTTCTGAAAAGGGTGAAATATGTGGAATCATAATGGGCCTCTTAGGCCTCCGCGTGTGTCTTTTATAGAGACGTAACGTGCATAGCACTCAGTCCAATCGAACCATTGTATTGTGAACAAAGTGACAGCGATTAGGGGTCATGAAAGAAATTAAGGGTCCTCAATCCACCTGAACTTTCTAGTTTTTTTTAGAGATGAGCATGAACTTCGCTCATACTCAAAACATCGCTATCTAAAATGGGTCCCATGCTTCTCGAGAACACTGGCCAGTGGCAGATGAAGTGCTCTGTTGTATCCAAGTCTTCGGAGCTCGATTTGCATTTAGGGTCATCGATGATTCCCATGGTTGTCATACACATACTTGACACATGCATTGTGGCCTCTGATCGCTGCAACTATGAGTCGCAATTACTTCCAATCCAGTAGAAGAAGAAAGTCTACTCTCTGCTTAGTGGGTACTCTTAGAAAACACTTTGCAATTCTGCAGGATTCCACACCTGACCCATTCCCATGTGAGCAATACTTAGTTCTTCTTCCATTGTAAAACCTCTGCTGCACTGAATATGGGGTCAGTCGTCCCAATATTTTACTTAAAAAATTTGCTCACACTTGTCGCCAAGATCCCATGTTTGCTTCAACAATGGTGCAGTCCTAAAATGCGCATCAAATCGCCACTGCAATTTTGCTGCAGTCTTAGCACTCTGTGAGCTCATATGAAATCTCAGCACACATTGATATTCAAACGCATCGATTTCCCTCAAGATTTGTATACCACCCAATTGTAAATTTTTTTCTTGCATAGCCGAAAATTGTTGCACGCATAAAAATCAATCAACACACACACTTAATAGCAATGCCGCACGTCTACAGTGGGGCAAGTGTCGACATATGTATGTTTGTGTACGTGTGCGTGCGTGTGTGTGTATGTGTGCGAGGCAGCAATGTATTTTCCCCCACTCCTCTTCGATTTTTCTTGGTTTCGGTTTTTTGGTATTTTCATTAAGCGCACTCAACCGCACCGCCCATTCGTTTCCTTTTCACAGTTCAACAGCAAACAAGACGTGGCTATACATAAGACCAACTGTCTGGCTGTCTGTTTGGCTGTTTGTCAGTGTGCGCGCTTGAGGTGCTGAGGGGACTATTTGTGGATTTCCAAAAGACAAATTGTTTTTACGGCCTGTTCTTTGCCGATATTGCAGCTGGGCTGGGCTGGGCAGGGACGGCAAGTGGGGAACTACCAGTTGACACGTATGTGTTTGTAAATTTGTTTAGTATTTAAAATTCAAAAGTTGTTTTTTCACACGATTTTTCTTGAATGGCAATGCGCGCGTTTCCCTCTCAAAAATTGGTCTTTTTTGGTTTTTGAATTCCAATTTGGCGGTTGATTTTCCGCCGTTTCTCACCACACAATATGTACGTATGTATGTATGTATGTACGTATGCATTTTTTCGGTTAAATCTAGTGCACTGGCATTCAGCTTTGCTGCATTGAGCTGTTTGTACGTGAATGTGGGTGTGTTTGTGTTTGTCTGTGCGAGAAAAACGCAAAAATTTACATTTGTCTTTGTTGTTGTTGTTGCGCTGCTGTCATTGCTCTTCGGTCGCTGTGTTGATTTTTATTGAAAATCACTTTTCAACCACTTTGTGGGTGCTTAAACTGCTGACAGTCAAACTGACATATTGATGGATGCTTTTTCTGTTGCTTTCGTTTTTACACCGCTTTATATTAAAAATATTTCTTTAAATGCGCCACTGCTGATATAGTTTTTCTTTTTTGTTTTTGTGTTTGGGAAAATTCACTAAAACCAAAACCACATAAGTGACTTGAAAGAATTTCTTTATTTGGTAGGGCACTAAAATAGTCTTCAAAAAGCTAATATATGTCATGGAGTGCATTAAATCAAATTGAAGTTCACAAAGCACAACAGGACATTTGTCAAAAGTTGATCTCTCCTGAATTGGGATTATCTTCGAATTTTACTGACAAATGGCTTTGAATTAAATTTCAAGTAGCGATCCAATAATGACTTTGATTTTTATTGACATAGCTGAATATATTTTTAACTGTTAGTGACTTTGTGTGTATATTTTTTCAATTCAAAAATTTCGAATAAATTAAAAGCAACTTTTTACTTAGTTATATAAAAATGTGTTTATGTACATATGTAGAATTGTGTTTCTAGAAAGTTCCCAAAGGTAAATCGAATAACAGAAAAAAGGAATTTAATGCATAAAAGTGATAGAAACAAAGGTCGATTGATCGGTGATCTTTACCATAGCGCAGTGGATCACATCACTCTTATATGCTTAAATCAACATTAAAACTTTTAAACAACTAAAAAAGCGCATTTAATTTAAATTATGCAAAAATGTCTGAAAACTTCCCACTCAAAATTGGGATATGGAAAAACTTTAACCCTGGAAGTGCATCGTTAGTTGAATCGACTAACAAATACCATACTTTTTCATACAGGGTCAAAATTACAATGCACCTCCATATTAAAAAACAGTAATTCGTTTATGACTCAGAAACACCCACAGCCAGTTTCTTCATGCTGCTGAAGAAATTGGTAACGAGATAGATACAAATACGAAAAATCTCATATAAAGGTAAAGAGATTTTGAGAAACTTGTTGCAAATAGTCAAAAGACAAACAATTACCTATATTTGTCACCAATAAGGAAGCAATTTTTTGTAGCTTTGTAAAAGTTTGGTAAGGTTACGTTGTGTGATCGTATATTATAGGTACTTCTTCTTGGAGGACAAGTTGACCCCTTTTTTGAAAGAAGACAAACTTATTAGTCTCCTATAGGAGCGTTTAGGTTGATTAAAACTTTTGATGAATCAGAGTTCAAAGCATAGATTCGAGAGTTCAACTAGCACTGGGTTTGTCAGATTCAAAAGAACCATTGGCCCCAGCAAGCGAAGGCGGTATTTCTGGAAAGTTGGACACTGGCTCGGAAAATGTTCTAAGATAAATTAACAATAAGGGTTTGGAAACTTTTGATATAAAATAGAGAGTTATGCTGAGTATTGATCGAAATATGAATTAAAATATGCAACAAAACGATAAAAAGATAATTACAATGTTCGGCAATATTCAATTTGATTAAATCTCTTTCATTTCTCAAGACTGTTGAAGTTATTCAAATTAAGTTTTTAAAAATAAATAAAAATATTTTTTCTACATTGAAAATATTTTACTAATATGAATATTTTGCACTGTACTGTACTTAACTGTACTGTAGTTTTTATTGATGTTTTTACTGTAGTTTTTATTGATGTTAAAAGCATAGAAACCCAATCGAAAAAAATTTCAGTTTAACCAAATACAAAGCATTAAGTAATGCAATCGACTAAGTACATACAACAAGGACATTCACATCTTAAGAACCTTTACCAGACCGTTTTTTACTATAAGTAGATGTTTATCGGAGAGATTAGGTTGAGGGTGTCGGCTCTTGTTCAGGACATGCTAGATATGTAAAATAAGATTTTTGTATATAAAGTTTGTATTAAAACTTGGCAATCTGCGATCAGGTTAAGCGATGTTTTCTTATTTGTCTCCTCTGACTTAACCTATAGATGCTACCTGCAGCTTGATTCATGTGAAATATGTGGTAATTTTGTATACAGGAACAAAACATGACAGCTTACGATGAACACGATTGTCACTGAGAGTTTTTATCTAAAATTAGTTAGAAACTAATATAAGGCGTAATAAAAAGAAATTAATTTTTTTGATAGAATTTGAAGGCTTTATTTAGCAAAGAAAATACCGATTTAGGTGAAATATGCATTGTTTTGTTCGATAAGTGGTTGCCATTTTGATAGGAATTTCATTGTTTTTCCCTCATAGAGACTCTCTTTTTTGGCAAAAAATTTCAAAAGCTTTTCTTAGTGAAAATTGTTAACCAGCAAAATTATTTCCCATAGATAGGAGTTGGTGATAATCACTTAGGTGATATCACTTAATTAACTAATTGAAATAATTAAATGCAACAGTGTATACTATTAAAACAAGACAATGACATTAACCCAATAGTGCCTAGCGTGACCATATGGTAACACTAAACATGCACCCAAAAAATGTACCTCATTTTTCAATTATACTTCATATTAAATCGCTCAAAAAATGTTTTTGCAAAATTCATAAGAAACATAATTCCAGCACATTCGGGGTAACTAAAGATTAATTAAAAAGTCATTCATTTCTAACAGAAACATTAATAATTATATTAAATATATGGACACTGTATAACCGTGTTGACTATTTTAAATTTAAACTCAAAGTCTAACTAAATAGCAGTGAGAAAGTCAACTAAATACTAAGTAATAGGGGCATTCACAACGAGCTCGTTACTTCGTTAGTTTGTTATTCGGTATTTTTGTACGTGTACTTTTTTTAAGTAAAAGAAACAGGTTACCGTAACAAAGTCGCAAGGTGGCAGACCCGACAAATCATTCGTGCATTGTTAACAATTTTATTGTTTTCATATTTTGCAAAGTTCACTATGAACTGCCATTATCGCGTTTTTTTTGTTCTTAACAGCTGCGACTATAGAAAAAACGGGTACTTATAGTTAAAAACGTAACCAAAACACCAATTAACGAATTATCTAACTAACGAGGACGGTGTGAATATCCCTAATAATTCTTATTAACCCTAGTTAGTTACCTAATACTTATGTATTTTTACAGCGACGAAGGTTCGTACTCATTGTCGTTTTAACAACGCTTGAAAGAATTTGCTTTCTTGAAGAATGTATTTCTAAAATTAGTAAGGTTTTCTATAGGTTGTTAGTCAACTTTCGATTTATAAATAACATATGTAATACATTTAAAAACACTTTTAAAAAAAATTGTATTCTGTACTAAAAGCAAAGACTTGAAAGATTAACATAAAAAGTACTAAACAGCAATTTTAATTTAGAAATTAATTAATTTAATTTTGAAAATGATTCGCAATTAAGGTTTAATAAAAATATTATTTAATTAATTGGAAAAAATATAACAGGGCTAACTACGGAAACATTAGGATGAGACAGATTTTTAAAAAACAATGAAATAACTAAAGCCTAACTAAATGAAAATTCATATAAAAGCTAATAATGATTTTATCATAATTGAATTAATTTGTAATTTTTGCGAGTATAATTAATTTTCATTGGCGGATTCAGTGGCATTAATAGGGGTATTCACACCCAGCTCGTTAGTTTGTTAGTTCGGTACTTGGCAGTTTTTTACGTGTATTTTGTTTTTGTTCGTTTATTTTACAAAAACAAATTACACGTATACAACTACCGAGTACCGAGTGAATGCCCCTAATGTTTTACTCAGCACTATTGAGATCACATAGACTTCTTATACTCATAGAAATTTGCATATCAATTTTATTATTATTATTATTTAATATTATCAATCAATATTCGACTATATAGTGTATCGTAAAAATAGTGTACAGTTGTTATAGTTTTGATCGATTTGCTTCATGACCCACTGTAAACTTCTCTGTTCGAAAAGTTTAGTGCTAGAATATCCTTTGCGAGCAGCAGATTGCTTAAAATCAGAAGTGAGACTAATTAATTTGTTTATCCGGTAAGGAACTAAGTATGTTTGACTGCCTTGCTTTGGTCACCTTAATTGGTCATTGATTGCCAGGTTTTGTGATTACTAATTAATTTGTTAATCTTTGTATTGAATTCTTATTAAAACTCAATTAACCCGGGAACCCCAATGTTTGTCGATTCGCCAACAGTTTCTCTGTTGTTTACTCTTTTGCCATAAGTGTTCCAGAGTTAATGGCTTCCATTTAAATGTCTTTATTCCCACACACCAATACACCTTCTATACAAATCCAATCCAATCCTTAAGTGTTTACCTCAAGTTTGCCAAAAAAGAATCCAATTTGTGCGCTGCTTCGTTAAGATTTCTGTTAAAATTGTATTTATATTTGCATTTGCAAAATGAAGCCAGTATTTTCAATTGGCTGTGCACACATCGCAATCACGGACTTTTGAAATTCTTTGACAAATTTCAACAAAACTTGCCCAGCACTTGACACTTTAGCACTTTAGTACTTCACGACATGCATTTTCACACTTTCACTCGAGAATGTTTGAATCTTATTTCTTCAAACTTTTAGCAAAATCTATTTCACTTTTTGTGCAAAGCACTTTTTCGATCTGACCGATTTATGAACAACACTTCAAATGCTGCGCGATTTTCGCTTTGCTAATTTTAACATTCGATTACTTGAGACGCTCGATTAGTCGCTCACATGATTCTTTTTGTCGGTTGGCGTCGCTATGCTGCGAGCATTTCGGCCAATGCACAACAATGACACGAACAACTGACACTTTTGCTTTCGAAATTGGTTCAGAAAACCGTCGATTGGTGTTGATGAGCGCTCAGCATCATCACACAACACCATCAGAACATATTATCCAGCCAAGCAATGTGCCCAATGCTCTGCGTTGTGATATATATTCGGCGGTAAGTATCCGTCGGCCTCGAACCTACTTGGCGCGCGCGTCTGAAATGACTGAACTGCCTTCGTTACACGGCTGGCCCATGTCCAGAGTCAAGCGCGATAAACAGAGCAAAGAGCGGCGCGCCAACGAACGCGTAACATTTTGGTCGCCGACAGACACGCGCCCCCAGTTGCCGCCTGCACAGCGTGAGTGCAGTGAGCGCACACACACTTTTCGAACAGCTCGTGACACGAAGCGACAACTTCCAATGTTATTGCCGATTGGCAGCCTGCAGAAAAGGCAGCAGCGCACGAGCGGCCCAAACATGTGTGCATTCGATGTGGTTTTTGCTGTTGTTGTTGCCGCCACCGCTGCTGCTCCTCTGATCCAATTCCAGTTTGATAAGAAGAACAACAAGAACCACTCAACAACAAAAACAACAACAGCAACAGAGAACAGCGTAGCATTAAAAATGCCGGCGACTTTAACAGCGAGTGATATGCGGACAACAGAGAACTGTCGATGAGTTCGCCGCATGTTAACTTGGCACAGTGAACATGGTCGGTAACTAACTGTTAAGTGCAGCAATGCCACTACGCTGATACGAGTGCAAGATTGTAAAATATCGACTTTAACAGCGAGTGATATGCGGTCGACAGAGAGCTGTCGATAAGTTCACCGCTTGTTAACTTGGCACTGTTACTGTTAAATGCAGCAATGCCACTGCGCTACTTCGAGTGTGTCAATGTAAAAATGGACCCTTTTGTCTATACAAAGATATCTTGGTACTGTTTCGGTCAAGAAACTTTATGTTGACATTTTTAGTACCTTTTTGGAAATCTGTTGACTATATATTGAAGATCTCAGGTTTATAAGAAACACATTCCTGGAAAACTTTTAGAAACGATTTTTGAACATTACTCCCTTTGTTCTACACGAAGGTATCCGAGTAATTTCATATAAACAGTAAAAAAATACTGTTTCAGTGTGAAATTACTCGTTCAAATTTTAATCAAAGTTGGTGCATTCAAACAAGTAGTGCACCTAATTTGAAATTTGAATTTAGAATTGTATTCAAAGGTAGATTGAATTCAGTATATTCCATCAAGGCTATTGACTTCACGGACGTGTAACTCCAAGATGTCCTACGCTTTGAACGGAAAAACTTACCCTGGAAGACCAACCAATGATACACTTGAAGTCCAAATAGGCGCAAAAACAGTGAAAATTTGGATTCGTAAGCTTTTATTCCTTTGTCGAAAAATCCTAGCAAACACAGCATTCAGACATACTTTATGTCCATAACACAGCAACTAGAGGTTTCCTCAGTGGCGCACACAGGGATTTCAATGTGGGAAGGTGGGGTTCAGTGGCGCACACAGTATTTCATTTTGGGTGGTTTGCGTATGACTTTTCAGCCGAATACCATTCAAAACCTTATTTTGTACCAGCAATTTTTGTGTTTGGGACAGGGGTTTGAACCCCCAAAACCCCCTACAACCCCCATACAACTTTTGACTCCAATACCATTGCAAACCACATTTTTGCACCAGAAATTTTTTAATTTAGGGGGTTTTAAAACCTAAACTCTCCTCTGTGTGCGCCACCGGTATCCTTGTTACTCCAGTGTAAATCTAAATGATCTCCGAAAAAATCTGAGTAGATCCTTTGGTGCCAAGTAGCCAAGGTAGTCGCTTCTCAACACATCAATGCCAAATGTCTCAAACCTGATTCCGGTGAACGCGGCAAACAGACAGAAAGTGGTTTAACGTCTCATAATTCTCCGCACAGGCAGGACATAGTGCACTGTCAGATATGCCAAGATTCTCCAAGTGATTTTCTCATAGAAAATGGCCCATCACGGAAAGCATACGTTAGGTAAGACGGGCTAGTTTACTAGCTCCCCTGCAAGTACACTCCGAGATTTCAAAAGGCCCCTTGCGATGCCTATGACGGGAAGCATAAGTTTCGTCATCTGCAGCCACTCCAGCCTGCCCACTTTTTAGAAGTGGCTTTGATGGCCGCAGATGGGAGTGACGGAACAGGTTCAGGGCCGATAAATGCAGCCTCAGAGCCCCTTCTAGCTAAAAAGTCCAAGGTCTCGTTTCCACAATTCCTTGTGACCTGGAACGTCAGGCTTTTATATCTTTCGACATAGTTTAGCAGGACTTGATTATCGTGGACGAATTTGGAGGCCATGAGTGCAACTTGACTGTCTTTACAGACACAGATGGAGCTGTCTTAATCTAATTTAAAACGATTAAAGAGCACCTGCAGTGAACTTCTGTTTAGAAGCTCTCTAAATGTATGAAAATAAACGACCTTTTTTTAAAGGGATATTTTAATCCCGTTGCAGCAAGCCGATTAATATTGGAATGCTGGAAATGTGTTCTTCCTTTACCTTTTGTTGTCGATACTGGATTGCCAGGACGTCTTAAGGTGCGCTAGTCTACAATCCGCTTAGTGATTGTAGACTAGCGCTACCTTCAAACATGTGGGGCTATCTTCTTCAACCTAGATATATTGAGTAATCTATTGGTGATACGTTCGTTGTCAACCTGTATCTACCGCTGAAAAGGTCGAAAGATAGAATATTATGCTAGTTACTTAAGTGGTGTAGGAAATTAAGTGGAGAGATACCCAAGCTGATTTTCCTGTAGTTCGCTTTAAACCTCTTAAGGGTGCTTCTTATTCATTTATTACAAAGGGTCCTCTGAACTGCTCCCTTTAGCAAAAATGATCAACTTTGTTGTTTTCGAAAACTAGAAACTAGTTTTAAGGGATGTCAGGAGGGTGATTCCCTTGTTTGGTTTTACAAAGGACCTTTAGAGACGGGAAAATAAAAGAAAGCGACAGTCATTTCATTTGAGACGAAATTACTTAACCCTCATCCTGTATAAAAAAAAAGTAACGAATCTTGTATTTTGGGCAAATTTTGCCCAATACAATTTTACTAATTTTATTACTTTTTGTTGCAAGTATTGCATATAATTTCTACACAAGAATGATTTTTGCACACAAATAAGTTACAATTCTTACATTTTGTATTGTATTTAGTACTGTTAGATTTGTTTTCACAGAAGTGACAACGGCCTCTTTTTGTATTTGCCTTTTCTTGTGGGTGATGTAGCTTTTTGGCGGCAGTGCCATATGGCTGTGTCTTACGCTCCTGCTTTTCTTCTTCCAAAAGCTCAAATCCAAGTTCTTCCAAAAAAAGTCTGCGACGGAAATGTTTTGATTTGTTCCAGTCGGGGTTTATTGCGGTCCAAATCACGAAAGCATTGCATGCAGAGACATCAAGCATATTTGCGAATAGAGCTACAGGCCACCTATTGGTCTTCCGCTTGCAAGTATATGTGCCAACCAGTTGGTCGAGAGTATCCACCCCTGCCTTTGTATGGTTATAATACTCTATTATTTCTGGTTTCTTTGACTGGTTATCCTGTATTTTTGCGTCTTGGTGCAATGTGCTTATTAGATATACGCACCGATATTTCTTTGGAACATATGCTACTAATGTAACTTTATTTTTATGTTCAAAAAGCAACTCTGAGTAAAAGGCAGGTTTTTTTCTCATATCCAAAATATGTGGGGGTAGAAACAACTTATTTTTTCGGACAGTCCCAACTACCGTCATTTTCTTTTTCAGAAGTTCAACAGCAAGATCGTACGTGGTAAAAAAGTTATCGCAAGTTATATTTCGGCCTTTGAGTCCTTCTGCAAGCTCGAGTACCACTCGCATGCCTTGGTTCTTTTCAGGAGCGCAATTACGATTTCGTCCGATATAAACTTGCATAGACCAGGCATAGTTGGTATTCGAGTCGCACAGTGTCCAAATTTTAATTCCGTATTTCGCTGGCTTCGAAGGAATATATTGCCTAAATGGACATTTGCCACGATATGCCACTAGCTGCTCATCGACTGTCACGCATTCGTTAGGATTGTACATAATTTTCAAATTATTTGCCCATTTGTCCCACAAAACTCTTATAGGTGCTAGCTTATCGCGAGCACGCCGATCCGCCCTATCTGATTTGTCGTCGAATCGAAGAACTCTGCTAATATTCTGGAATCTACGCAGTGACATTGTTCCTTTGAATATGGGCCTCCCTTTTACATCGTCCCATAAGCATTCCATTGCTTCACCACAAGAGCGATAAACGCCAGCTAATAACAGCAATCCAAAATAAGCCTTCAAGGATGCATGGTTAATTTCCTTCCAAGCTTCTCCAAACACTTTGATACCTATGTAGTAATGTATAAATATGTAATGCGCAAAGTTTTCGAAAATACGATGAAAGCTACCTTCAATATTTGTCATCCTGATAATAATAGTTTGCATGTTCTTTGTCATAAACAACTCAAATGTAGATTTGATATCACTAACACGTGAAATGGCATATTGAGTTGGTCCTGGAGTAGTAGTAATAACGTTTTCATCCGTTTTTCTACCAACCAATGAGCTGCCACATTTGCCATACCAAATTGTTTTTTTATCCTTAGAAAGAAAACCAAAAGGTGGGTCTTCTTCTTGCGCAGTAACAGAAAATTGTTCAGCATCGGAGCAAATACTTTCTCCCTCGGATATGGCAATATATGTTACTGATCCTTCATCTGAAGAAATTTCGAAATCTTCAAGAGAGCTTTCGAGTTGCTGGTCAATTTTACGCCCTTCAGCCTCACTGTCTGATTCGCTCAGCAGCTCTTCTATTTGGCGTCGAGTTGGCGCGGCCGACTAATTGAATTTTATTCATACAGGCACTTTCCGGAAAGTATAGGCACATCTTTATACATACCCTTTTGGACATGGTGTTTTCTTTTCCTGAGTAAAGTTGCTGTAAAAGAATTCTTTATTTTGACTTTCACACTTTACAACCCGCGACTGCAATATAAGCAACTACACACGTACAAAAACGAAAGTTCACTGACGAATGTCGAATATCTTCCTCTTTCTAATGTTTTTGGATAAAACAGGTGTACATAAGTTGGGAATTCCCCAAATTTCAAAAAAATAACATATACAGTGCAGCCGTTATTGTCGCAATGCTGCCAACAAAAAACAAAACACAGTCTAAATGTTGCTTGCGGAAATAATGGGAAATTGTATTGGGCAAAATTTGCCCAAAATACAAGATTCGTTACTTTTGGTATGGGGGAGCCCCTGGTGGAGCAAGAATATAAATTTTCACAACGCTGCTAAATATATGTAAAAAAATAATTCTCAAGAAATTTCATACCGATATCACTAAATACACGCCAGATACGCTGAGCTAAAAACGCGTTTGGGCAAAATTTGCCCAAAATACAGGATTAGGGTTAATTAAAACTAAAATAGATTTATCATCGGATTATTACATCAAACGTCTTTTATTCAATGCCTGACGTTTGTGGCAAACACCTGTTCGTACTTGCTGCGTGAGACATAAATTTCTGAAATTGAAGAGCGCCATCTGGCGAAGCAAGGCCGCAGCTAACATCAACTACAGCGCCACGAACAACACAGCGATAGCATTAAAATGTTATGACAAACAACAGAAACGCCGTTACAATGTTAAGGTAAACACCAGAAATCCCGTTACAATGTTAAGGTAAACACCAGAAATCCCGTTAGAATGTTACGGTTAACAGCAAAAAGTGCGAATCGAACATGTTTGAGTTCGACTGCAACAACTTAACATACGCACAAGTTGACAACGAACATAGTGCAACACGGGCACTGCACAACTGAAACAACGCACATAAACAACGACAATAACAACAACAAAAAGGGAATTTATAGATACAAGCAGCGAAGCAGCCAAGTTATGCGTGTTCGAGGCGGGGGCTACCGTTGCTCCAATTAAAAGATATTTGCATACATTTCTCTTCCCAGCCATCATAGCATCAACAACAACAGCAACAACAACATGCTCGAAAATTTATGAATGTATATGTAGACCTGAAAAAGTGGTCGAAATAAAATGTTTCAATATATTTTCCGGGCTGCGTTGAAAATAAGCAAACAGTAAATTCGAAAAAGCATTTCTTTTTTTTTTATGATTTTATGTGGTCTTTGAGTTATGGGATCGTGAGTCTAATGACTTTATCATATTTTTGTTGTTTTTGTGTTAATTTGTTGAACTAATCGACCAGGTACAGGCGCCAAGCGGGCCAGCTGAGTTATGAGGTCATTGTTGATTACACAAGTCAACAAAGCAAATGTTTATAGGTTTTTAGTTTAGAAATCACTTTCTAATTGTTTATGGCAATAAATAATTAAAAATAGCATTAAGCTTTTAAAAGTTTGCATTTGTATCTTTAACAAATCGTCGCCGCAGAAAACGAATGTCGTATGTTCCATTGAAGTTAATAGCCCATACGACAATCGTTTTCTCAGGCGACGAAATGACCAATAAATGTGACTATGACTGTAATGGAAATTAATAAATATATGATCGGCAATTTAATGGGAAACTGCTATGCAGAATTGAACCCCAAAATGTATGTTGACCAGTGTATTTTGATGCGCATTTCAGTGTTCAACTCGCTCCATAATAAATCTCCACTTTGTTGCGTGGAACACGTGCTGCGATTACCGGCCACGATAGTTGCCTAGTCTGAGCAATTCCCACTCGAACGCTCCTCTGAGTCACTCGGTAACCCTTTACAAAGTCAGCCGCACAGCAGGCCAACATTTCACTATCTACAAATCGAGAAGGACGGATCTCTTATCTAAGCGCATATGGCACATTGAAGTCACTTAATTGCGGTCGCACAGTTTTGAATTTCCAAGTATTTGTTGTGGCAGCTGAGTGGCGCTCACTCGAATGCCCAAATCTTTCCTTCTGTCTGCTGTTCGAGAGCAGCTCAGATGACGCCGCTTCTTGGAACACAGCAACGCTGACCATTGTAAAGGATTCTGGCGCCGTTGTTCTGTATCTGTTTACGTTCTCGAATCCTTTGTATGTGCGTTCCATATCTGCGTACTTGAAAGGCATTTAAATGTGGCGCGTACTTTCCAAAAATTAATCGCCCAAACGCCTTCAACGCTAGTCAACAAACATTTAATCAGCACACACTTTACACATTCATTTGTACGTAGTTGTGTTTATGTTCTGTTTCCTCGAGTGTCCTTATCTTGTTGAAGTGCCCTCAACACACATTGAATAGAATTGAATGAAATGCTCGTCACTTCACGCCGCCGCCCGTCACTTTGCTCGCATCTCATATTTATCCTTCGCAGCTCTCGGCGCTCGGCTGCAAAGGCGATTGTAATCTTATCCCTAATAAGCAGAAGATTGATAACATTAAGCACAACAAAAACAAAACAAACTCGCTAAGAAATATCAAAGGTCGCGGCGGCCGCCTCAAACGTCGGCCAATTCCACCAACGCACATCCCAACTGGCAGCAAATGTGCCATTTTTCTTTGGCGCTGCACGCGGTCGCCTATTGTGCGCGACTAGTGTAAACAATGGAAACACTGGTGTCATAAATTCATCAAACAAACACTTTGTTTAATCTCGGAAAGTAATGCGGTACACGAGTTTCAACATAAGGCGGCGTCAATGCCAGCAGAGCGAAAAGTATCTCGAAGTGCTTTGGATATCTGAGCCGCGGCTCATCTCCACTTCGACCGAACAAGTATGAGCATGTTTTATGTGTGTCAAAACATTTATTTGTCAAGTAAGTCGAGATTTATGACTCGCTGAAGTGTCAGTCGTGCAGATGTTTTACTTTCAAAAGTTTTATAGAAAATCTTATGTTTTTTTGCAAATATCTTTTTACTGAAAATTTTGGCTTAGCTTAGTTGGAAGTCGCAAATGAGGACTAGTTAAAAAATTGGAGCTGTTGACAAATTGAAGACCGCTTGTGGGGTATGTGTAGATATAGCAATCAGTATTTCTTGGTCTAAATCGTACACTGTATCACAAAATTGAATGTCAGAATTTTTTTTAAATATGTAATAATTATAACGGACAACTTGGCGGTGTAAACACCACAACCTAAACTAGTCTTCAAAAACTCAACAGATGTGCATGTGAAAACTAGGTAACTCTGATGTAGTTATTGGAACAAAGCAAAAGGGGATAATTAAGAGAGAGACAGATACCGACACAGCAGATAACACTATGCGATACAAAAAATGCACCTAAAAATTAAAATTTTTTCTAGACTAACTGAAAATCAAAAATTTTTTTTAAGAAGTGTTTTGGAAAAATTTTTGAAAAACCAGTTTTTTCCCTGACCACATATCGCACACGCACTACAAAAGTGACACAACTCAAAATTTTTCATTTTCGGGTTTACGTGTTAATACTGTGCACAATGCATAAATCTACCAATCAGCAAAAGCTCAGTATATTTTGTTGTTGTTAACCGTTGCAAAAATACAGTTAGGTCTTTCTTCGTGTCAGAAGTTTGATGCTATTTGATTGCTGCAGCTCAATGCAAAAGAGTCCTAACTCAAATTGTGTCACTTTTGACGAAATAAATTGTTGTTAACCCTTAAATGCATGGCGTACCATATATGGTACAATCCTAAATCCTTCGTACATCTGTTGAATCAATTTAAATCATGTTTGTGCTTGCTCTAGATTGATTCGAAAATAATTGCCCCATGCATTTAAGGGTTAAAGTTAATTTTAAGCAAAATTCTGAAAATTTTCGTATATATTTTTAATTTTTAAAATTAATTATGAATTTTCAAAATTTTTCTATCAACTTTTTAACTGTCATTTATAATTATTAAATTCAGAAAAAGTGGCATAACTTGAAATAGTTCCGTAATTATTGAATTAAAATATCATCAAAACAGTCACAACTCAAAATTTTGGATTTTCTAGTGTAAAATAAAAAAAAAATTCTTGGACTTATCAAAAAGCATAATCTGTAAGGATTTTCTACTGAACGGTCTATTCGTTATTAAAAAAAATGTTTATTTAGCTCAAAAACAGTTGTTTGCGTTTCCTGAAAAATCACAAATTTTGAGTTGTGTCACTTTTGTTGTGCGTGTGCGATATGTATGTCTCTCGTAAACGAATCATCCGACTAGCACAAGCTGTCCGTCGTTAAGAAGATAATAGCTTAGCATTTCCAGCGATGTATAGATTGTCCAAATCAGATGAAATTTGGGGAAGTTACTGACAGTGAAAATTAAAAAAAAAATAATAATTTTTCGACCATTTGCAAAAATGATGAATTTTTGAATGATGATTTTTTTTTATAGAAAAAATAAATTATTCCCTCTGGTTTTAAAATCTCAGATGAACGATATATTATTTGAACAAATATTAAGCCTAACATCAATAGAATCGAAGGAAAAATTACAAAGTTATGAAGTAATGAGTAAAAACACCAACTTTACATTTATTACACCGTATTACAAAATAAAAGAAATAAACATTTTTGTTGAGACCCATCCAAATGTTGATTAGGCGTGAAACAAGAGGTCATTCATAGTGACCTGGCATAGTCAGTATTTCATTTTCTGACCCGAAGTCCTTTTAAAAGGACTTAAAAATTTCAAAGACATAAGTATTTCAAAATTTTTTTTTTTATATTTGCGGTTGTGCAGTGATGAAGATATGGTATCAAATGAAAGAAGAAAATTGTCGCCTTTAGACTATAAGCATTTCTTATACTGAACTTTCAGGACCAAAATATGTCAGGTAAGGAGAAAGTTAGTCTAGAAAATACTTTTGTTTATAGGTGCACGCGATTAGCACATTTTTTGTCAAGTAGTGTAATAGAGAACCTTTCATTATATTGGACACACAATTTTGTCGATCTCTAAAACATTCTGCTTTGGATGTGGATTTTTCAAGATATTCCAAAAATCCCAATTTATTAAGTAGATGAATATGTGAAACTATTTAACTCATAAGTTTTTCATGCTTATATTTTTATTATTTTCTGTCCTAATTTCCCTAGAAATTAATACAAGACTGTTTGTTCGGTCTCACAAACCAATAGGAATGTAAAAGAATATTTACTAGAATGCCCAACATTGCTAAAATTTTTTTTCCAATATTTTTAGTTTTATTTTATAATTTGGCTTCAAGAAATGGTAAACAAAACGAAAGATTTTCTTTTAGGAAGCCATCAAATAAAGTAATAAAAGACCCCAATGGAATAATTTAACTCCCTTCTAGCCGTAAAAATGGATCTTCTGTGATGCTAAACCGAAAATTTAATGAAAACTATCCACATATGCTTTCCGTTTAAATCCAAGAACTTTCAGATGGCTGCAATAATAACAGATCATGAAAATTTCAAGACTCCTAGTACGGCTCAATCATTTTAAGGAAAGTATCAGTCTTCATTGTTAGTCTCCATTGGCCGTTTTTAAAAGTCGATAAATTGAAGATCAGTCACAAAGTTCTTGGAAGTTGTTGGAAGATATTCGATGAATGCAGCTGACCTTTGAACGGTTACATACAAAAATAGAGGACAAAACAAGACTAATAAGTTCTAAACTTCGGATAAACTACCGGCAGGATGTAGTTTTAGTCGGAAAGAATCTTTTATGATGATGAATAAGCGTTCATCGGAATCTTTGAGAATGTTCGCGTCCAACGTAAACAAATTATAGTTAATCTGAATCGTTAGCTCTTGAAAATAAACGACCAATAAAGCTAGGTTTTCTGTATGAAACCGAGTGAAGGAGATGCACCGAGGACTTGCCGAATAATTTCTTTTTCACCTCATCTCTACTGATTTTCCATCTCATTCTGAGAAAAAGAAACAATTTCAGCGCAATGAAGAAAGTTTTATCCGACAATGACACAATAAGAACCGCCTAGAACGTTTCTGATTTGATCTCTTCATAAGAAAATTAATTACCTTAAAGCGTTGCAGTGAAATTTTAGGAAACCTGAATGTGGCCAATATAAAACTTAGTTTTCGTCTGTAAAACAAAATTGTTGGCATACAATCTCGAGGCTACCAATTCAGTATTTAAAAATTGAGTATTTCCAAACCTGATATTTGACAAGGCGATCTATACGTAGGCATTAACACTTGAATGTTCTGCATATTTAACCAAAGCCTTTAAAATCCCATATGAAATCATTTGAACAAGATTTTATTCCTTTTAGTTTTAAAAATAGTAAGTCACAGAAGATTTTGTTTCAGAAAGCACTAATTAATTTATATAATAAAAAAAAATAAAAATATCTCAATAAGTAAATTTTTACACCTTTAGGCATTCTAGTGTTAATGGAATAAATAAGATTATTACGATTAAGAATTGTTGCCTTCAACAGAAACAAAGGTCATGAAAACATTGCTTGACGAGACAAGAGGCCGCCCACATTAGCTGCATGAGACATGAAACAATAAGATCAGACATGAAGTGAAAGGTAAAGTGAACTTTAAGCTTTTCACAGAAATTTCAAAATATTTTGTTTTCTAAATTATTACCTAATAGGTACATATTGACAAAAAGTTCATTCGAATTCCCATACGACTTTTCCGAGAGGTTTAAGAAACTATTAAAAAGTCCACCACCAATTTCTAGACCGATAAGGAAGTTAGCGGTAGGTAGAAATCTTCGTAGATGCCAGGTACTTACCGGCTAAAATCATCTCCGTCCACGTTTTGTTATCCCGCTCAGTGTTTCCAGATACCTGAAATGACTTTCTCCTTAATCTTAAAAAAGCTGAATTTCTTCCCAACAATTTAAAAAATCTCTTAAAATTTTTTAAATATTTTTTGACATTATACACTAAGGAATTAAACTTCTCATAAAAAAATTAAAATATTGTTTCAGTTTTATTATTTTTAAATGATATTTTTTAACAACCATTTAACACAAACAAAACATGTAAAAAATGGGATCAGCATAAATTAAATTAAATTAGGCACTTTAGCTTTCAAGATTCAAGGCTTTAATGTATCACCATCAAAATCGCTTTGTAAACTTCTTTATAAAATTTAAATTTCCTAAACTTTCTCCTAAACAATTCTTCCTCCTAAAAATGCTCCAAAAAGGCCAAGAACTTCCTAAATCTAGAAGGAAATACCCTGCTCTGGCAACACTGATCCCGTCAGAGGATTGACCGAGAAGACAATTAAGTGGATCCTTTTTTAACCCAATTACAGCTTCAACAAGTGTAGATGGGTTTATGGTTTTCGGCGCTAATACTGATTTAATACATCGAATACTGTGGTGCCTGTACACAACTTTTGAGCCCAATACCATTTGAAATAATATTTGCCAACCACAGTCTGTTTTGTTTTTTACAAAACATATATTTGGGGGATTTAAAAAAAAGATAAGAAAAGATACATGTTTAGTGATCATCTGATGGATTTAATTTATGGCAAATGGAAACACAAAGTTGTTCGCCCAATCACTTTCCATACTCGAAAACCAGTTAATAGTTAGGAATCTTAATAGATTTTTGGAAGTTTTACGTATGAAGCAGAAGCATGTTCGTCCTAGCGCTGGTCATGTCTGTAGAATCTGTGGAAATGAAGAAGAGATAGAAACGACCAGTGTAGTGACTAATATATTAAAGTAGTGTAACTAATTACGTAGTATATTACTTTGCTTTAAAAATGTAGTGTAACTAATTACTTTTCCCATAAGTAATCACCTTCAGTAATATTACTACTTTTTTCAAGTTACTTATTACAATATTACTTTTTAGTCAACAAAGTTCATGTAAAACAGCAGCACTGATAACATGATTAAGATCCATTACAATTATACAACGCTGCACTTGTTCATACCAAACATAGCTCGCGTGTTTCATTTCCAGATTAATGAGTTTGGTAGTGGAGAAACAGTTAACATTTGCAAGCAAATTCAAGCGGTTTTAACAAAGAGTGTAACGAAATTCAAATTGTAATTCAAAATATATAAAATTCAAAAATAACTAAACACGCATGAAGTTTTATAAAATAAACAACAAATATGTAAACAAAAATCTTCGTTTATTTTTTTGGAAAAAATCTGTAGAAATCATGTATTTTTTAAATAATATATTACTTTTTGTGATACATTACTTGACATTTCCAGTAATAAGTAATGTAACGATATTACTTTCAAATGTCAGTAATGTGTAATAAGTAATATGTTACTGTCAAAAGTAATAAGTCTCAACACTGGAAACGACACAACACTTCCAGTGCCACTGCCCTGCAGGAATTCCGACTCCGTACCCTGAGGTCAAGATTACTGAAGAGATCCGAAACCTCGGACTGTTGGTTAACTTCAAAGGAAAACAAGACAAGAAACATTTTGGCCTCCTAATGAAAGTGCGGTCTGTGCTACAGACATATTTCCCTACCTAATCTCGTAATCAAAACTAGGGCTTGACATTTAATCCATTACACCGTGCGACAAAAATTAAAAAAATTTTTCACACCGGAAAAAATCCATATGGGCGTGAAACTAGAGACCAAACATAGTAATACTGCGTTTCATCATTCATTAATCATGCATTAATTTTTTCTAATTAATTAGTTAATTAATTAATTAATTAATTGATCTAATTTTATTAGTTCGAAAGTTATTAAAAAAGGCGGAAGCTGCAATTCTAATGAAGTATGTACAAAAATCTTATTTATTTAAGTATCAGTATTTTAAATAATAAAAAGATACAAAATCAATGAAGCGAGAATAATAAAATTTTGACGCGTGATCAAGGAGATTTTGGGTTTTAACATACTTATTTTTCAAGAAAATTCTATATAAATTTTCAAGGATATAAAGGATTAAAATTTTCAAAGGACCTTTTTATATCTTTTTTTTACAAATAGATACAAAATCAATATTATTACATTCTTGAGCCTTTCCTCTTTCATTTGATATACATATCGCCATATTCTAACGAGGTTAAGTATTTTTTAATATTTATTTTTTATTGTGTTTTTTTCTTTTTTATCCCCTTCAAAATTTTGAAGTCCTTTTAAAAGACAAAGGATGTAGAAATGAAAAACTGAGTACGCAGTATTACTATATTTGGTCTCTAGTTTCACGCACATATGGATTTTTTTAGGTGTGAAAAATACTGTCGCACGGTGTTATTTAACTTTGTTCAAATAACTTTCTTCTTTAATTCTGGCAACTTTATGATGCTTCCGTCTCAATTTTAACCAAGTTGGCATCTTCACAATTTTCTCAATACACTCTCTCTCTTTCTTTTGCTTTTCACAGCTCTCGCAGGATACAAACGTGCTTTTGTTGCTCTTATAAGTCCATAAGACTTCCTTAAATTGAATAAACTATTATATACCTTCAACTGTCATACTTTGCTAATGTAAGGGTGATTCAAATTATATGTAAAATTATTTAAAAATAACACGTAAATTTACACAAAAGCTTTGGTTTATTTTTATGAATCATTGTTGTTATTCATTTTTTATTAAAATAATATCAACTGGAACTTAATTTCCAACATTTTTTAAATTTCATATTGCAGCATTTTTTTGCAAATGTCCACAGCCGTTTATTGGAGGAAGTATCAATTTTCTGACGGAAGCAAAATTAAATGTTTTCATGCCGCACAGTCTTGGACGTGTCGCAGAGCGCATTAGCACATCTTTAGTTGCGGCGTGGAGGGGGCAAGCACCCGCAGACTGCTGCCTGCTGCCTGACAACCTGCTTCGCTCCGCAGTCTGGCTGCATTTGCCTTGGATATTATTTTTTCTTTGTTGTCTTCTGTATGCAGAGCCCGAGCAGTTTTTCGATAGTTTTTATGTTTTTTCTTTGTATTTTTAATGCTCATATTTGAATGGCGTATAAAATTCCCCGCTGTGCATTGTGCGGCAGAGCGCAGTGCACGAGCCAGTCGAGCCAACAAGCCATCTGCTGGACGATTAATGATAAATTAGCCTGCGCTTCTTTTTTGCCTTTTTGCTCTTCTCCGCGGCATTTGTTGGGGGTTTCCTGTGGACGGCGCGCACAGTTTTTTCACTGCGCCTTTTTGTGTCCGGCGCTTCTTTATGATTTCGATATTGCGGTCGCTCCTTTGGGGACTGTGCTACTTGCTACGTGGACTGGAAGCGCTGCCGCAGTGTGTTGCCATGATGGCATTATTAACGTCAATTTGAGCAGACGCGACGCGACGCAACGCCGATTGAGACGCGCCTCAGTCGGTTGCATCATTTGTTGATTTGCTGCGTCGCTCAAGTACACTCGCACACTCTGCCTTTTTCCACAGTGGCTAATGGATTTTTATTTGTTATTATGACTTCAAGCTCGTCGGTTATCCTGATGCCAGCGCATTCTTACACTGTCGGCGCGTTTGGTCAATCAGCAGTGGATGCATCTGTATGTATTTGTACTTTATATATGTGTGCGTACACACATACTTGCCGCATGTGTAAATGAAATTTCGTTTCCTTTGACAGCTAATTGCAGCAGCTTTTCACTTTCCCACGACCGAATTCTGCGAAGTGTTCGCATGCCAGCATCGCTTCGTCGACTGCGTCAGTCAGCGCACCTGCGCCGCATGACGCGTGTGTCTAATGTGGAGCGGTCGCCGCCCACATGTTTGTTGCCCGCACAGCGCCGTGCCGGCCGCTCCGACGGCAGCACGCAACTATTCCCCATATCGTCGTGGCGGCAAAATATTAAAATTGTGGAAAAATCGCTTTCGTTCGGCATGATTGATTTTCTAGCTAAGTAAGAAGCAAGAAGCAGGTTGAACTCGGTGGCACGTCGCATGGCCTGTGGCGCGCAAACTTGCCGCCAACACAACCATTAAAACCAAATTGAGTTATCAGTCGTGACCAAACAACTAAAACAACAACAAAACAACAAAACTTAAGGGGTTACATCGGTTTGGTGTTAGTGGAGAATTTGTTTCTCCATAACGAATAATACAATGAATATAAAATTTTTAAAGCGAATTGTTAGTACGAGGTACACAAAACAAATGGTTTACTTAATTTTAAAAATAAAATAGCGGCATAGGTATAGGATCAACTAACCATTATTAATTAATTAGAAATTTATTTTTTATTTGATTATTTAAAACAAATTGATTTTTCGCAAAGTGGCACTGATATTAAAAATAAAGTATTTTTTTGTATTAACGATTAATGAAGACATAACAGAAACGTTTTAATATTGCAACTAGTATATACAACAATACTAACAAGCAATTTTTATTTAATAATTATTAAATTAATTTAGGAAAAAAAGTAAGTACAGTCGTGTCTGGATATAGTGAACTAATTATTGCAAGGCCTGTTCACAGTATTGAGGTTGTTCACTATATCAAGGTTAACATTTTTTGTTCAAAAACTCGTTTTATTTGCTCAAAATACACTTTTTGCTTTTTGCTTGAAATTGCTTTCAAAATTTTGTTCATGATTTAGAGGCTCCATGTCAAAATTTGGGTGTTCACTATATCGAGGTGTTCACTATACCCAGACACAACTGTATTGAAATCATTAAAAAATCTCTCATAACCCATTAGTGCCAGAAAAAACGACTTTTCAAAACTTTTATTATTTGGTACAAAATCGATCGAAAAAAAATTTGACAAAAATGTTTTCGGAAGTAAAAATTGTCTGAGCTTTAGGCATCTGCCATCGAAATTTCATTAAAAAAATGCACATTGTAAAAGTTATGTTTAAAAAAAATCCTGATTATTAAATAGTATTATTTAGTTTTTTAATGAAATGGATTAATCGGTTGAAAATGACTGAAGTTATTCATTTAGCCAAACATGGTTTTGAGTAAAGATTTCAGTTTTAGAAACATCAAAAATAGTTTAAAGTTATCTCATATTTAGTTTAAAAACTATTTTTAAAACATTTTAACAAAAAATATAAATTAAATTTACATCATTTAAATAAAAAAAAAATTGTTTTCCAAAGTGATGCAACCCCCTAAAACGACAGCAGCACTAAATGCCGTTAATTCTTTGGGTAGTTTTGGGTACCAACATGTGTCGTAGGTTAAGTTAAGGAATCACATCTAGAATATAAAGTACTTTGGTCTATAAAGCGAAGGCCGCAAACTTAAGCGCTCTCGGGTTGAAGGAAACAGGGTGCTGCGAGAACAGACCATATGGGAAGTGTAATCTACTAACCCAGGGAGCAAGAGCCCTCACCGCATGGTCAAACTACATTGCCGCAACTGTAGTTTTCAGAAAAAACTTCATATCCGAATACCCTCTCGTGTAGAAAAGAGGTCACATCGTTGGAAAAGAGGTCACATCGATTATAACTGCGATACTTGCAATCTATACCCATATCTACAGCTAGGACAAAACATCTCAGTTCGACTCTCAAACATTGCAATTGCTTTCCATGGGGAATTGTTTGGGATTAGGGATGCTTGTAGAATAGCTTTTATGGACACCTTCAATGAAACATAGATCAGCTTACTATCTGACAGTCTAGTTGAGTTGAAAGCACTGGATTCGGTTAATATTTCATCTAGACTAGACCCCTAATGTAGAGAGATGCTCATGGAGCTGACTTATCAACTCATCGTTACCCTGATTTCGGTGTCGGAGCGCAGTCTCAGAGAACTTCCTTGTTAACACAATAATGGTTGAGGTGGAATCCTACAAAATCAACAGATCACTTAGATCACCAAGAACAGATACACACAAATCTTCAACAGAGGACGCCAGTATGTGGCGGGACTCAGTGCGGTTATCACCGGACATTGGTCCATGGAGAACACGCAGCCATGTGGGCATCCCCTACAATATCTGCTGTCGTAGCTGCGAAAACTCGGATGGGAAGGAAATCATCTTCCATTTTTTCTATGCCTGCTTGGCTCCAACAAGGAGAAGACCTTAGGAAAGCCATTGTTCAATGATTTCGAAGACATAGAGAAATGCGAGCTGGGATCGCTCCGCGACTTCATTAACCTCTCGGTGTGACTATAAAGAACAGATCACAAACAATACTAACTGGAAATAGTGGTAGCAAAAGCGTACACACATACGTATTGGATGCCGGGACATTGCCATCAACCAACCAGCTCGCTCTGGTGTAGGGCTCTTTGTATCGATGCCCTCAAAGCATGACGGCCTCAAAACTTGCATAGAAAGCAACGCAGATATTCAGAGGTTTCATTAAAGTGTTGCACAGTTAATCCGGTAGCGCCAAGCATGACCATATGGTCACACTAAACATGCATTCAAAAATGTAATTTTTCAATTATGCTTACTTACTAACTTAACTGGCCATAACAACCCGTTATCGTGTTAAGGCCTGCCGAAAAATCTCTCTCCAGGCGTCTCTTCTTTGCGCGCCGCTTCTTCAGTTGGCCACACCAAGAGATAATAGGGCCTCCTCGAACTTGATCCTTCCACCGGAGATACGCCCTCCAACAGCAGACATGGCCAAGCCAATTATGCTTCATATTAAATCGCTCAAAAAGTGTTAATTCGAAAAAGAAAAAACTCCGGCACATTCGGATTAGGAGATTTCCTACTAGGATTTCTTCTAGATTTGGAGGAATCGCGACCTCTAAGGGAAATTAAGGAAGAATTGAGGATAAAGATTCAGAGATCTCCTCCTAGACATGAACAAATCCGAGCCTCTTGGGAGAAACTTTAGGAGGAAGAATTGCTTAGGAGAAAGATTAAGAGTTTTTTCCTAGGCTTGAAAGAATCTCGGCGGAAGAAGGAATAATTGTTTTGGACGAAGTTTAGGAGATTGTAATTTAATGAATTGATAGGTTTATCTGGTCTGACGTTTGGAAGATTTTTGTGTAACGTAATAACATTAATTTAATTGAATGATGTAATTTTTTGTGATGAAGTTTCCAAATGCGATTTAGATAGCGAAATGTTTAATCTCATTTGATCTTCGCTTTGAAAATTTAAGTTTAAACTGCATATTGAATTAAATTGTTTGTATCTACTCATATATAGAAGACACAGAAAAAATATTTAAATACAGTTTTTTATGGAAAATATATTTTTTTATTAGAATTATTTGTAATTTTGGAATTATTTTATTTGCGGAAGGAAAAATTAGCTATTTTTCAGATTTAGGAGGAAGTACTTTCTAACATATGGCAACACTGTTTCAGATAATGAGCTGCTAATCTTTGAAAAAGTACTGCGACTTTCTCATAGGCTTTAAAACATTAATTAAATCTTCTGCTATTACAACAACAATTATTCTATAAAAGTGTTTTACCAATCACGAGCAGATGAAACCTACAACACAGCAACACATTTCTCTCCAAAGCCTACAAATAACACATACAAAGTTTATTTAACCCTAACCCTAATTTGGTAGTCATTTATTCTACTATTTGTAAATGGTTTTTAAGGGGAAATGACTGAACTTTTTCAATTGAATCGATCGATTAGATTGATATGAACTTGAAGTTTAATTTAATTAATTAGCGAACGAATACAAGAAGGGCGCTAATTAATTTAACGCAATTAATGGCCAGATATTTCAATAGATATTTATTTGTAGCATTTGTACTGCCGACGCGAGGGTTCGCTGCGTAATGGTTAACAATTTTTAATGATTTTACTTTTAGCATCAATATTGCACGAATTGTTTCAATTCGTCTCACCTCAGCAAACTTTGCCCGCCATGAATCGAACTGCTAGCGTCCAGTGTTGCGTTGCAAATTCGGCAGCGCAAATACGACGCTGTGGAAAAGCAATGGCGCTCATTAAACACGAGTAATTGTTCCGGGTCGAGCCCCGCTTGCGTCTCGTCGCGCCGCTCTGTGCACAAAGCATTGGCAAACTTTGCATCTTGTTGCCGGCATGGCAGAGCACTGGTTTGGCTTTGTTCCATTCAGCGCCAATTTTTGGTGGCATGCAAAATCTGGCAAAAGGATGCTGACGTGCCGCCTTGCCTCCTGGTGTCATTCTTCTTGGTTGGCGATTGCCAAAACGCAACAGTCCGGCACGGCGACGACGACGACGACTGCGGCGAACGTGTGCACACAATCACTTTATGCAAATGTGACACTGATTTTCGTTGTTCTGTCGCTTCCTGTTGTTGCTGTCACTTTGTGCCGCGCCGATAGACAGCGACAATATTTCGTATATTTGCGCAGGAATTGGCATCGATGCATAGACAATTGCGAAATCATGCAATATGAACTCGAGGAAAATGAAGATTGAACTTTTGCGGAAACGGTTGGCACAATTTGTGCGAACGTCTCGCCTGCTGTCAATCGTTTGTCGACTAGCTGGTCTCCTTTGGTTGCCCATTCGAATGGGTTGTTGGAATGAGAAAGACGGATCTTAAGTCTTGAGCCATGAAGTTAAAGTTGGGCAGTTCAACCAGTGGTGAAAGACAGTTATCAGATAAATCACGTCAAACACGATTTTAATTGCTTATCTCTCTATCATAACATTACAACAAATTAAAAAAATTCAAAGGCAATTCATAATGGGCTGTCCTGTGTTCTCCATTAGGCCACATCGAAGAACTTCTTTCATTCGGACCTTTAATTGATGTCATCTTCCTCTGCCACCTTCATTGGTTTTTACACAGAATAAACTGAATTTTTATGGTGGCTACAAGTCACATGGACATCGTTAATTCCCTATCGTTAAGTTGATTCATATCGAGATTGCTTATCATTTCTTACGGGAAAAGGGTGAAAGTGATTTCAATAGATTTCATCGAACACTCCCAGGGCACTCATACCTACATCGCGACAGCATACATGGAATTAATATCTTTTTGAGAGCGATTTCTTTTCGATAGAATGAATTCCTTTTCGCTGAACTTCCGGGCAAAATAGACGGTCTTTCAACGCTACCTTCTACTTATTTCATACTTAAACCAGTAAAGTACCTTTTGTCAAGTGTAATCTTTTGCTTATTCTCCATCGTTACATAGATGCTAAGGTAGATTTAATTATAGACAGCTTCAACAGAATTGTGATCCTGTATGTCATCGCAACGTTAGGAGTGGTAGTAGTAGTCCCATGTAGTTGCCTATAGTTGGTTATTTTATTTATTTATTTATTTATTTGTTACGGTTTTACAAACCTAATTCAAAATACCTTAATATTAAATAACAATTTGCAAATATAAAACTATGTACTACAAAGCGACAGCATTTATCTTATCTCCAACGTTTTAGTGTAATCATATAATTTTTTTCTGTATACATTTATATTACAGCTTTTAATACTCTCAGGCAACTCGTTGTAGCATTTTAACCCTTTATAAAATAGACTGTTTTTTTCCGATTCTGTTTTATAAAAAGGTAATTTAAAATCGTTTCTCTTTCTTGTGTTTCTGTCATGAACCTCGTAGTTAAATTTAATATTGGTTCTTAAATAGTCTGGCAAATATCCGTTCTTAATGTTATATATAAATTTCATGGTGTGAAAAAAAATTTGTTGTTTTACGCTTAGCCAATTTAAGCTATTTAGCATTTCTTTTATTGGGGTATCATAGCGTTTATTTAAAATGAATCTCATAGCTTTATTTTGCATTTTCTGCAGCTTTTCAATTTGAAAATCTCTCATAATAAACAAAATTGTGGGACAGTAGGAGGAAGCACTCAGCATATTCCAAGGCTATGTATACAATGCAGGTTGAATTTAACTCAAGGATACTTAGGGCAAAACATTGTTATATCACCAAATAGTCCAGCAGCTATCAAAGCGCTAAGATAAGATAACCTCGGGGTTAGATTAGGTATGGAAGTTTGTGTGCGGCACGGAGACCGCACTTCCACTCGGAGGTCAAATTAGTCCATTATGAATCCCTTCTTAACTGGTTCTGGAGCTAACCAATCAGTCTCAAATAGGGGCAAACAAGTTCGACCTCTTGATAAAGGAGAGCAGATCCGAGGTCCACTAGGAATCTTGACCCGAGGGGATGGGGTCAGCGTTCCTGCAGAGCCGGGCAGTGGCACAGGAAGTGTTGAATCGTTTCTACTTCTTCAGCTTCGCAGCTTCTGCTGACATCACTGGACGAGAGGCGCCATTTGAAAAGCATAGATCCAATGACGCAGTGTGTAGTGTTGACTCCAATGAGCTATCTAATAGAGGTTCAACTCAAGGTCAGTACAAATCGCGTTTTTCTCAAGGAAAGGGAAGGCCATAATGCACGGCAGTTGCTACAATCCGTCCTGCTGCGCCATGAGGACTCGATGTTCTTTTGCTCAATCTGTCAATAAACATACTACTGTGTCCAAAAAATAAGGTGACATTTGAATTATCGATAATCGTGGTGTTGTGCATTATGAATTCCTTCCGCCGGGCCAAACAGTCAACAAGGAATATTATTTGAACGTTATGCGTCGTTTGCGTAACGCTATCCGCCTAAAAAGGCCGGAATTGTGGAAAGACAATTCTTGGTTTTTACACCACGATAATGCACCATCCCATACTGCACTCGTAATTCGTGATCATTTCGCCAAAAACTCAACCCATATCGTTCCGCAACCACCGTATTCACCTGATCTGGCGCCGTGCGACTTCTGGCTGTTCAGCAAGCTCAAAAGACCGCTCCGGGGACACCGTTTTGATACGATAGAGGAGATTCAAGCCGCAGCGAAGACGGAACTGAAGGTCATCACGGAAAGTGACTACAATCAGTGTTTCGAAGATTGGAAAATCCGTTGGCATAAGTGCATTGCATCGGGAGGGGATGACTTTGAAGGGGATGAAATTGATTTGGAAGAATAAATAAAGAATTTTCAAAATAAATACAATGTCACCTTATGTTTTGGACACAGTAGTATACAGGGCAGATATCGGAGGAAGCACAGAGTTATCTACTTCGGTGGTAGGCAAGGCGATCCCCTTTCTTGCGATCTAGTCCGCTACTTAGTTCCCCGCTACTCCAGAGTAGCCCGGAACCCAGCAGAGAGTGACTCGGTGATGCCCAATACCTTGCAGTGCTCCAACTCTGCACTACCTTCGATTTAAACACTGCTGATTCCAGCGTGCCTGACTATCTACAAAGATTGTGACATCTGTGAGGGATAATCCACTGTCACGCATTAGTTCAGCAGCTTTCCACATTGCAAAGATCTCTGCCCGAAAGATACTACAGAGGTCCGGGAGTCTGAATGACCTTTGGATCCGTAGCACCTTTGAGTGAAGACTAGCTCCTGTACCTTTATGCGTCTTAGAGCCGTCGTTGAAAACGGTGATGGATGCGTCTCTCGTTACACCTGTAGTCCCCCATTTCTCCCTTGTGGGATAAGAAATAAGTGCGCGTGTATCAAAATCTAGGTATGGGATCAGATAGTTCATGCTGGAGCCTAGCTGATATTCAATACCCGGCTAACCTCGGAGTTAGTGTTGAAGTGCCGCGAGTTACTCAATAAACTCGGTAGATAAAATCGAGTGACAATTCTCTGGGTCCCGGAACACAGGGTTATCGAAGGCAATGAAGAAGCTGACAAACTTGTAAGAATGGCGGTTACTTACTTACTGTCTTACTTACTTACTTACTGTCTTACTTACTTAATGACTCACTTACTGACTCACTTACTTACTTACTGTCTTATTTACTTACTTACTTACTTAATGTCTTACTTACTTACTTACTTACTTACTTACTGGTTTACTTACTTACTTACTTACTTACTTACTAACTGTCTTACTTACTTACTTACTTACTTACTTACTTACTTACTTACTTACTTACTTACTTACTTACTTACTTACTTACTGACTCACTCACTTACTGACTCACTTACTTACTTACTGTCTTATTTACTCACTTACTTACTTACTTACTGTCTTAATTACTTACTTACTTAATTACTTACTTACTTACATAATTACATACTCACTTACTTGCTTACTTACTTACTTCCTTACTGGCTTACTTACTTCATCTCTCAGTGCCAGTGACAAGTTTTTTCAATTCCCTCCTTCTCTCCGCCTCTCTCTTTGCTTTCTAACCCCAACAGCCGCATCAAACACCTTTGCTATCGGAAACACTGGATCTCAAAAACTGAAAGCCTCTCCGGCAGTCGTTTTCCAAGAAAGCGAGCTACTCCCTACGCAGTTCTAAAGAGAATCAGGTTTCGATTTTGAAAGCGAGGCAAAGTTGTACGAGTAGAACCGCGGCGCACCGCAAGTTCCTATCAGAAAAACATTCGCAGACAGACTTTCACAACTAAAACTGATACATAACGGACTCAAAGCCAGTCTCCGAACATTAATTTACTATCAGTTAGCCTCACCACATTGACGGTTTCTATTTGTTTCTCCAACTTTCGTCGGCTGTCGTCAGCACGCCGCGTAATTACGGACCCGCGCACGTGCAGCACAAAATCGCGTGCTCGAATTTATTAACGCTTCCATGGCAACGCCCTGTACGCCTATGCGTTCTTCCCCTGCCTCTTGTTTCATAAACTTTTAAACGCATTACGGAATTATTTGCACTGTGGCTTCTAGTGTGTTTGTACAATTTGACTTCTCCGGAACGCGCATGACATATTCATTTGTTTATGTATTTTCAGGGGTTAGCGGCCCCCATAAACTGTTTGAGCGCTCACATGTCCATATGTTCGACATGTCTTATTTCCCATGATCCTTGCACGCGTATTTGAAATTTTACTTTTTTGTTGGCATTGTCACACTTCAGTTAGTCATTGGTGAAATTGTTGGACAAACCAGCAAAATATTTCGAACTAATGTGTCACCCTCGAAATCAAATTAAAGTTGGCATGTTGGCTCGTACAAAAATGAAACATGAAAATTTTTTCATATGTTGACGAAATTTTTGCACCATTTTGTTAAGGGCTGTGGTGACTCAGTTTGTCGATTATATATATTTATAGTTATATTTGTACATATATGGTAGACATATATAACACCGTGCGACAAAAATCAAAAAATTTCAAAACGCACGAAAAAATCGATATACTCGTGAAACTAGGGGCCAAATGTAGTAAAACTGCGTTTTTAGTTTTTCTCTCTCACGTCAGGATTTTTCTTAACCCTTATTCTCATACCCAAACTTACTAACGTCGTTTGGCACCCGGGGTACCCGGGTACCCATTTCATGAAATTTTTAAGTTTTCAATATAGAAAACAAAATTTTTTAAATATATGATTTGTTCGCTTTTCACCTAAATAACGAGGATCCGGAAGGTAAAAAAAAAATTTTCATTATTTGTCAGTTTTTTTCACGAAAGTACATCGCAGTGGGCACCCGGGTACCCGGGTATGAGAATAAGGGTTAAAAGGACTTCTAAATTTCAAAAAATTTTTTTAAAAATTGGGCGCATTGTAGAATAACAATATGGGTATTAAATGAACGAGGAAAGTCCTTAGAATATTAGAAAATTTAATGTTTTGGTGCAAAAGGACGAAGAGGTATTGAAAATGTCCTTTTAAAACTTTATCCTTGAATATCCTTGGAACTTTCCAATAGTATTTTTTGAAAAAAATTATATCTTAAGGACTAATATGTACACTACCACATCCTTGAATTTCGTCCTTCTAACTTTATTAGCTTAGGATATAAAAAATTTGCACCAAAACATTAAATTTTCTAAGATTCTAAGGATTTTTCTCTTTCATTTGATATCCATATTGTTATTCTACAATGCGCTCAATTTAAAAAAAAAAAAATTTTTAAATAAACATGTCCTTGAAATTTCAAAGTCCTTTTAAATGAAATCCTGACGTAAGAGAGAAAAACTAAAAACGCAGTTTTACTACATTTGGCCCCTAGTTTCACGAGTATATCGATTTTTTCGTGTGTAAAATTTGTTGTCGCAAGGTGTAATAGCTACAGAATATTTACTTACGAGAACTTGTTGGCTTCTTTTTTTCGTTAACTTCCCTTTACACTTAAACTCTTTCCTTTCCATGAACCGATGACACTTTGACTTTGTGATGCAACCATTGCAAAAACAAAAATCATTCATCGCAAAAAAAGTTTTTTCATTTGGTGGTTCGCAGTTCGTGTTTAACCCTTTCACTTTTGATTCAAGTAACAGTTGTTGCAGCATCAGGTAGGTCCAAAAGTCATAAAAAATCATCAAAATTTCAAATAAGAACATCTGAAACAACTTCACAACTTTTGCATGCAACAAGTGTCATGTACTGATTTTTATTGACCTGAGCCAATGTGTCGACTTAGACGACACAAACAGCCCACCACCAGATACCACTAAGAGTGATGCCAACAATTTCGTTTTTTATGTAGTCGCACTTTTACTGTGCTTAAACATTGCACTACTAATACAAATCCATTATTAAGTACTAAAATCAATTTTAATAAAATACGATTCAAGTCGAACTCAGCCCAGCTGCAGCGAACCAAACGGCAAGCAACGTGAAGTCGGCAGTTCAACGCTCAACGCAACCAGCACATTGATTTATGACCTTTGATTTAGTGTTGAACAGATTAAAAGTGCTTATGCTACAACAACAACAACAATAATAACAATAACAACAACTATAACAATTGTAATGCTGCAAAATGCAGCATTTATTAAAATTTATTGTTGTAGCAACAGGATTTTATTTCCAGCTTTTGTCGCCATCGGTATTGCCATCTCTTTCTCTCTCTCACAGTCTCTTACACAGTCGTTGTCTGTGGCACAAGCCAACGCCAAACTTCAGCTCAATTTATTATTAGATGTCTGCAACTGTCTGCGCAAGTGTGTTATTTGTCACAATTTCTATTCATTAGGAAGTAATTTGAAAACAAAATGTTCAACTGCGAGCGAATGTGTGCAATGTTACTTTGCGCAGCAATGCACTGTCCACATTCGTTTTTTTCTATATTTTTATTTTCTGCATTTTACATGGCTTGGTACAGTTCGGTCCAAATGCTGCTGACACTTTGTAAAAATAATGTCGCATTTAAATAGTTGCAATGTCAATTTAAATTTTAATATATTTTAACGTCCGACCACTGAGCCGGGCAGTGCACTTTTGAGTAAATGTTTTTTTTTCATTGACCTTAATACTATTAATCTACTTGATTGTTTCTTTCATTGAAGAAATACGTATTATTTATTAATACATATTATTTATTTTAAATTATTTTTTGGAGCCACATAGCAAGTTCTGCACCATTGCACAGTGATTCGTTCCATAGAAAAAATTCAAAAAATTTAGAGTCTCAGAATTTAACGATTTTTTTGTCATTTGAAAGGTAAAACTCCAACTAAGAAACTCCGAAAAAATGTGTGTTAAAAATTAATTAGTGTGTGCGCAAAAGCGGCTCAAAGTTGAATATTTTTTCACAAAAAAATTTAAACACATATTTTCTGTTTTTCAGTCTATTGAGTAAAAAAAAATTGTAAAAATACATGGTTACAGAGAAGTTGTTAAAACTTTCAATATAGATTGATGTAGCCATTTTCGCTTTTAATGTTTTCTCAAAATTTGCAAAGTTGAGGCTTCTACTTCACTTTTAATTTAAACTATTTTTCTAAATTAAAAATCTGAAAATTGGCAAAACTTAGAGGAAAATATCTAAAAAGTATGGGGGATAATGTCGGTTTCATCCGAAGCTCAAATTATTTTCAACCTCGAATTTTACCCTGTGTCTCGATATTACTTTTTGGTATTTAAATCATGAAACATTTGCCTAAGAAGTGTGCACACGACATTTGAAGTCGCCACGCCTCTTTGTAGAGTTCTAGAGCCAGTTTACTTTTGAACAATTTTAGCTTAAAACTGGTCAAATAAATTTTGTATCAATATTTTTTGATCGCAGAAAAATTATCTAATATTTATGGGAAAATACAAAATGATCACGTTTTGATTTTTTTTAACCATTATTAAAAAAACAGGGTTTTGATCAAACGCGCCCAATTCGTAGACTTCAATTAGAACACAAACTTTCTCTCATATCGCTGCAAATTATTGTAAATTATTTTGGGGATAACAGTAAAATGTTTGTAATTTGCTTTGAATTCTTTTCTAAAAATATTAATTTGTTGGTGCCTTCTTAAGAGGAGGTTGCAAGACACTTCTCACCATCTCACCATCACCATTCAGCTTCAGAGGCCTCCTAATGTACTAGTCGAACATTCAGCTAGCTGCCTGTCTAGCCTAATCTAACCTATGGGCCACATTTGAACCTTCTGTCCTTGACATGCGAACTACTGAAAGCACAGGTCTGCTGATCCGAGGCCCAGTTTTTCGCAGCCATATAATTTTAAGCATTTCTTGATAGAACCTAAAATGTTTTTAACTTCTATGCGCTTTTAACTTCTATCACTCTTCGTTCCTCTTTTGTTAATTAAATACTTATACCTTCTACCAGTTTCAACTCCAACCATCTTTGAGTGAAAGAACACACCTTCAACATTGTTAAAAAAAACTAGCGATCTAAACAGTTACCAGACCTAAGTCGAATCTTCATCAGCACATTGGTTACCGGCTCGGGAAGGGTTCCCCAATAGGTACACAGGATTTCATTTTGATGGGCTTTTGTACAAACTTTTGAGGCCAATAACATTTGAAACCATATTCGTTACCCATAATTTTTTAAACAAGCAGATAGATAGATCTTGCCTTCGTCAGTGTTGGAGCCCCCAGCGCATATTTAGACCATATGGACCAATGGTAACACAACGTGGAAGGATTCCTCCGATACACTTCCCATTGGTAAGAGCCACTTGGGAACATGTCTTTCAGGTCCTCTCAAGAAGTACTGCCCCAAGAATCGGAAGCGCGTTCTCGCTAGCACCGGACATTTGCAGAGGAGATGCTTAACAATTTCTTTGCAGTCTTCATCCCTTCTCTCTGCAGTCGTCATTCCACAGCAGTTCAAGTCTTGTGTTGTGTGTCCAGTTAGGATTCCGAGGGCAATCCCAATGGAGACAATCTGATTGGTCGTATGGCTAAATCAGTCTTGGGTGGACATGCCGAAAAACTAAAATTGTAACACAGAAATTTCTAACTTGATTGGTGATCAATCTTGATTGATTGATTCCTCAAAGAAGACGAAGGAACACTCCTGCACTTTATGTACGAACGTTCTTCTGACATAAGGAAAAGAAAAACATTTCAAGTCTATCCGTTCTAAATCAACAAACTAAAACTAACTAAGCATTCTTCTCCAAATGTCTGACACGTTTATATTGGAATCCTCAAGAACGTAAAACAGAGAGTCGAGCTACTCCAATGTTGTGATACTACATTGGGCGAGCCATCCCGTTAGACTTTAGTTAGCTTTTCCATTATTATAACCTTACCGAATTTTTTCTTTCCGTTCCTTTTTTCCGTACCTTTTTTCTAACCGTTTCCGGACAGTGTCTTGGAAACTTTTTCAGATGCATTTATTTAACTCACAGATTGAATGGACGCTTGAATAAAAGTCAGTTCCCCAGATTCTCCAACTTGCAGTCTAACGCGCTAGTCTGAGGAACTCTGATAGACCTTAGATTCTGCTTGGGACCACATCGCTATGGAAATTCGGGCGTGATGGGCATTCAACAAACCTTAAGCGGGACAGTTCTTTTCAAGCTGGATAGAGAGCACTTCAGTCGTTTAAGTTCTTATAAGACACAATCTTTTTGAAGGTTAACACTTCTGTCGCAGCTATCTCAGTGGGTAGAATTAGACTGAAGCTCAAATGCTCTGTGACTGCATTGAACTCTTTGACCTTTTAACATAAATTCGAATTCTTTAAACATTCTTGTTTTCAAATAATTAGTGCTTCTATACTTCATGACTAACTTCAGCAGTGGTGGATTCAGGGGGGAGTTTTGGGGGTTGAACCCCCCCGAAATATTAGGATCTACTTAAAACTACATACAAATTAAAAGGCATTTTATAAATAGTAAAGAATTACTTTTTGAAACCCCCCCCCCCCCCGAAATATTTTTCTGAACTTCAGTAATCTTTTATAACAAAACCCAAATTGGAGAATTTAATTCTTTAAAAGCTAAATTTTTTCGCCTTTGATTCCAAAGAAAACAATTAGCAGATAGCTTGAACCAAATTTCCACTTACAACAAGTCGCTAAGGCCAACTTTCTTGCGACTTTAGTATGTCCCTAACACGTCTGAGGAGCTATAAGAGTAATGATTTGAATGTCTACCAAAGATGGAACTTAACCCAGAACTGGCAGAACTGTTTTCAATGAAAATCTTAACTTGCTGTAATTTGAAACAATAATTTTTTTCATTAAGTATTTTAAGAAATTTAATTTAAGAAAATTTTTAATACTTTTTGTAAGTTCTTCTTGCATGAAAAAGTATTAAGAATGGAGTTTAAAATAACTAAAGTTACTTATGTTAAAGTTTAGACGCTCAAATGCGACTTCAAGCGCTCTTCATTCCTTCTTAAAGTTTAAATAATTCGCTCTTAGAAGTGCACACTTCAAGCGTTACAAAATTATTGCAGCAACCTCAGTCAAAGTGTTGCACGAAAGCAGCCAAATACAAACACACACACACACAGAAACCGTCCTGCATTGCTGTTTTGCTCCAATAAAATCACATGGAATGATCGCTTCAGCGTAACTTGAAGTGGTTTGTGTTGCATTCAGCCAACGTCTGTCAAGGCCAATAGCTATTAGCCGTGTTCTACAAGTTCAGTGTTTATGTTTCCTGGAGCCAACTTCCAGAATTTCGTATGTCGCCAATCTCAACTTCACGCAAGCCAAACAGCCAAGAAAAAACTGCATTCGAATAAAATAAAACCGGAGAATTTTCGCAAAAATGCAGCTCACAAATCGGGTCACGTGTGTACTAAAGAAAATGTAAAAAACATAGCAACAAAAGCAACAAAAAATTTAAGCAACATTAGTTGAGGAAGAAGCGGTATTGGCTCGTGTGATGCTGATAACTGTCAGTGCCCGGTGGCCTTATTTACTCGACACACACCACACTATTTTCAAATGCTGAAAAACAACCTTTTCGAGTGCAACTGTGTGTTTTCAACAAATGACCTCTGAAAAAAGTACATAAATTCGTATCAGTAGGCCAACAGAAGAACGTAAAGTGTCGTATGTAATTTTCCGCACACTGCTCATGGACGGCGAGATTCAATGAATATTTTCTGAAATAGCACAAGTTTTGTATGAGTTTTTTTCGTACAGAGAAATTGTTGCAATCGTACGAATCACTGCGACATAAATATATAAAATAGTATCGAAAAAGTAAGAGTCGAAGTAAGTTTGAGCCGACACTGAACGACAAATACATAAATATGGGTATTAGCACTTAACTAAAAAAACTAAATATTGTATTAAATTTCATTCCGTGTCTTTCTTCGTTCCAGAACTCCTACATATGTGCAGTCACTTGACATAAGGACTCACATACTTTTCATACCGCCCACAGTACCTCTGTGCAGACCTTTGTAGTCCTTAAGAACTGGTGCCCCATTGTGGAACTGCAGAGAACATGAAACCCTCTTTTGGTATATCTTCTATAACAGATCGAATGAAGGATTTATTCATTGCCACCAGGTCCTTTCGTAGCAGTTGCGACCTCTCCTAATGGTTCATATTAATTCCCTCTATCATTCTATCAAATATGCCAGTCTCCTACACCTTCGCATCTTTTCAGAGACAACATAATGCTTAATTTTAATAAAGAAATACCCTGCGCACTTTTTTTCTTAAAACGCAATGGTCGAACATCTAACAAAGTTTGTTGTTGAGCTTTTTAAATCAGTTCAGAGTTACTAGCAATTTTCTAAAACACTCGTATTCTCTATTTCGATTTGTCGCCATGAGAGTTCTAGTGTTTCCATATACCTGAAAGGACTTTCTACTGAATCCTAAAAAAAGCTGAAATTTCTTCCCAAAATTTAAAAAAATGTCCTTATAATTTTTGCCAATAAAACTAAGGAATTAAACTTCTCATAAAGAAAATAAAAATATATTTAGTTCTATTTTTATTGCAGTCTTTTTATTCATTCAGCTTCAGCTTAACAACAACTTAACACAAACAAAATATATTAAAAAAATTTATTCGTTATGAAACTTTTGCAAACTTAATTCATTCATTGCATAAATTAGACACTTTGAAGCATTAAATTTAATTAAATTAAACTAGAAACTTTAGCTTTCAATATTCAAGGCCACTAATGGTTTTAAATGGATCACCATCAAAATCTCCTAAACTTTTTCCTAAACATTTCTTCCTCCTAAAAATTCTGCTAAAAGGCCAAGAATATCCAAATTTAGGAGGAAATCTTCTGATATGGTAACATTGGATAGTTCAGCATTTTTGATTGCCGCTTGGCTATTTACACATTTAACTAGATCCGATGAAAACAAGCCAGTATGACAAATCCGTTGATGTTGGGTAGCCTAAAAGTTTCAGTAACATAGTGTCGAAGTAAACACCCACAACTGTTCCAATCAATTCTTCGTTCATCAGTTGAAAGTGTTGCTCAGTCTTGTTCTTCAACTAGTCAGTACTTCTTCTAGTCAGGGCTTACAGTCGGCATGAATTCTGTTCTACAAAGAAGACATTTAGAATCACAGAACGAATCTCAACAACGAAATGGATTTGCGGGAGTCACTGCGCCATTGCCAGGAATGTCCAATGATTCAATCTTTTTCAATTCCAATCAATAATTTCTGTCATAGATCAGACTATGTAGACGAAAACGAGAATGTTCTTCATTTGATGTGCCAACGTTTCATTTTGGTAAATAAGTAAACTGTTGTGGACCCGAGGCAAGAAAGGACTAACCAATTCAAGGGTCGAGTATGATCGACAGTTAGGTGACATCCAGTAGCACATGCAAAAAAAATTCCTCAAATATCTCTTTAAAAAAATTCTGGACAGATATGTTTTTCTATGGTAGAGGGTTCAAAAGTTGTATACGGAAGCTTCCCCAAATAAAATCTTGTGCGCTTCACTGATGACCTCACAATGGTTCGTGATACATAGGTGGAATGGAATGTAGGCTGTTTAAGGCAGCCTTAATGGAGCCCATGGACAGCAAAGCCGGAAGATTTCTTAGCCTTGATCGATTTTTTAGTCTTAGGGCTCTTAGATGGCTGACTCTGGTGGCAACGCGGCACTGTAACTTCAGGAGACATCTGGCACAGTTAAACCTTGGCGAGAGAGTTGCCTGTAAACTTTACTTTAGGATGATGAGACAGTCGCACACATTGGGTGCCAGTGTCCCACTTTGACTAATAAAAGGATGTGCATTTCGTTTATAAAATCGAACAAGTTGTGGACCATTAGTCAAAGAAATCTACTAGATATGACTCATGGCATAGCGGTTAAAAGGGTGGTTGATGATTACGGCAGATGATTAGTCACAAACTTTATGGGTATTGTTACGAAAATTAGTTCTCTATAGGCTTATTTCGGATCTCTGGATTGTGCCTGAAAAATAAAGCCACTTCAATTATTCAGCGCCAACGCAGTCAAAAACCAGCAATCATTTTATTTACAAATTTACACTTGTTTGTCTTTACACTTGCTACTACTTATTGGACTATACCGCCTTTTATACCTGTCTGGTTATCGCGCCGACTGTTCTTGCACATTTCAGTTGGACTATCTCTCGATCGTTCTCCCACATCCCATTACCATCGCAAGCCATCCTTGCCACATCGAAATTATAGCAAGTCGGCCGTACTCTAAAGTGCGTGCCTAAAAGTATGCCCGTAAAAGCGTTCATGCATGGCACAGTGACAGAGTGCCTCATCGTTACAGTATGATCGTCTATGTGGTCCGTTTCGGCAAATCTTCGAACAACAGGTGGTTTTTAGTTGGTAAGATGACATTTAGTGATAGGGAGACCGTGTCTTCAGTGAAAAAAACCAAGCTGACAAGGCCCTATTTGTGATAGATTTGTGATTTAATTAGCCTGCCTATTGTTCAGAGAATCACTTGGTTCTCATACGTTATCCAGTGGTGCACTTAACTGAGGCATTGCCCTTTTCTTCTGCAGTTTCTCAATTTATCTAATGTAGCTTTAATAAACTCCCAATAGGCTGCTGATTTGTTTTCAATGATCTTTAACCATCTAAATTATTAAAGCATTTGCACAAATCCTTAACACTCAATCTTCGAATTTTCTATACAAATAAACTTAGCAAAAGTGTTCCGTGTCAATGAACATACTTGGATAACAATTTTACTTTTTTCAGCAACAATTTCTGAAGCATCGAATACATTTCTTTCACACACCTTTGCCCAAAACAAAGTGTAAAATACATACATACATACATACATACATACTTACTTCGTCGAGTTTTTACCTCCCTCGACACCTGTACAACAGGTGTCAGATTTATGAATCTCAACAGTCTTACACTCCCAAAACGATTGCCGCCGACTGTCTTTGATATATAAACCCGCATACCTGCCGTCCATTAACACGCAACGAAAAAGCCGAACATTCCACCCATTCGATGTCGGATCACCACTCCTTGCAAGGTATCAAGTTTTCGTCAGCTTCATTTGTTGAAATAAATTTGCCAAACGTCGTGGCGCTCGTCCTGAAAGGTCACCGTGCACTACAACACATTGCAATGAGTAGCAAAAAAGACCAGCGACCTTATTTTTTGCTGCCGCCCAAACAACGGCAACAACACCGGCCAATGCTTAAGTGTTGATGTTTGCTTTTCTGTGCGTGTGTGCGTGCGCGCCTGATTGTTGTGTACCATTTGACATCCGAGCAACGGTGATGAATGACGGTAGCCGGCATTGGTGAGCAGGGTCGAGCAATTTAATTAACACCCTTCACATTGCCCAACATTTGAAAATTATCCACCTGGTGAAATAATTTGATTATGTTGCCTGAAAGAGAAATCCGAAAGGAATGCGAGTATGAGTTCGGATTGCTGAATGACTATTTTTTACAAGTGAGTTTATTTAAAACCCAGTAAAAGTTTAAGAGGTTTCAAATGACTTCTTCATACCTTGACCATTTCAATTGAATTTATCAGCGAAAAATCACCAAGTTTACACAATTCTTTAAAAGTTCTTGGGTTCCTTGTATGTATGAGTAAAATATGTGAGAAAAATTACCTGCAGTCCTTAAGAAATCATTGTCTGTCGTTGGAGGAATGGTGGGTGCGACTAAGAGATAGCTACCTGTGACACAGGATTAGTGTCCGACCGAATATTCGGTTTCGGTTTCAGTTTCGGCGAAGAAATGGCCGAACGGCCGAAACCGAACCTTTCTAGAATATTTTTTACATTTTATTGTGTAGTAGATATATAGTGAAAGGAGGAGTAATTTAGATGCCACCAATGTAAATAAACTTTTTTTTAGCATATAATATTAAATTATTTAATTTTGAATATTAGCGAGTAAGGTACGAAAGGGTAATTTTTTCATGTTTATGTTTTTAAAAAATGAATAAATTGTTTTTATTAATAAGTATTTATTAATTTATGTTATGTTTGTTTGTTTGTTTTTTATTTACTTAATGTAAAATTCGTTTGTTGAAAAAAAAAATTCTTGATATGGTGATTTTTATTTCAACTAGAATGTTTTGTGTTTTGGCCGAATATTAAAAAAAAAATCGAAATTCGGTTTCGGCCCAAAAAAGATGTTTCGGTCGGACACTACACAGGATCAAATCTCAGTTTTACTGGGTAAACTATTTCAAACTATGATATTACAATGGCAAATTTTCTCATTGTAGGAACCCAATGAGCCCAAGGAGGACCAAAAATATTTCATTACTTTCGTCGGAGACTTACTACCACGACATATATAAGAACGAGTTTTTTGTTGGATTGTATAGCATTATGTCATACTTATAAAAAGGCTTAATTACATAAATAAAAAATATATAAATATCTGACTTAAGCCATAACCTTGCATATTTCTGCCTAACTGGAATTTGTGCATAACTTCACACACACACTGTGACAGCGAACGTGCCACAAGTGGCGTCTTGGCAATATCGAATCGAAGTGAAATTTTAAAAATATCCCAATCAATCCCATTGAATACGGTGGAATTTAAAGCCGTGATGTAGGCAAGTGACACTTTTGCACTATTGAATGCAAACACATACAGACACACACGCGCACTACACGCATACTTTTGCATGCATGGAAAAACATTTACAACGTTATGTGAAGCATGAAAATGCTAACTTCATGAAATCTATATGAATGTACATGCATTCATACATGTTTTTGTTGTATATGCATGGATTATGTATGCCAGTTGCATCGTTGCAAAAATCTTTTTTGCCTTTGGCAACACTGCGCAGTGCGACTAAATATTTTTTTTTTTATTATTTATATTTTATTGTTATATTGAAAGTATAAATAACAAAATATTCTCACGGACATATACATACGTCGTCTATGCATGTATGTGTGTGTGTATTTATATGTGTGTATATCAATTGATGTTCACAGCTCAGAGGTTCCATGAGGTTTGTTTGCATTTACTCGTGTGGCATCCACACATCGAGCTTCATTTTCGTATCCTGTTTTATTCAATTGGTTCTAAACGGCTTTATGTGCAATGTTTAGCTTCTGGCCAATCGAAACAGTGCTTACATGACGATCACACTCGATGATTTATATGATTTTATTGACCTTTTTCAACAATTGGCCTTCAAGAGCACAGTGCTTGACTTTAAAATTAGCACAACAGAATCGAAGAAAAAAAACAAAATTACGTGCACATTTTCAGCCGTCTGGCTTGCGTTTTCGCCTTTATCGAAGAAAAACTGTAATTTATGGTTTATTTTCTCTTTGGTGGTGTCCACTTTTTATGCACTCAAACGAACCTGAGTCAAGCAATCACAACACTGTCTGAGAAGTTTTTTTCTATTCTATTGGAAAACAAATGGATTTTTGAAGGGAAACTTCTTTACGCACGCTTGACTTGGGGAGTAAGCTGGCGAACGCGTTACGAAAAGTATGTATCCAATAATGGAAATAATGAATAAAAATAAAAGATCTATGCAAAAATATTAATTTACCAATGAAAGCATAAAATAAATTTAAATATTTGTAGAAAATTAATATATGTATATGTACATACATGTATATATTGTACACACACATATATATATATATACATACAGATGGAGCGAAAGAAGTTTCACTTCAGTCGTGTGGTCATAAGTACACTCGTTTTTTTTTTTGTACTAAAATTGCAGTTTTAAGTGTTGTAAAATTTTAAGTTTTTCATTTTGTATGTTTTTCTATTTTTTAAATTATTTTATTTTATATATTTTATGTATTTCCTACTACAATTTGTTTTAATTTTTTATATTTATTTATAATTTTTGTATTAAACTTTTGCTTAATAATTTTTATATACTCATATTGTTTTATATATTTTCTACTTTAAGTTTTACATTTGATGTATTTTTCATTTTTTTTTTATATAATTTTATATACTTTTTATTTTATTTTATTTTTATTTATTTTATTGTATTGTATTTTATTTTATTTTATTTTATTTTATTTTATTTTATTTTATATATTTTCTTGGTACCCACCACCAAGAAAGTTATTAAAAAAAAGGTGGAAGCTGCAAATCTAATGAAGTACAAAAATTCAAATTTATTTATTTACCCAATTTTTACCCATTTTAGTAACTATGAAATCAATGAAGGGAGAATAATGAAATTTTGACACGTGATCAAGGAGATTTTGGGTTTTAACATACTTACTTTTCAAGAAAATTCTATATAAATTTTCAAGGATATAAAGGATTAAAATTTTCAAAGGACCTTTTTCATACCCTTTTTTTGCAAGTAGATAAAAAATCAATTTTTTTTATATTCTTGAGCCTTTCCTCTTTCATTTGATATATATATTGCCATATTCTAACGAGGTTTAGTATTTTTTATATATTTTTTTGTATCCCCTTCAAAATTTTGAAATCATTTTAGAAGCACAAAGGATGTAGAAATGAAAAACTGAGTACGCAGTATTACTATGTTTGGTCTCTAGTTTCACGCCCAAATGGATTTTTTCCAGTGTGAAATTTTTTTTAATTTTTGTCGCACGGTGTAATAGTTATTAGGCAACAGAAAAAATATGTGTCATAATACTAGTTACGAAATGACAAAAAAAGTATTTTTTCCTCATAATAGTTATTGTCCAACATTTATAAATATCTCTTAAAAATGGGCAACGTTTTCGAATTTTTTAAAATTCATAACTGTTATTTTGGGTCCCTGATTTTCTACTAGACATTACGTTTTAATATATTTTATATTTATTTATAATTTTTTTATAATGTTTGTTTTATATTTTCAATTTTAGGTTTTAAATTTTATATACTTTTTAAAAACCTTTATATATTTTTTTAATATGTACTTTTATATATATTTAAATGTATAATAAATATTATAATATATTATATATTTTTAGCTTTAATATACATTTTTTATATTTATTTTTAATTTTTTTAAATTTATAAATTTTTTTAAGTATTATATTTAAATGAGTGTTTATATTTTAGACATAGTTTTTTACAATTTTTATTTAGTTTTTTAAATATTATAGGTATTTAATTTCTTATATTCATATATCATATTGTACATCTTATGCTCTCTACATAATTTTAAATATTTTTATTTATTAAAAACAAACACCTCAACACACAAACAAGAGTCATAAAGCGAGCAAACGACAACATGCCAGCGATAAACATATCAACGCTGCAAGCATTAAAGTTAAATATTTGCGGTGCAAGTTGACGCAAGTAAACAAAACGGCGTGTTTTTGCCTCACACCAGCCAACATGAACCAGCGTCGCACTTGTATAATCCCCCACTAGTTCCACTCAACGTTAACTAACTCCCTTTTCTCCTGCCGACTATTTATTCAATTTTTTTCTTTACTTTTTATTGCAACTTCTGCTCAGTCATTTTGATGCATGTTGTTTGTGCGTCAGTGTGCGTGTGTGTGATGTATGCAAAAATGGCATGAATGTGTTGAGTGTAAAAACTCATCCATCATTGTATCCTTATGGCAGCAATTATGGCGACACTTTTAAACGCGCTTATCGCCATTCAGCGCCGCCGCTGGGCGCGCGTAGTCGGGGCCCCAGTTGCGAGCGCATACAAATGATTGCATGAATCCGAGAACGTGCGGGGCGAAGGTAATGCACCTAATTGAGTAAGCGAGCGTGAGCTCAGCTTGTAGCAAATGAAGTTCTGCCACCGTTGCCGCTTGTGATGGAATAAATAAACTAAATTAAATTTGCGCGCTTATGGCAACTGCCGCGAAATCACATCAGTGGTCTGTTGGAAACCGTTGCGGACGTCGATTGAACTAATGTAATTACACATTTTTAGATATCATGTCCATGCTCACTAGTTAGTTACTCATAAGTATAGGCAAAATATAAACAAGTCTAACTTATGTGAGCGCCTGTGTAAACTTACTTTCCTAAAAGTTTGCTGCACAAAAAACTAAACTAATATTTGACAAATTATTTACACAAATGTATAAACTTTAATCTTCAACATGTCAGCTTTTCCAGCCTATTTTGATGGATTGACGTGAACAAAAAACTTTATTTTCAGACATTTTTGGGTTATTGTTTGAATTAGTTTTATTTAAATTACAGTATCTAACCACCAACTCAAACTTTACTTTACTTTTGACAGGAGACCTCATGACAAGTTGTCAGTTTCTTTTGGGATCATCAGCTAAATTACATATCGCAAACATTTTAAATATTAAATCAGTCTTTGCAATTTACGAGTAGATTTAAAAAATTGTTAGCAGCACCAGATGGATGATGGAAAAGTTTTATTAATTTTTTAGAACCACATTAGAAGAAGCTCCTTAGGATGGAGGATGAAAACATTAGGTGAACCTTTCTTCGAGGGTATTAATGGAATCTCTTGTAGTAAAAACAACAATTTTCTGGCCTTAATCAACGCCTCGAACTGGCTTCTAAAATAGCCGAGGTCTCAGTAACACTTACCTGCATGTAAATACCGAGAAGGTGGCATCAAAACGGTGCACTAAGATGGCGCTAAATGGATGTCATCGTCACCCTAACCAAACAAACATCTCACGCTGTCCAAATGTTCTTTCGAAGTTGTTATTTTTGCACCTTTTATGAATACTTAATGTTGAGGTTTATTCAGTATTTTACACTTAAAAGACGCACAGAAAACATAATGCAAAGTTTTTTATGAGCTAAGGCATTGTACACTCAGGCATACACTGCGTATGAGTATTTAGAGATTCAATTAATTCCTTTGCAGTGTTTTAGAGATTTGAAAGCTATGAAAATTATACGACGACTTTTTTGTAATTAAATAAATAAATAAAATAAAACAGATGGAAAAGTGCTGTATTTCACCGAAAGTTGGCAGATGGCTTGAAGTGAGTCAAAAAGGAGTAGAAGACGTCAAAATTATTTGCGGACTCGAGTGCTCCAAAGAAGCATTGACAGCTCATATTTGAAGCTCATATTTGAATGAAAGCTATTTAAAACTAAATTAATGTGGCTAGGAATTGCTCCATCATCGAACTGGGTTCTACAGATTTGAACCATAGCGACTATTTTCTGTTCCCCAACATGAAGAAGCAACGATCTTAACAGTTTATCATAGAATGAGGAAGTTAAAAGGTAAGCTGATGCGTATTTTTGACATTCGAAAGATAAGACAAGACATTCTCATCCAGTGAGGAAGTCCAAGGAAGAACTGATATGTATTTTCAATATCTTGAAGCATTGTTTTGTTTTTAAAACAAAAAGTTGAAACATTGCTGGACCATTTTAATGGATCGAGCTTTAAATTGTCCGAAAATTAAATGAAATTTGCCAGAAAAACGTTTGTTTTCATATCTAGGGTCATTTCTTTTCAAAGTACGTTCTGTATATACATATGTACATGTGAGTGTTTGAGTTTTACTTTTACATATTTAACAATGCCCTGCAAACATTCATTACTGCAACAATAAATTAAAAACTCATGAAGTAAAAATATATAAACACACGTACATATATAGGTGCCATATAGATACATATGACATACATATTACATACATATATTTATGTATATATGAGTAGATATGTGTGAGATAAATCAGAACATTAATAATATGCACAAAATAAATTATGCTTTAATATACTTTGAATCTTAACTTCATTTCCATTTCGCAACGCCCTACAACAATTAATGAAAATTTTATTAATAAAAGAACAAACACAAAAAAACATTCCCAACGACCATTAATAAAATGCATTTTTACATTTTATGTGCCATTTTTGTTTTTACTTATTGCGTAATATTTTTTTAAATTGCAAGCACGCAACTTTGGCGGACACATATTGTGTGAGCATTGTGGTCAATGGATATCGACACAAATAGTTGCTGCCAGGACTAAAATGATTCTTTTTTCGAACAATTCAAAAGCATCTTTAAATATTTTATTAGTAAAATATTTACATATATGCATGAAACAAGCTGAGTACACAGCCTCGCTGGGGGTAAATATGGGATGTTTAAAGAAAATTGTTCAGAATTCAAAAAGTGCTTTTTTAAATTTGGAACCAAATTTCAATAGATGTAACACAAAGCAAAGTTTGTTCGTGGATGTGGTTCATAGGAGGAAGAAGGAACTCGTTTTCCACCTCATGTGACAATGTCCTTCCCTTGCCAGGAGTGGCTCAACATTCGTTAAAAGCCTGACCAGTGAAGACAGCTCTTCACTGTGTATCAGGAAAGTAGACAGGATCCTCTGAATCCTTCGGAATTCTCTTGGTCCAAGCGCGATAATTTGAGGGATTCGTGCCGCATGTGTGTCTTTCAATGAGCTTTAATGCAGAAAACTGTCACTCCAACCCAGTGGCGGATTCAGGGGAGGGGTTTTGGGGGGTTGAAACCCCCCGAAATATTAGGATCGACTTTAAAACTACATACAAAGGCATTTTTTGGGCCTTTTATGAATATTAAAGAATTACTTTTTGAAACCCCCCAAAATATTTTTCTGAATCCGCCTCTGCTACAACCTAAACTAACCTAAGAGAAACAATGAAAGAAAGATGCAAATATTTAAGAAAACATTATCATTTTTCGACAAGTTATCGATTTTTATGGACTTTTAGTATAGACTTCAACCTCACCCAACACAACCAATGAAAAAATAATGCAAATATGTATCTAAGAAAACATGGTTTTTCTTGGACAGGTTCTCGATTCTTAAAGACGTGTTGTTTCTTAAGATATTCGGCAGATAATCGGCTATATTTGGCCGATACCAAACAAAAGACGATACAAACCTTTTTGACCCACAGAGGAAAATACTAAAGGCAAATAATACAATTTAACCATGGAAAAAAAATTGCGTCCATATTTGTATTTGATTCACATTGTGTAAAAAGACAAATATCAAACAGACAAAAACAGATTTAATTTAAATAATCGATACAATTAAATTCTGTATGTTTCGTACTTTACGTTCAAATCAAATTTTAATTAGGCTCATGAAATCAAATTTTTTCATAATTTTTGTTCTAGAGTTGCATTTGATGTTGATAAAAAAAAATTGTTTTTATTAAAATCAAAAACACTAACAACATATGGTATATTGTTATGGTATTAGTGCAGCAAATTGCAAATTCTTTTCATCGAATATATAAAGCAGCCTATCAGCTAATATTATAATTCGTCAGTGATGCTTTATAGTTGTTGGTTTTTATACAATAATCATCCATTTGTGAACCTTGATTAACAATTGAAATTGAAATATACAATTATAAAACAAATCAATGCTGCCATAATGTCCTATTTATGAAGTAATAAAAACACATTTGATCAGAAAATTAAAAACTGCTATGTTACTCTAAATTATCTCTAAACTTTTGGAAGGATCAAAAGTACTGTAGCACTGGGTTACAATCTATAGTACTTATACATACAAATACTTAGACTTTATTGCAAACCTACAACAAAACTTCCCTTCAATGTCTTTGTGTTGAATGTCTTCTTCAGTGGTTTACACTAAATTGTGGTAAGGTTTCTTCAACTTTATCTCACCAAGAAAGGTATTTCTTCTTTATTCATCAGAGACCTTTAACTACCCTCACGAAAGGTGAGGTACTCTTAGGCGCATTGAATAAAATCGCATTGAACAATGCTTTGTCGTCGGTCCGAGTGACATATCCAAACCATCAAAAGCAAGTCGAAGACCATCTCTCGAGCACCACAATCGTCACCTAATTGCCTCAGAGCAGTATCAATGTTTCTGTGCTATGAAGTAAAACGACCATATCAACGTCCTATAGAGTGAAGGCTATGCCAACAGAGAGAGGGATCTGTCTATTGAGATCATAGTTACCAAGAGGATTTGTTCGCTTTATCTTCAGGCTTACATAATTAATTTGCTAGTGTACATATACTTCGAACAGGGGATTGTAACGCCCAGAAGAAGGTGTAGACGGTATGAAAAGTATATATGTATGCACCTGATCAGGATCATCAGTCGATTCAATGTAGCCAACGGTCAACTCTCGGGCTCGCACGCTGATGTGAAAATATGTGATGTGATGTGAAGGGACTGCAAGAAGGCTTCAACTCTCTCATAGCACTCAGCTCATTCGCGCGATTGTACTGTATACAAAGTGAGAGATAGGAGAGAGAGAAAAACAATTTTTGTTTTGCCAAGACCCATCCAAATGTTGATACAGACGTGAAACTAGAGGTCATTTATAGTATCCTTGCATAGTCAGATTTCTATTTTCTGACCCAAAAACCTTCTTAAAGGACTTTAAAATTTTAAGGACATACACATTTCAAATATGTTTTTAAATATTTGCGGTTGTGCAATGATGAAGAGGAAAATTTTCTCCTTTTAAATAAATTTTCTAATTTGAACTTTCGAAGAATTTCTAGAACTTTGAGATAGAATAAAATTTATAAGTATGTATGAATCTACAGACTGAAATCCAAAACATGTATGTTTCCCCTACCTGACATATTTTGGTCCTGAAAGTTCAAAATAGAAAATTTAGTTAAAAGCAGACTATTTTCCTCTTTCATTTGATGTCCATATCTTCATCATTGCACAACCGCAAATATTCAAAAAAAAAAATTGTTTCGCACGGTGTAATAAATATAAGTTGGTGTTTTCACTCAGTGCATCATAACTTTGTCATTTTTCTTTCAATTCTATTGATGTGGGGGTTAATATTTGCTCAAATAATATATCTTTCCTCTTAGATTTTAAAACCAGAGGAGCTCATTTATTTTATCTATAAAAAAACATTCAAAGTTTATGATCTTTTAAATTGGTCGAAAAATTCACTTTTTACAACTTTCACCGTCAGTAACTTCGCCAAATCTCAACTGATTAGGACAATCTGTGTATCGCTGGAAAGGCTAAGGTATTATCTTCTGACCGCCGCGAAGCTTGTGTTAGTGGGATGATTCGTTTACGAGATATGTACTCATAACTGAAACAATAGGTAAAAAACTGTTTTTCAAAGATTTTTCGAAACCCCTTCTTAAAAAAATTTTTTTAGTTTCAGTTTCGTGCTCAGCGGCCCAAAGTTAGTTTAGAAAACATTTTTATTTTTAGGTGAATTTTTCGTGTCGAGTAGAGTTATTGGCTCTGATATTGCTGGTTAGCTCGCTGAGCCCAGATTGGACAGATTATCTCAGTGTTGCCAGATACCTAAAATGACTTTCTTCTAAATCTTAAAAAAATACTGAAATTTCCTTCCAAAAGTTAAAAAATCTCCTAAAATTTTTTATAATTTGCGTAATTTTAAAGGAATTAAACTTCTCATAAAAAATAAAAATATATACCTACCAGGGGCGTAGCCAGAACTTGGTCATGGGGGGGGTTTTAAAAAAATTGTTTTGCCAGTTTAGTATTACATGTTTTTTAAGGTAAACTGCACTTCCCAAATAGGGCATTTTGTTGTGGCTTATGTGACTTAATGCATTAAAAACTAAATTTTTTCCCTGATTTTTAGTAAAAATTTCATGAAATTTGATGGACTGAAAGCGAAGTTATTGCATCTGAAGTGGAAGTATGTTTGTGTCATCGTACAAAAATGTGCATCGAACAAAGATCCAATATTAACTATTGTATTAAAAATGTTTAAACTTTAACCGAAGCATTTAAATTGATGGACCAAGTTTATGGTGATTTTTGTTTATACCGTGGTGGAGTTCATAAGTGGTAAAAGCGATTTAAAAACGATTGTCAGAACATAAATGATGACCAAAGTGTTAGCCAACTGAATCCGCGATCACCGTAGATCAACACTGGGCGGTAATTCATAAAAGATAGGCCAAAATCTTCATTGAAATTCTTTAAATTGGATTTAACCTTCGCTTTACTTATACCCACCCGGGTGATCTTTTTAATATTCATGTTTAATATCTGCACAAATTTTAAGGTAATTTTCAATAACATGAAAAAATATTTTTTTGAAATTTTGTTCATGTTTAACCCTTTTAGTGCCGGAGGCCGATATATCGGCTCTTGCTGCACTAGCGAGAAGTGCCAGATCCGATATATCGGCCCGCGCTTTGTAGCGCTTTACTATTCGCATTGCGGGAGAAATCTATCTCAAAATAAATTTGTAATACGTTAAAAAAATAAAAAAATAAAAAGAATAAAAAAAAATAGTTGTTTGTTTTAACTCTTTGTGGACGTTTATGTTATCGGAACTTTTCGGCAGCGTGTTATGTAAACAACTGTTTGAAGACTCTTGCGAAATAACGTTGCATTGTCGCAGCGAGACGTAGGATCAGTTAGTGTCTCCTCGATCGTTGTTTTGAACAGTATATTTCGTCCCAGTTGCAGTTTGAAAGCGTAATTTTTGTTATTGCCGTTGTTTTCCGCTTGTGTCAAACATTGTTGTTTTTGACAAACCAACAATTAGCAATACAGGATTTCGAAAATTCTATTCATTCTCTATGTCATCCTTAGTACACTGCTTTTTGAATCATGTAAATATTGTTTCTCGTTTGGTTTTTATGAGCATTTTCCCAAACCCTAGTAAAACTGTGAAATTCGACCGGTTATTCTCGCATAGGCACCTCTTTTTCGCCCGGCACTAAAAGGGTTAAACTTGAATTTTGTCATTTTTTATACAAATGTATCTGGGTGATCCCAGGCGCTTTCGCTACCATTTTGATTAAAACTCACGATAAATTTCAATAAACACTCTGGAAAGAAATCTTCCAAAATAAATCATTAAAGTTAGGCCTTTTTTCGAAATACGAACTATCGCCAGAGGAAGATACTAAATACTGAAGTATGAAAAAAATTTATAAATTATTATATATTTATTGTGAGTTTTACTCAAAATAGCGGAAGTGCCTGGGATCATCTTTAGTAAAGCGAAGGTTAAGCATCTCAATAGCATAATTTTATTGAATTTTAACTGAACATTTGGCTATCGAAGGATGCCATCCCATCTATTGACACTTGTTTTGACTGTTTTTTTGCTTTCACATGATGTGGCACCGTGCGAATTTCACCTTTTCAAGGAATGCATTTGCCGATGAAAAAAAGCGTTTTGAGAACGTAGAAACCATCTAAAAGGCTTGTACCGACATCCTGAAGGACATTCCGGTCGACGAACTAAACTACTCTTTAGACATGTTTTTAGAACATGCAAATCGCTGAATTAAGCCTAAACGTGACTATTAAAAAAACAAATTAGTTTCGGTAAAAAAAGGGTTTTGTTAATATTCTTTTAAATATTTAAAGATGAAAAGACCTTTTTGCTAATGTGGGAACGTACATACGATGCATAGTGATTGAAAATGTTGACAAATTATAGGCTATGGGGGGGGTTCTGACACCCTAAACCCCCCCCCCCCCTTGGCTACGCCCCTGATACCTACATATAATTTTTTTTAATTCATCTTCAGCTTAATAACAAAAACTTAACGAAAACAAAACATATAACAAATGAATTAAACAAAAAGGGCCATTTTTGGCGGGATTTCATTGTGACAGCAATAAGTGAGAACGGAAAGAACTATCTTACATTTTGTAAGCTTACAAATTTTTAACACAATAGGGTGCTGTGACTATTAAAATAGTTGCCAAAATATGTTTTGTTACCAGTACTCCCAATACATCATACTTCGTTATCCAAAAATCTCCCAAAAACTCACTAAGGATCCGAAAAATCCCTTAACATAAAATATAAATCTCCTAAACTTTCCCCTAAACAATTCTTCCTCCTTAAAATTCACTTCCTAGGAAAAAATCTACTGATCTCTTTCAATCAGTGTTACCATATATAAAATTAATCAACAAAATATTTATGTAGGAAATTCTAATGTGAACCAAAATAAATAAAAAATAATAATAAAAATGGGCATGGCCCTAAACCTTTAATAACTTTATTAAACTATTTAGTTTTACATATTATTTTTTTAATAGAAATGGTTACGGGAAGCTTGCAGCAAACGCAACACTGTGCTATTATTATAACTATGAATAAATTAATGCATTTTTTATAATTTTGTCTCACTATTTTTTTTGTTTAAATAACTCCATAACGTGACTATTTATTATATAAAATAATATACACTTTTTCTTTTATATAATTTAAAAATGCACAAATCTGTGCCAAAGGAAAATGTACCAAATAATTACACACAAATATGTTCTTTTATTTACCTACTATGTTTATATATAAATCTATTTATTTATACACTTACTGTTATGCATAATTAATTGAGTAGCTATATAATGTAGCTTGGAACGATACTTTTATTTTGTAATGTTTGCGCTGTAAAGTTGATGGGCTCTAAATACTATAATACAATGCAGTTTTTTTTTAATATTTGCACACGCTGCAGTCAAATATTAATTTATCAATTAGAATATCAATTAATATTTATTTATTCATACGCTACAATATTTCATATTTATTTTTTAATATGCAATTTAGTTGTTCATAATTTGCAATTCGGCGCTAGACGAGGGAATTAAACACTTTTTGTAAATAAATACTTTTTTGTAGGCCGATGCAATAACACAGTTCAACAGTATTTTTGGAACAAAGACACCAATGAGTTGACTATTTTTGTTGAAAATGAGTCTTATCAAGTGTGTAGTGGTACCACTGGTCTACTTAAGCCGACACCAACTAAATCACCGCATGAGGATAAGAAAAGTTATAGTAAAGTTTCTTCTTGATCCACCACAAAAGGAATGAATCTTGACTAATGCTTGACACAAATCTTTAAATATTTGTTCTAGGGTGATTGAAGTTGAGATATGGGCCTTATAAACTTTTTAAGGCTTCAGTTGTCTGAAAACTTCAGCACATGGGTTCAGTTCTTCACATTAAGGGGGTCAATACGTGTAAATTTACAAAATTTTCAAAATTTTTTTTGGGAAATAGACTCCAGGGGGTCTTAAGAATATCCCTCTCAAGTGTTTTTTAATTCTGATGACCCGTTCCCCTGCAGCAGCGCTTTATTGATGGTCAATTCGTTCCGAATTATTTCGAAACACTGGTTTTTGATTATGGAAGTAGAATATCTCGGCAAGTTTTAGTCCCACTGATCTAAAATTTGGGCAGCAACTTTTTGAAACATAGAACTTCTAAAGTAACTAAAAATTTCATTGTTTTTGGCGAAATCCGCGCCGCCATTTTCGGGAAATTAAGAAAAAAAAAGGTCATTTTTTTCGGTTGGAGCGTATTTTTGTATTTTCGAGAAAATATTTTTTTTGTTAGTTACTTTAGAAGGTACATATATTTTCTCATAATAACTAATAGCGATATTTTGTCAGATGATTTTTGGGGCGCCGGCACAACTTCTACTAGAATTTGGGCCCAACGTTGGACCCCCACCACCGCCGCCATTTTGAGCACGCCAAAAAAAAAAATTTTTTTTCTTGCACTGCTACCTTTTAATAAAAGAATGAAAAAAAAATTGTACATTGCATTAATTTTTTCCGGCGTATGCGCGATTCCAGAAATATACCGTTTACACGTATTGACCCCCTTAAAACGCTCACTTGAGCATAAAGATTCCGATATGAAACTCGCTATCTCCCTAATCTAAAGAGTTGAAAGCTCTATAAGTTGGTGTAGATAGAAGATTTTAGGAACGAGTCTCCTACAGGTCAGAGTCGGACATTGGCACATAAAGTGAAGCACCCAGTGACGCACACAGGATTTCATATAGGGAGGGGGGGGGGGATTTAGTACAACTGGGAAGACTGTTTCCTCTTTCTCTTCGGAACGCCAATCCTGATAGAAGTCGTTGTGAGGTTAAATCAGTATTTTAGTCTCCAGAATTTTCTCCCCTTTAGTCAGTTTCCCGTGAGTACAATAACCACTGAGCTGATGGACTTCCAACTCAGGTTAAGAAGCTGTCTGGATCGCTTTTTATTTAGTTTTGGCCAGGTTCCACTGACAGTGCTGGAGATTGTTTGTACTCCAATTAGGGAGATGTGCCTAATCCTGGCCACAGAGAGGGAGCTCATTATCATCAGGTAGAAAATTACATCTCGGGGAGAGATTTAGCTTCATTTACAATCTTTTTTCAGGTTTGCGGTTCTTGGAAACAATTGTCCAGCTTCTGATTTTCAGAGTGCTTAGGTCTGCTTTGATTTTGTCGGATCATTGTGGTTTGGTTTTCCTCGAACTTTGGGTACCAGAAAGTCGTAGCATAACTTTTTATGGGCAATTTTTTTTTAATTTGAGCAAACGCGCAGGGGATGACCGCTTCCCCCTTCCAAATGCATTTCGTCGCCCAACCAGCGTAAACTTTGAGCTTTTATTTATTCAACTATATCTTCTCCAGAGGATATAATTAAAGAGCTAATATTCACAGAAAGCACTCACAATAGTGCCTCCAGTTGGGGTTTCAAAAATGGATAATTCATTAGTATTAAAAAAAAATTAGCTCGAATATCCTAAGAAACGATTTATAGAATTTTTTAAGTCCAGCTTGTCTACCCGATTGTAATTTTTTATTTATTGTTAGTATATGGTTTAAAAACTATCTAATCCCATACAGAAACCACCATCGCAACTTAACCTCACTTAATCTATTGCGAGCAACACAAAAACCAAAAATTTGTTACACAGTGTTCTTAATAAGAATTAGTAATCTGGTTTTCACTGCAATGTAGCAGCGAAAAATTAATAAACATTTACAGTGATAAAAAACCTAAAATCAAAAGTCAACAATTAAGCGCAGCTTTTAGTAAATATTAAATATATTTAAAATCAGATTATGTACGAGTAAGTACAAACATATACTTTATTTAACGTTACGTATTACCACCGACCAGACCTGCTTTTTTATTTTATTCTTCACATTTCACTTGCAACGAATTTATTTGATGGATATTTATTAACGTTTTCCATTTTGTGCAGCGCGCTCAGAAAAACATCTTCATTTCCAACATGGCCTTAACCACAAGAACGCATACAACAACAAAAACAATAGTGAAAACAACCATTCAAAGAAAATAAAACAACAATTGTTGAGCAGCTGGCAGTAGCCGTCGTAATCAGCAATCGGAATACAAATCTCAGCTGCACAACTGGCAGCGCGCCGCCGCTTTCAGCCCGCGCGTCGTGACAACAATGTCGGTTTTAATGGTGTTTCTTGGCTGTATTTAAGTTGTCAACAATCTCTGGCCACTTGGCTCCGACGCACGCAGCAGAGTGACGACAAATGAGAATTCGCCTGACAGTTGCGCAAAATGGCAAAATGGACGCAAGACAAGCGACTCGGCACGGAACGGCGAACAAGACGGTGAATGCATTTCGTTGACGTGTAGCTGCTGGCTGACCTTCGGTGAGCGCGCTCCACTTGAGCCGAGTGGGTGTGGTGAGTGGGTCGAGGTATTTGCTCATAGTTTAAGTAGTTGACATTAGTCAAGCTGCTTTCATGGGAACAAATATCATCATTAACTAAGAGAGTGCACGGCGTAGGTGGCTGAGGGATGTCAGTAGCTTTTAGTGTTAAAGAAAATCGATTTAAATGTTACAAGACTCGGTTCTTGATAAAAGATTTTGACTAAGACTAAGATTAAGACTAAGACTAGGACTAAGACTAAGACTAAGACTAAGACTAAGACTAAGACTAAGACTAAGACTAAGACTAAGACTAAGACTAAGACTAAGACTAAGACTAAGACTAAGACTAAGACTAAGACTAAGACTAAGACTAAGACTAAGACTAAGACTAAGACTAAGACTAAGACTAAGACTAAGACTAAGACTAAGACTAAGACTAAGACTAAGACTAAGACTAAGACTAAGACTAAGACTAAGACTAAGACTAAGACTAAGACTAAGACTAAGACTAAGACTAAGACTAAGACTAAGACTAAGACTAAGACTAAGACTAAGACTAAGACTAAGACTAAGACTAAGACTAAGACTAAGACTAAGACTAAGACTAAGACTAAGACTAAGACTAAGACTAAGACTAAGACTAAGACTAAGACTAAGACTAAGACTAAGACTAAGACTAAGACTAAGACTAAGACTAAGACTAAGACTAAGACTAAGACTAAGACTAAGACTAAGACTAAGACTAAGACTAAGACTAAGACTAAGACTAAGACTAAGACTAAGACTAAGACTAAGACTAAGACTAAGACTAAGACTAAGACTAAGACTAAGACTAAGACTAAGACTAAGACTAAGACTAAGACTAAGACTAAGACTAAGACTAAGACTAAGACTAAGACTAAGACTAAGACTAAGACTAAGACTAAGACTAAGACTAAGACTAAGACTAAGACTAAGACTAAGACTAAGACTAAGACTAAGACTAATACTAAGACTAAGACTAAGACTAAGACTAAGACTAAGACTAAGACTAAGACTAAGACTAAGACTAAGACTAAGACTAAGACTAAGACTAAAACTAAGACTAAGACTAAGACTAAGACTAAGACTAAGACTAAGACTAAGACTAAGACTAAAACTAAGTCTAAGACTAAGACTAAGACTAAGACTAAGACTAAGACTAAGACTATGACTAAGACTTAGACTATGACTAAGACTTTGACTATAACTATGACTAAGACTAAGACTAAGACTAAGACTAAGACTAAGACTAAGACTAAGACTAAGACTAAGACTAAGACTAAGACTAAGACTAAAACTAAGACTAAGACTAAAACTAAAACTAAAACTAAGACTAAAACTAAAACTAAAACTAAAACTAAAACTAAGACTAAGACTAAGACTAAGACTAAACCTAAGACTAAACCTAAGACTAAAACTAAAACTAAAACTAAAACTAAGACTAAGACTAAGACTAAGACTAAGACTAAGACTAAGACTAAGACTAAGACTAAGACTAAGACTAAGACTAAGACTAAGACTAAGACTAAGACTAAGACTAAGACTAAACCTAAAACTATGACTAAGACTAAGACTAAACCTAAAACTAAGACTAAAACTAAAACTAAGACTAAGACTATGACTATGACTATGACTTTGACTATAACTATGACTATGACTATGACTATGACTATGACTTTGACTATAACTATGACTATGACTATGACTATGACTATGACTATGACTATGACTACACATGTATTTGAATGCTGAAAATGTTTCCCATAATTTATTTCTATGATGTCTGCTAGTTTATAAAATTTTTCTGTTCCTGAAAGAATTCCCAAAAGGGAAAGTTTGCTTATTTCACAAAATTAAAAAAATTATTTACTTCTTTTAAATGCTTACATACTTCACATTACTTACAATTAAACACAGAATTTGCATGAATTTCTAATTGTGCTGTCATACTTCAGGTTACCAAAAATCATTTCGTAGCGAGTTGCAGGCAAATGTTTATTTAATGTTTTATGCCGACTAAAAGCTCAATCTTGCGCTGTGGCGTTCGCATTGCAACGATGCCATCTTTCCAGCGACATCGGCTTAAAAGCCACGCAGGAAAGCATGAAAGCTAGCTGCGAGTAAAATATATAAGAAATCCACTCAATATGCTGGAAATGGCGCGTTCTAGGCCGATTATCCTTTACGGTAGCAATAACAAATTTATTTTTTTAGCCATGGCCAAAAACAACTTTAGCTTTCCGGCTATTTTGTTATGAATTTGTATTTATCTGGAAATCTGGCACATAATCCTTTGAAAGGATTTCAATGGTATTTGTTTGAATGTGCTTTTGTTTTTGCTGTCGACTGCTGCAGTCAAGTCAAATAGTCAACCGACGAAAAAAAATTTTATGATAAACGCACAGCTGCTATTTAATGTTTCAGTACTGAATGACATCTGCCACTACGCTGCCGCATATCTTGCAATTTCATATTTACAACTTTTATTTGCATTAGTGATGAAAGCTGCTGGCCTTAAGTGACTTTGTGCACTTTGAGATGTGAACAAAGTTGGTTGGATCAGATAAGCGAACTTAAAAGGAAACTCCTTCAAGTGAGTCTAAGAGGTGAAGGATGTTGGAACTCAAGAAAATCTGACTGGACACTTCTGACATCTAATAGGACAGTCATAGAGGTAATACAATTCCTGATGAAAAGGGACCCACTATGTGAACTCTTCGACAATCGCCAAGCTCAGAGTGTTTTAGTAGGTAAGAATCCGGCAGGCTGGAGGAGAGAGCCGTACCCAGTTTTTCATCTCCTTTGCTAAATAAAAATTGCAATTCCTGTAGGCCTTGTCTACATGGATGAAGATTAAATGAAAACCCTGAAACGATTCCTATGCCTATGCTTGGTTCCTCAGGCCAGTGATAGAAATTTGGGCTTAAATGCAGAATACCACACCCTCTTAAAAAAAATATTTTTTCCTTTTATCGGAAAGAGGAGTATTTTCTTAGTCTAACAAACTTAAAATTTTGCTGCGGAAACATTCACAGAGGGCGTGGTCCGCCCCCAAAGTCCCAGTTATATATCCGAATTTCTCAATAAATAACCAACCGATCCTAACAATATAGGTGTCATATGAAAGGTATTTTTTCCCCCTCTCAATTGATGTATAACATTAGATATGTTATATCTACCAACAATGAGTTAAAAGCGAAAATTTGTTTTTTTACATAAATTAAAAAAAAACTGATTTTTTTCTTGAAAAAATACGTTATTAAGCTATTATAAGTTTGTTACCATATTAAAGCCTGTGAAATTCCCTTTACAGTGAAATATAAAACATTCAAAAACTATGTTATTTCGCTTTTATATTTTAATTTAAGTTGAGGTAAAAGCACCTGTTTACCGTATTGATATGGCGCTTATGAAGGTTTTGCTTAAGAGCGATATTCTGCAATGAAAGGATTTGAACAAAAAATACTGTGCACATCTTACTGTTGCCTCATGTGGTGGTAACTCCCATGAGGGTTATTTTTTTAGCGCCCGGCCGAAGGCCGGCCACCTGGGAAAAACTTAATGCCAAGAAAACTATGGCTTGGAACTATGGATTTAAACAAAAAATACTGTGCACATCTTACTGTTGCCTCATGTGGTGGTAACTCCCATGAGGGTTATTTTTTTAGCGCCCGGCCGAAGGCCGGCCACCTGGGGAAAACTTAATGCCAAGAAAACTATGGCTTGGAACTATGGATTTAAACAAAAAATACTGTGCACATCTTACTGTTGCCTCATGTGGTGGTAACTCCCATGAGGGTTATTTTTTTAGCGCCCGGCCGAAGGCCGGCCACCTGGGAAAAACTTATTGCCAAGAAAAGACCAAGAGACAAGTTAGAAAAAATTAAAAAAAAATACTTATAAACATAAAACTGTACATTTTTATATTTCATTGTAAAGGAAATTTCACAGGCTATAATATGGTAACAAACTTATAATAGCTTAATAACGTATTTTTTCGAGAAAAAAATCACTTTTTTTTTAATTTATGTAAAAAAAACAAATTTTCGATATAACATATCTAATGTTATACATCAATCGAAAGGGGGAAAAAATACCTTTCATATGACACCTATATTGTTAGGATCGGTTGGTTATTTATTGAGAAATTCGGATATATAACTGAAACTTTGGGGGCGGACCACGCCCTCTGTAATTGTTTCCGCAGCAAAATTTTAAGTTTGTTAGACTATAAAAATGCCCCTCTTTCCGGCCAAAAAAAAATTTTTTTTTTTTAAGAGGGTGTGGTATTCTGCACTTGTTCCGAAATTTGTTTGTAGTTTCAGTAAAATATGCACTGAGCTTTGTTCTAAAACCTCAACTGTACCAGAAGGTTGACAAACGAACCAAGAGATGACCGAACAAACGGCAAATCAAACCAGTTTTTTATATCGATCACGTTTCCTAATAACCATAGGAAAATCTGGAATAGTATAGGAGTTTTGGGCATAAGGAACTCTGGATCTTTCAGTGCAGAATATAGATGAAACTATGAAGGCTAGAAAAGATTTATTTCATTTTTTTCATTTCATCAAAATTGCTCTATTGCTTGGTTATCTGTCAAATGCAATGATATTAAATTTCAAATGCAAGTTAAAAGTTAAATTCCTACACTGCCAACAAATGACTTGACACTAATCAGCGGGCAGCATTAATTACACGTTCGCTCGTAATTCGAGCAGCCACTAGAAATTGTAATAAAGTGCGGCATTTACAATACACGCCCGCATGGACTTTTGTGGCGTGGCCGGGGGCATTTCGACTGCAATTACATAGCCCATATTAATTATGGCAATTATTTAGTAAATGATTGCAGTTCATAATTCAATACGCGGTCTACACACAAAATAATAATCGCCTCGCAGCTGACAACCCAAACGCACTCAATTCGTCAGAGCCACACAGCAATCGATGTGCATAAAGTCAAATTTGATTTGTTTTAACTGCATCTGGTTTTGGTGATCCAATTTCAATTTAAAGTATTGGCCAATAATTTAAATCAATTCACTGCAATCACTTTATGGCATCAACTTTGGGTGAGATGTTAAAGAAGCGTTTATGTTTTGTAGAGTGTTGTTCTATAAGGGTTACGCATCAAAGGGATCACCAGATTAGGCAATAGGAATATCACTTATGTAGGTACATAAGTATAAGTAAACTAGTTGGGGTAAAGTACAGACTGCGCTTCCACTTAGAGATCAAAAAAGCATCACTTGGAGAAGAAGAACCCGTCTCCAGAGAACAACAACTTTTTAAGAAACACCTGTTCAGAGCAGCCCATTCTATATAAATCCCTTTTCCCAGAGAAACTTTTTCTAATGCATTAATCTTCAGATAAACCTTTCGTAGAGTACTTAACTCTTTCCAAGGAATTCTTTTCAGAGAAACATTTTCCAATAAAACTGTTTCCGAAAGCTAATTTTTAGGAAAACAATTTCAAAAGCAGGTCTTTCCAAAGAAACCATTTTCAAAGGAAACCTTTCCAGAAAAAACTGTTTTATAAAAATACCTTTTTAAAGAAACCCTTTGTAGAGCAACACCTTACAAAGACACTTTCGGGACGGAGTTTAATTTTGAAAACCAAAATACTCTTGGTAAATATGTTGCATACTCGCAAATTCTGAAATCATCCTTTTATCCGGGAACATCTATAGTAATTCAAATAAATATATTGCATGGGTCATAGGATTTGCAATTTCGTGGGACGTATTATCCCAGTAGTCCCGAAAGGGTTAAAGAGCATAGATTCATAGAATCGTAGATACTTCTTCCAAAAACTCCTTCTAAGAGAAACAGTTTCCAGGTTTCATAAGATTGAATAATTGTTTTTAGGGGTATTTTAAAACTTGGTGGGACTTATTACACCGTGCGACAAAAATTAAAAAAATTTTTCACACCGGAAAAAAATCCATATGGGCGTGAAACTAGAGACCCAACATAGTATAATTAATTGTTTATCTATTTGTAAAAAGAGGATATGAAAAAGGTCCTTTGAAAATTTTAATCCTTTATATCCTTGAAAATTTACATCGAATTTTCTTGAAAAGTAAGTATGTTAAAACCCCAAATCTCCTTGATCATAAATTTTCAAGGATATAAAGGATTAAAATTTTCAAAGGATATTTTTCATATCCTTTTTTTACAAATGGATACATATCGCCATATTCTAACGAAGTTAAGTATTTTTTATATTTTTTTTATTTCTTATCCCCTTCAAAATTTTGAAGTCCTTTTAAAAGGACAAAGGATGTAGAAATGAAAAACTGAGTACGCAGTATTACTATATTTCGTCTCTAGTTTCACGCACATATGGATTTTTCCCGGTGTGAAAAATGCTGTCGCACGGTGTTATCGCAGTAGTCCCAAAAGGGTTATCTTGCAAAACGCATATCTTTCAATAGATACTTGTTTTTTAAGAGAAACAGTTTCCAGACCAACCCCTTTTAGGCAAACCCTTTCCAAATCAAGTCCTTCAAAAGGAACTTTTTCTATAAAAACCTTTTCCGGAAAAATCGTTTTCAAAGAAACCATTTCCAGGGAAACTTTTTCGACAGAAACTTTTTCTAGAGAAACTCTGTTCAAAAGCCTCATTTTGAGAAAATCTTTTTCTAGAGTAACCACTTCCAGGGAGACCCTTTTAAGAGCAAATCTCTCCAGAGAAACTTCACTTCAGCATCACACTGACCCAGTGGCGCACACAGGATTTCATTTTGGGCGGTTTTGCGTACAACTTTTTAGCGCAATACCATATTTGACACCATATTTTCACCAGTAAGTTTTGTTTTTTGGGGGGTTTGAACACTCAAAACCTTCCCTGTTTGCGCCACTGCACAGTGATTCGTTCCATAGACAAAATTTAAAAAATTTATAGTCTCAGAATTTAACGATTTTGATGTCATTTGAAAGGTAAAACTCCAACTAAGAAAACCCCAAAAACTCTGTGCAAAAAATGAATTAGTGTCTGTGCAAAAGCGGCTCAAAGTTGAAACTTTTTTCTCCAAAAAATGTAAACACATATTTTCTGTTTTTTAGTCTATTGAGTAAAAAAAATTGTAAAAATAAATGGTGAGCAAGAAGTTGCTAAAACTTTCAATATAGATTAAGAAATGATGTGGCCATTTTCGCTTTTAATGTTTTCTCAAAATTTGTAAAGCTGAGGCTTTTAGTTCACTTTTGATTAAAAATATTTTTCAAAATTAAAAACCTGAAAATTGGCAAAATTTAGAGGAAAATATCTAAAAAGTATGTGAAAGTATGTTCCTGGATTTTCTTGTATTTTAAGAAGCATTCTTTCTTTGTCAAATAATCTAATTACATCCTCCGATATCTTTCGAACTCAGAAAATAATTCTATTTGAAAAGTGGTGTAAACACCTATTTTTCGACAAAATTTATTTTTTTCATCCCTAAAAGTATGCAATCAGCATGAAAAATTTAGAAAACTGCAAAAAAGCAAAACATACGTCTATTATTATCGTTTTTATTGCAAAACTAAAGGGTCCTTAGACAATTTCTCAATTTCAACAATTTCTTACTCTTTGCAATTATCAATGTTGACGTTACCTATTAACTGTAAATTCTGAAAAATATAGCCAACACGTTTGATGCTATAACTCACCAAAAATGACAAAAATTGCAAATTTAAGTCTCAGGCGTTGCCAAACTACAAAAGTTTAAGAAAAACAAAATGGAGATTTCAATTCAGCAGACCATGATTAACTAGTATACCAAATTTTATGAAGAACGGACCACTCCTTCTAATTTTGTCCCGCGGTTGTATGGAGTCGAATCACTGTGCACTGCCCTGAATCGACGTTGAAGGGTGACTGAAAAATGTTTACTATTTCCAAATCACTGAACTTTCTACTACAGTTTAAAACTAGGGCTATCTACCTGTAATATGGCAAATATTTTCGTTGAACTCTTCACCCGAAGATCGTACAGTCAGTTCAATTTTCGATGCGTCAGGAATTAGGTTGTCAGATATTTCAGGCGGAGTCTTATTCTCTGGGCTCCCGGTTTGGAATACATTTTCTTGCGTTTCGAGGAAAACTTTATACTCCGTGCTGCTGTATGGCTTGTAGCAAAGTTCGACACTTGTCATGACTTTTGGTATCACCACAGTAGGATTCGTCTTTTTTGTGACAACTGACTTGCTCGCAATCTTAATCATGATTCAATACATGATTCTTTTCAATGAATCTTGATCTTAATAAAACTGATTACATTTGAAGAGGCGACTCTTATGAAAGTACATAATAGCAATGTTACTATCACATTTTTACTTACACTATGATTTCAATATGGATAGTAATGCTTATATTTTCTTAAAAGGCAGGCTGAGAATGAAGAGAATGGCATTGGTAGTGAAAGCAGACGAAGAGGAAGTTCAAGTCTTTCACTAAAAGACCCAATTAATAATACATTATCGCTTTGTGTGATTGACTGAAACGATGCATACGAATCGAAGAAGACAGCTACATGTTGACTGTAATGAATTCATAGGAGACTCTTTCAACAGGAAGATTCATTTTAAGATGCTTCTTGCTAAAGGATTGGTGTCAAATTAGTTTCATCTTTGCAGTGAGTATATATTGGAACAATTTCACTAAGAACAAACTAGGAATCAGGCGTACTAGTCTTTAAAGAAGGCGTTACATATATCTGTTGGAGATCCATAGAGTTTGGTGGCTTATACTTGGACATATTGAACTTAAACTAATCTTAGCTTTCGAATTTTTGTAACCTCTTAAAAGCAGAGACAGCCGCTATATTTGAAATCATATGAAAATTCCCGAGGGTACTTAGGACGCACTTAAAGCCCTGGGCTCAGTTTCTATTATGTATGAGACTGTTCTATGCTGCAAGCAGATCGTTCATCTGATCTGAATACCAAAAATCACATCAACTGGGATCTAACTAGGGCCGGCCATCTTCTCAATGCTTGGAAGTTGATCATCGGTCGTCTAATCCTTCTGTACACCTGCCCTAGCTATCAAAAGTATAAACCACCAGGGCAGCTATACAAGCATTACATGGATCAACCAGAATGTAGCCAATATCGGTATTCCTTCTCGGTAATTCACCTGTCTTGCACTCGCCACCAAACGCAAACACTATCTAAACTGCTATCATATCGATGTTCTTTTTGATTAAGCCGAGGCGCCGACAAACAGACAGGCTACGTAACTTTAGCTCGAACAGGTTTGCGTAACAGGGGGAAACGAGCTTATTTAATTAAGAAGTTCTAATCTATTGAATTGCAAGGAGCATTATTAGACCCAATTGTGTCTCCAAACCTTATGTGTATCTCTCAGAGATTCTGCTGGTAATTCTTTGTCAGTGAAAAACCAAACAGTGAGCACCTCTAATACTTGTTTCGTACAAAATATAAAACACGAATAGATAAATCAATTCAACAACTACTTACAAGTAAGTATACAAATTTCTATAAAATTTAGTTCATTTTATGCTCTAATTAGATGTCAATTTTGCAACCGCGCTTCTTTGACTATGACACACACACACACACACTCACGCACAGGACAACATTTTTTTTGTATTCTTGTTGCGTTTGTCGCTGACATAGTTGGGGCCAATTAGTTGTGCTTTTATTAATGCCGCTTGCAACCGGGAACAATAATCGTGCATGCCACCAACCGCTCAACTATATTCTTTATTATTTTCATTTTTATTGTTATTTTTATTTGTGCAATACACATTTTTTTTTGTGAAACTTCCTGTTATTCTCATTGCATTTCCTTGCCACATTTTTGCCTTTTTCTTATTTTCGTTCAAGGCTTCTTCATTGGCTGGTATCTGGGGCTTTTATTATGTGTACATTGTGCCGGTTTAGTTCTTTTCTGTTCCGAGCTGATGATGTCTCCACTTCCGTTCGCTGGCAACGCGCACTGCAGGCAATCGTCGTAGGTAAGTCGGCAGCTTGGCAGCGTGAGAGGGTAGGAGGGTGTGCGGCTGTTGCTGTGACTTGATTAACTATGATGTCTGCCGGGCGAATTCCAATAGCAAGACTACGAAAGAAAGCCTGCTGCAGCATGTCAGCTGCTCTCGCATAAATATAAGAAATTCGATCAAAATAAAAGGCTGTCTTTTGACTTGACTTAAGGACGTTTCTTAAAAAGGCTTAAATAGTGTTAAAATTGAGTTTTGTTACTGTTATTGTGTTGAAAATTGTTGTATTTTTTAGGGGATTTTTTTTAGGATTGTTCAAACAGCTTTAACCACAAAAAAAATAAAGAAAAGTGGAAACCGACTTCCCAAAGACGAACTGAAACTGAAACTTAGTTTTGCCAATTTTTCTTACACCATATTTGGCTGAACCGAAACCGAACCGAATACTCTGTCGAACATTAATGAAAACCAAAACATGTTCAAAATATCGCAGTTCTGTTTTAAGTAGTAAAATGAAAAGTTAGTATCTATTTTATTTGTTATTTAAAATCTTCTGGTTGTTTCTAACCCTGTGATTTTATTTGAAGTAATTGGACTCATCCATCCATTTCTCTTTACAAACTCTTCACTAACTTCAGTTCCCTTCAAAGATTATTTTTTCTAATACATGCCAAAATATTTGATATACGATTTTTTGTTTAGTTATTTTCCATCCAGAGTTTTGATTTGAAGTCATTAGACGCATCAATCATGTATCACAATACAAACTCTTAACCAACTTTTGTCCCCTTCAGTGATGGATTTTCATGAAACCATGTAATAGGTATAGAAATATCTGAGGTATGAATTTGTTTGGTTATTTCCGTTCAGAAGTTTTGATTTGAAGTCATTAGGACCACTAAAGCATGTGTCTCCATAAAAACTCTTAACCAACTCTTGGCCTCTTCAAAATTTGATTTTCAAAAAACTACCTAATAGGAGCCGATTTATTTCAGATTTGAATTTATCCGGTTACTCTCGATCTGGATTTTTCATTTGACGTGATTTGAATCATTTTTCTCCTTACAAACTCTTAACTAACTCAAAATCCCTTCAAATTCTTTTTTTTTAATACGTCTTGAAATATTTTATATATGATTTTTTGTTGTTGTTATTTTCCATCCAAGTCATGAAGTCATTAGACCCATTCACTCATGTAACACAATACAAACTCTTAACCAACTTTTGACTCCCTCAGTGATGGATTTTCAGAAAATCGTGTAATAGACATAGAATTATTTCAGACATGAATTTTTTTGGTTATTTTGGTTATTTAGTTATTTCCAGACATAGAATTATTTCATATATGAATTTTTTGGGTTATTTCCAATCAATCATGTTTCCTAATACAAACTCCAAACTATACTTGAATCCCTTTAAAGATTGATTTATTAATCAATGAAGGAATATTCACCAAATTATTCCCAATTTAGAGTTTTCTGGTTATTTCCCATCCGGAGTTTTGATTACAAGTCATCAGCCCCACTAAATCATGTTTCTCCAATACAAACTCTTAGCAAAATGTGAGGCTGATTTTCAAATAGTTGAAAAATATTCGCGGAATTATTCCTAGTTTATAGTTTTAATCCCAATTTATAGTTTCCCAGCAAAACTTGTATCCTTTTAAAGGCTGATTTTTAAATAGTGGAAGAATATTCGCCGAATTATTCCTAGTTTATAGTTTTATTCCCAATTTATAGTTTCCCATCCAGAGTTTTAGTTACAAGTTCAAGTCATTCATGTTGATTCATACAAACTCTTAACCAACTTTTGGCCAACTAAGAGTTTGATTTGATTTTCAGAAAACTGCCTAATAATTTTGGAATTATTTCAGATTGGAATTTATCTGGTTACTCTCGATCTGGAGTTTTTATTTGAAGTAATTCCACCCATTCAATCACGTTTCACAATACAAATTCTTAACTAATGATTCAGAAAACTCAAAAGTGCTCTTCCTATTATTTTTGAATTTGCAATCTGTTTCTGTTTCGAGTCGAAGTCATTAGGTCCATTGAAATAAGTTTCTACATATAACCTTGCAAACAATTTTTGACCTTAAAAATTATAAAAATTATAATACTTGAAATATGAAAAGATTTCTTTTGATCTAAAAAATCTAAAAATGAAAAAAAATAATAATTCAATTTTAATTTTGCGAAAACTGTTAATAGCAATTACACTTTCTGGTATCAAACGGCTACAAAGAAAGGTGAAGTCAATGCAGCGTTACATCAATTTTGTTTTATTTAAATTTTCCGCTTTTACCATATCTAAATTTTGGCTCACAATAGAGTTTATTCCTGCTATATAAAATTATATCGTTAACGCTCATAATGCTGCCGCATGTAAAGTCAACAGCTGACGCTCGGAGGCACTGCGAATAACCAAATAAAACAAAAGTAATTTGCAGCTAATCTAAATTTTGTTGCTATCACACACACAAACCACAAATGATCAACTTCAAAGGCAGCGCTGGCCGCTTTCAGCCATGCAATTTGTTATGTGTGGGTATGTATATGTGTGTGTGTATGCTTTTGTAGTCCGAGCACTTTATAATTTCGACTTTGATTTACACTCTCCTTGCAGGCACGTGTCGTTTTTGTTATTGTTGTTGCTGTTGTTTAACAGAAGTTTTATAACAAACCAAAGCTAATTCTCACACAAGTCCAATTCCAAGAGCCGCAAAACTCAATTGCAAAAGTTTTCACAAAGTTTCATGAAATTATGGCGCACAATAAAATAGCAACACACACACATAAAAATAGAAGCGCACAAAAAGCGAGAACAATTTATGTAGACGAGTGAGTCCACCTTTGCACAAAAATATACATATTGCATTTATGTACTGCACAGTCGACGTCCAGTGGTACGAATTGCATGTTGAAAGAGAGTTTGAATTGGCTAAAATTCAAATTTATCAAATCAAATTTATTTTATTAAATTAAGCTTACAGTTGTCTATATACAGTCGTTGTCCAGCGTTACGAATTAAATATTGTCGACAATTTCAAATTCAATAATTCAAATACATACATCAGTCTGTCCGTACAACTCATAACAAAATGATCTTCATTCCCTCAACTGATCTCTTCGATCCTTTTGGTTACATAGAGTTCATGAGATCGGCCGGAGAATGCTAGAAAAGCCGGCGTTAGATACGCTCACAGTTGCCACTTTTGGTTAATTTGGAACAAAAATGGGCCTTGTTATTTCACTTGGGTCTTTGGGTCCCTTTTTTTGTAATTTGGGCCTTTTTTATACAAAAGTGTGTAAGCCAAAAGAAAGACTAACTTTTATGTTTGCAGTCATATGACAACGCTCCAAAAACGGATCATTAAAAAAATTTAAAAAATTAAAAAAAATGTCTATGGGATGTGATTGATATCCCAGGGATCATTAAAAAAAATTTTTAAAAAATTTAAAAATATTTGTATGGGATGTGATTGATATAACTACAAAAAAGATTAAATCGATAAATTTAAAATTTTAACTTTCACCAGTAAAAACCTGCAGCGAAGGGGTTAAGTAGTTGGTGCATTCTATCTGAAATTATAGCCTTGTAGATTCTTTCTTATTTCTAAACGATTAGAGACGTGTGACTTGAGTAAAATCCTTTGTGATCATAGCACTAACCTAACCTAAAAAAAAAACAGACGGTCGATGCGGCTCAGTAGTTAGCGTTTTGTATCAGAAAACAGAACATTCTGAATTCTCTCCCGCATTGTAACAGAAATCAGTGCATCCGTAGATTCGAGTCCGGACTTAATCAATCTTTCCTATGTATGTATAAAAATTATGTTTGACTACTTCACTTCAATTGATCTAAATTTTTGACACAATGAGTGGTTTGTCCAGGGCAGATTGCTTGATATTTTTTTGTATGAACAAGGGGGCGTGGCACCGCCCATATAACTTAAATTTGTAATATTGAGTAACGTTGGAATTATAAATCGAACTGCAATTAAATTTGACATAGGTTCGTTCCACTGCACAGTGATTCGACTCCATACAACCGCGCGACAAAATTAGAAGGAGTGGTCCGTTCTTCATAAAATGTGGTATACTAGTTAATCATGGTCTGCTGAATTGAAATCTCCATTTTGTTTTTCTTACACTTTTATAGTTTGGCAATGTCTGAGACTTAAATTTGCTATTTTCGTCATTTTTGGTGAGCTATAGTAACGAGTGTGTTGGCTAGATTTCTCATACTTTACATTTAATCGGTAACGTCAACATTGATAATTGCAAAGAGTAACAGAAATTGTCTTAGGACCCTTTAGTTTTGCAATAAAAACGATAATAATAGACGTAAGTTTTGCTTTTTTGCAGTTTTCTCAATTTTTCATGCTGATTGCATACTTTTAGGGATAAATAAAATAAATTTTGTCGAAAAATAAGTGTTTAGACCACTTTTCAAATAAAATTGTTTTCTGAGATCGGAAGATATCGGAGGATGTAATTACATTATCCGACAAAGAAAGAATGCTTCTGAAAATAAAAAAATCCAGGAACATACTTTTTAGATATTTTCCTCTAAGTTTTGCCAATTTTCAGATTTTTAAATTAGAAAAATATTTTAAATTAAAAGTGACGTAAAAGCCTGAGCTTTGAAAATTTTGAGAAAACATCAAAAGCGAACATCTTAATCTATATTAAAAGTTTTAGCAACTTCTTGGTAACCATGTATTTTGAAAATTTTTTTTACTCAATAGATTAAAAGACAGAAAATTTGTGTTTAAATTTGTTTGTGAAAAAAGTTTCAACTTTGAGCCACTTTTGCAGAGAAACTAATTAATTTGTTGCACAGATTTTTTTGGGTTTTCTTAGTTCGAATTTTACCTTTCAAATGACATCAAAATCGTTAAATGTTGAGACTATGTCTATTTTTGACTATGTCTAACTTTTGACTATGTTAAATTTTGAGACTATCAATGTGCACTGGTGTAATTTCATGAGCGTTAAATAGGTAAATCGCTCATCAATGACACTCAATACAAACTTTTTGCTTAGACTCACTCTTCGACTAAGAGGCGCGGCACCACCCCCACAATTCAAATTTGTAATATTTATTAAATTAACAGAATTATAAGTCGGACTGAATTGAAATTTGGTATAGCGTTGTCCCATGAATCTATTGTTCCACTATAGAAATTTCATAACTATTGGACAAAAGGCGTGGCAATATTTTGTGACTTTTATGTTTGGTATAACTTTAGAACTATAAGTCGCAGCTCAATGAGATTCAGTGCAAAGTTTCCAAATGGCCTTTGACGGAAAAAATGAGGTGGGCATTGTAGGAGAGGGTGTGGTACCGCCCATTCAACTAAAATGTAGTGTACCGAATACGTTCAGAATTACAAGTGCCACAGCACTGAAATTCGGCAAAGACCTACAGTAAGATTTCATAGGCATTGAACGAGGGCCGTGACACGTTTCAAGCAACACAAAATCTTAATCAAGGACTTAACTATTATAAGTTTTTTAAGAAAATAATTGCAATGTAACTATTACAATGCAACATAAATTTTATTTGTTGATTATAATTATTATTTGCGACCAGGGGCGTAGCCAAGGGAGGGGTTTAGGGTGTCAGAACCCCCCCATAGCCTATAATTTGTCAACATTTTCAATCACTATGCATCGTATGTACGTTCCCACATTAGCAAAAAGGTCTTTTCATCTTTAAATATTTAAAAGAATATTAACAAAACCGTTTTTTTTACCGAAACTAATTTGTTTTTTTAATAGTCACGTTTAGGCTTAATACAGCTATTTGCATGTTCTAAAAACATGTCTAAAGAGTAGTTTAGTTCGTCGACCGGAATGTCCTTGAGGATGTCGGTACAAGCCTTTTGGATGGTTTCTACGTTCTCAAAACGCTTTTTTTCATCGGCAAATGCATTCTTTGAAAAGGTGAAATTCGCACGGTGCCACATCATGTGAAAACAAAAAAACAGTCAAAACAAGTGTCAATAGATGGGATGGGATGGAATGGCATCTTTCGATAGCCAAATGTTCAGTTAAAATGCAATAAATTTATGCTATTGACATGCTTAACCTTCGCCTTACTAAAGATGATCCCAGGCACTTCCGCCGCTATTTTGAGTGAAACTCACAATAAATAAGTATATAATAATTTATAAATTTTTTTCTTACTTTAGTATATAGTATCTTCCTCTGGCGATAGTTCGTATTTGGAAAAAAGGCCTAACTTTAATGATTTATTTTGAGACTATGGAAAATATTAGAAGATTTCTTTCCAGAGGGTTTATTGAACTAAATAATAATGAGGTACGCAAAAAAAAAATTATCGTGAGTTTTAATCAAAATGGTAGCGAAAGCGCCTGGGATCACCCAGGTTCATTTGTATTAAAAATGACAAAATTCAAGTTTAAACATGAACAAAATTTCTAAAAAAAATATTTTTTCATGTTATTGAAAATTACCTTAAAATTTGTGCAGATATTAAACATGAATATGAAAAAGATCACCCGGGTGGGTATAAGTAAAGGGAAGATTAAATCCAATTTCAAGAATTTCAATGAAGATTTTGGCTAATATTTTGTGAATTACCGCCCAGTTTCGATCTACGGTGATCGCGGATTCAGTTGGCTGACACTTTGGTCATCATTTATGTTCTGACAATCGTTTTTAAATCGCTTTTACCACTTATGAACTCCACCACCGTATAAACAAAAATCACCATAAACTTGGTTCATCAATTTAAATGCTTCGGTTAAAGTTTAAACATTTTTAAAACAATAGTTAATATTGGATCTTTGTTCGATGCACATTTTTGTACGATTACACAAACATACTTCCACTTCAGATGCAATAAGCTCGCTTTCAGTCCCCAAAATTTCATGACATTTTTACTAAAAATCAGGGAAAAAATTTAGTTTTTAATGCATTAAATCACATAAGCCACAACAAAATGCCCTATTTGGAAAGTGCACTTTACTTTAAAAAACATGTAATACTAAACTGGCAAAACATTTTTGTAAAACCCCCCCCATGACCAAGTTCTGGCTACGCCCCTGTTTGCGACAATTAATTTTTACGTTGTGTAGTAACCATTATGAGAAAAAAATATTTTTTCGTTTTCTATAATTATTATTTTAGAAGTTTTTTTTGTTTACGTTGCATCATAGCTTTTATTTATTACTTTTTTTATTTACGTTCCCGATAACTATTATTTTGCGAAAATTTTTTTTACGTTGCTTCATAACTTTTATTTATGATTTTTTTTTATTACGTTACCGATAACTATTATTTGAAAGAAAATTTTGTTTACGTTGCCTCATAACTTTTATGAAAGAAATTTTTTTTTTTACGTTGCCTTACCACATTTTGAGAATGAATTGATTTTTAATTGTTTAGTTGTTGGTGGAAATTAGATTTCAGCAGTTAATTTGCGTTTGTCAATTTAAAACAATTAAAAATCAACTCATATTTAAAACGTGGTAATTCAACGTAAAATTTTTTTTTTCAAAATAATAGTTATCGGCGACGTAAATGAAAAAAATATTATAAATAAATGTTATGAAGCAACGTAAAAAAAATTCTCAAAATAAAAGTTATCGGTAACGTAAATTAAAAAAGTCATAAATAAAAGTTATGAAGCAATGTAAAAAACAAAAATCCCAAAATAATAATTATCGACAAAGAAAAATATACTTGTTACTTATAAGAGTTATTATGCAACTCAGAAATATTTATTACATGATAATAGTTACAGGCGGCGTAAAAAATTTTTTATTGGGAATCATTATTATAATGCAATATTTATAGAAATTTCTTTAACTAGGGCAGTTTTTTTTATTTCCAAAAATATGGATATTAATTATTTTAGGTCTCTGATCTTAATATCGAACAGTAGGCATAACTTGAAATATCGTTCCTGGTAAATGCTTTTAACATACAAAATATTTTTTGTTTTTTACCCCCTTGGGTACGTCACTACACGCTAGATTGAAATTAATTAAATTAAATAAAAAATATTATGAAAATTATAAAATTAAAAAAAAAATTATTAACTAACCAAGCATGAGGCTTATGACGATAATTTCAATTGAAATTTAAAATTCCTTAGTCATGAGGAATTTCTTCCACCCCTAAACGTCAAAACATGGTCGAAACATTGAGACGTTACGAAGAGTATTTGTTTTTTTTTTTACTCCGAAATGTTGCCCACAAATCGGTGTCAAATTTAAAGATTTTCCAATGCGCGATGCGAGATAATTTCACCCCATTAGTTTCCATTCGCTTCGACTCTATCCCGCACAACAATAACAACTAATTTTGCCAATTTTATGCTTTAATCGTATATTTGCAAGATGAGCTGGAAAGTCTGCTCGCCCCACTTAGTTCCGTGGCCAGCACTGAGACGTTATCTTTTGTGCACGAAAGCCGGTCAGTGGCCTCGCCAAATATGGTGTATGGAAAAAAATGAGTGCCGGCTAATGCTGCAAAACCAACCACCAAATGAGTGATTTAACATTGATGACCCTCGATAATGTATTTGCCTTGCACTTGACACATGTCCAAAATACCATACACACACACACACAAACACATACAAACACATACAAACTCACACATTGCTAAATTTAGCCGACCGCAATAATAAGGGGGAAAATTAATTGATTTCATTCCTTGGTGTAGACACCCCAACAACACAACAAAAAACAGCGTAGTAGTGACTGAAAGACGAGAAGCGAGGACGGCGGTGGGGGGGGGGGCCAAATGCTTTACAATATAAATAAGTCACGCCGAGGCAACCGCAAGTCGTGCGTAGCTCGAGTGTCTCTAAGCGCATTGATTACAGACGAACAAACACGGGTTAACTGCAAAAGCCGAGGGGGCGGAGAGACAAAAGTAGGTGAATTGGAAAATTGATATTGACAGGCGACCGCGACGACGACGGTGGCACAAAGGTACAAAGATGCCAGATTTTCCATGACTGTGTTGCGCGCTTTCAGCGATGGCGGCGCGAAGCGATGCTCCCCGGGGAGACACGTCTAACTGATGGCGAGGAGTGGTGGCCACAATGTCCCTGGGCGGCATGTGGCGAGTGTGGCGAGAGTTTCGACAAAGTCGTTGGTTTGCTATTTGCAGCGCGTTTGGTTTGTCGATTTTTCAAAGTTGTTTAAAAAGTTAACAAGAAGTAGTCGTAAAGTCGTATAAAAACAACAGCAACTGTCATATTCAAACAAACACTCAGCGAAAGCGTGACTGTATATGTGGATGTGTATTTGTGTGTGTGTGTGTGTGACTGTCTCTCATCTGCTGGCGCATTCAAGTTTATCGCTGTCATAAATTTTGCGTATTTATGACAACAGACAAAGGCCGCAACAACAATGTGAGGGGGGAGCGGTGGCGGTGGTGTGAATTTCGTTGTTTTTCTTGTGCAAAATGCAACAGTTATTGTTTTGCCTAATTTACGTCAAATTAGACAACTTGTTGTTTTTCTGCTAACTGCGACGTTGACGCCACACACACACACAGACACACATACACATACACGCTTCATGCAAAGTTTTTCTGCCTTTTCTCGCTTGTTGTCAGTCAGTGACGTGCCATGTGTATAATAAATACAGCACTTCATGTGAAACACACACACACACGCACAGACACACAGCCACTCTCAGCCACACGTACGCGTTCAGATATGTAAACTTTTATGCAGACCAGTGGCGCGCACAGGATTTTATTTTGAGGGATTAGAGTGGGTTTGCGTACAACTTTTGGACCCAATACTATTTGAAACCATATTTTGTACTAGCAATTTTTTTATTTTGGGGGTTTGAACCCCCAAAACCCCCTGTGTGCGCCACTCATGTAGACACATTCGCACCCACATATTGGGCGCTGTTTACTGCCATTATGAAATGCTGCTTTATTCATTAATAAAGTCCGCGCACCAAACAACACACACACACACACACACACACACACGAGCACTCGCAGTTGTTTGTATGAAGCTGTGTTTGTTTGGCAGGCGCTTGAGAACTTCTTAATTACCCTTTTGGTGTTTTCGAAAGTTTTTTCTTATACCCTACGTTGTGCTGTCGGGGCGCATACACTTTAATCAGAAAATTTTAATATCCAGAAGGAAGCGAAAAATAAAAAAATCTACACATTAATTGAGCTTCATTCGGCCACTATTAGTCAAACTTTTCAGATGAAAATGCGAGAATATGAAAATTAAAATATTAATGATGTAAATCTGTTCCTTTGTGAATGCTTACAAGTTAAAATCTATTTAGCATGCCACTTTGACCCATTATGTGCCTTCTTCACCCATTTGCACTTCATAAAAAAATATATTTACAATATGACTTGTTACTGAGTTCTGAGAATACAAATTTAAATGAATTGTTTAAAGATGAAAAACTAAAAACAATAATTTTATTTTACAGGTGCAGAGTATTTATAAGTCGACTTAAATAGACCAAAAATGTATTTGTTTCATTATATTTTTTGCCGCTTCATCACACATTCCGGCGCAATGTGAGATCTGCTTTTTCTCGCACTTCATTCACGCGTTGCTCTGCAGTTCGTCGCGTCTTTGCACTCGTGTTTTTTTTTCCAATTTCAATGCCCATATATGCGGGTTGTTATTGTTGTGATTTTTGTGTTTTCCTTTCCGATACGTGATCGAAGTTATTAACGTTGCTAACACACACACACACATAAATACATATAAAAGTATTTATAAACGCACTTTGCCTTCAACACTTTTTGCTGAGAGCATTTGCTTGTCTTTTACATTAAATAACGAATACATCTTTGGCCTATTTTTTTAATTAAAACTCATTTAAAATATTTCAACTTTATGAAACAGAAATTTTTGCCGTCCCTAATGAACTTTTGAGGCCCCCCCTAAACACAAAAATTTCTTGTACAAAATATGGTTTCGAATTGTATACGGCTCAGAAGTTGTACGCAAACCTCCCCAAAATGAAATCCTGTGTGCGCCACTGACTCAAGGGATGCCTCTGTATCAGTGACTAGCAGAGTCCGGCAGTTTTGCACGCATAATTTTTATCATATCATTGAAAAAGTCTTTACTCAGTATATTACATAAATCCATATGTGCGTGAAACTAGAGACCAAATATAGTAATACTGCGTACCCAGTTTTTCATTTCTACATCCTAAAAGGACTTCAAAATTTTGAAGAGCATAAAAAATATAAAAAATACTTAACCTCGTTAGAATATGGCAATATGTAAGTATATCAAATGAAAGAGGAAAGGCTCAGGAATTTAAATAAAATTAATTTTTTATCTATTTTAAAAAAAGGATATAAAAAAGGTCCTTTGAAAATTTTAATCCTTTATATCCTTGAAAATTTATATAGAATTTTCTTGAAAAGTAAATCACGTGTCAAAATTTCATTACTCTAACTTTATTAGTTCGAAAGTTACTAAAAAAAAGACGGAAGCTGCAATTCTAATGAAGTACAAAAATTCTAATTTATTTGAGTATCAGTATTTAAATAATAAAAAGATACAAAATCAATGAATCGAGAATAATGAAATTTTGACACGTGATCAGGGAGATTTAGGGTTTTAACATACTTACTTTTCAAGAAAATCCGATGTACATTTTCAAGGATATAAAGGATTAAAATTTTGAAAGGACCTTTTTCATGTCCTTTTTTTAAAATAATTAATTAATTAATTTTAATTTTATTTAAATTCCTGAGCCTTTCCTCTTTCATTTGATATACATATCGCCATATTCTAACGAGGTTAAGTATTTTTTTTATTTTTATCCCCTTAAAAATTTTGAAGTCCTTTTAAAAGGACAAAGGATGTAGAAATGAAAAACTGAGTACGCAGTATTACTATGTTTGGTCTCTTGTTTCACGCCCATTTGGATTTATTCCGGTGTGAAAAATTTTTTTAATTTTTGTCGCACGGTGTTATTATTATTTAAAATTAAATTATTTTCGCTTTTGAGTACTTTCCATAAGTCGAAATTCAATGGGCCCAATAAAATGAGTTTCTGTTAACCTTTTGTTGACCCTGTCAGATATTGATGAAATATCCGTATCTAATTATTTTTCATTTGATTTTTCATTCATCATATTTGATGAAATAGGCCCATTAAATAATTTCTCCATACAAATACTTAACCCATTATGGACCCTGTCAGATTTTGATTTTGAAAAATTTGAAAAAACAAGTGTCGAATTATTTCTCATTTGAAGCACTTTCACCAAGTTTGAAGTCAATAGACCCCAGTGGCGCACGCAGGATTTTATTTCGGGGGTTTCGTAACTTTTTTTAGAACTTTGAAATAGAATAAAATTTAAATGTATGAATCTACAGACTGAGATCCAAAACATGTATGTTTCCCCTACCTGACATATTTTGGTCCTGAAAGTTCAAAATAGAAAATTTATTCAAAAGGAAACAATTTTTCTTTTATTTGATACCCATATCTTCATCATTGCACAACCGCAAATATTTAAACAAATATTTGAAATGTGTATGTCCTTAAAATTTTAAAGTCCTTTAAAAATCACTTTGAGTCAGAAAATGAAAACTGACTATGCCAGCTAAATGACCTCTAGTTACACACCTACATCAACATTTGGATGGGTCACAGTGTAATTAATGTAAAGTTGGTGTTTTTACTCAGTGCATCATAACTTTGTAATTTTTCTTTCGATTCCATTGATGGTAGGCTTAATATTTGCACAAATAATATATTTTTCATCTTAGGTTTTAAAACCAAAGGAAATATATTAATTTATTTTATCTATAAAAAACATTCAAAAATTTATGATTTTTGAAAATGGTCGAAAATTCACTTTTTTACAATTTTCACCGTCAGTAATTTCTCCAAATCTCATCTGATTTGGACAATCTGTATATCTCTGGAAAAGCTAAAGTATTATCTTCCGACCGACGGACATCTTGTGTTAGTCGGATGGTTCGTTTACGAGATATATGCTCATAACTGAAACAACAGGGTAAAAACTGGTTTTTCGAAGATTTGAAAACGCTTCTCACAAAATGTTTTGATCTTCAGTTTCGTGTTCAGCGGCTCAAAGTTACAGCCTGATTCTGTGTATTCTTGACAAACTTTTTATCAAGGTGTTTTGTCAAGATTTTTATCAAGCAAACGCTTTGTTGGCATTCTGATGCAACATTGATAAAGTAAAAAACTCATTTAATTTAACATAAGGTGAATATGCGATAGTTGTCAAATTGTCAAGAAATAAGACAAATTGAAAGAAGTAATTTTGAAATTATTTTGAAATTTTTATTAAAAATGTTTACAATTTTGTGAGACAGATGATTTCTCATAGGCAAATTACAGTTTTTTGGTAGGATCCATGTCCAAAAAAATGCAATGCCGCCAGAACGCGTACGGGCAAAGATAGCCCAATTAATCGATGCCACAAGGATCGAGTTAGCCGGAAATTCTTCATGAATTCTTCTTCGCTCAACGAAGGCAAATTATTTGTTTTCTTCTGCTTCTGATTTCTTCTCTTCTATCCTCCTCAACCGTTAAAAGTGTAAACATGCACAATTCTTCCATTTTCAATAGGCAAAATTTCAATTTGTATGTTGTTGCCAATAGCATTCACACTTTTGACAATTTATCAAGAAAAGAGCTTTTATTTTTAGGAATAGAATACCAATTCTTGAAAAATAGTAAAAACTTGACAAGTAGTCAATATGGTGAATTTATCAAGTGTACAGAATTAGGCTGTTAGTCTAGAAAACACTTTTTTTTAGATGCATTTTTTGTGTCGAGTAGTGTTATTGATGATTGAACATATATGCGACGGTTTTAAATTAAATTTCTGTACTAACTTAAAAATATTTCGGGGGGTTTGAACCCCCAAAACCGCCCCCCTGTGTACGCCACTGATAGACCCATTACTTCAAGTTTGTTCACAGTCTCTCCATACAAACTTTTAACTCGTCCTTGACCCCGTCAGATTTTGATTTTCAAAAATGCGAAATACATATCGAATTGTTTCGGATTTGGGTGCTTTTATTAAGTTTGATGTCAAAAAACCTATCATGTTTCTCCAGAAAAACATTTAACTCTCGATTTACCCCGATAGATTTCGATTTAAAAAAAATAAAAGACACGTTTCGATTTTAAGTGTTTCCACTGATTTTGAAGATAATTGGCCCATCGGTTCAAGGTTTTTCATAGTCTTCCTGTATACGAACCTTAACCCATTGCTGACCCTATTAAATTTTGATTTTCGAAAAACTGAAAAATATGTGCCGAATTATTTCTGATTTCAAGAAGTTTTACTAGGTTTGAAATCAATACACCGATTAAATCTCGTTTCTTCATAGAACACCTTAACCCATGTTTTGCTTCTTTAGACCGCGAATTAAAAAAATACCATCTTAGTGGAAATTCATTTTCTAAAGTTGACCTGCAGTTCAAATTTATTGCTAGTAGCTTCGGCGGTTTAGGCTGGGTGATGATGATTGAATGAGTCAGTTAGTCAGGTAAACAATTACAGACGTACAGATAATTTACCCAACCAGTTTCTTTCATCAACAGTGTGTCCCGATCGAAGGCTGATGAAGTACAGTAGTCCTAGTTTATACAGTAATTTGAATAATACATAGTTGGGATAAGTGTCCAAACTGCTGATGCGGACTTATTACTGACTCCTATCTCCACAACCGTACGGTCGAAAAATACTGAGGAAATATTGCGAGGGTAGTCAAGCATACAGTGACGATCATACAGCTCGATCTATGCAACTGCTGGCTCCGTAAAATAGGCAACCCGACAACACTAAACGGGCTTTTGTCGCCAGCAACCGCATTGCATACTTTTAGGAGGGCGTGGTAATTTTGCGGGAATTATCGCAAAAACGATTTGAAGCGATGCTGAAATCTTCGAGAACGAGTTACGTTCCGGGCAGAAAAGTATAACAGGCAGTCGAGTATAGCGCAGTAAGTCAGTTTAGTTTTGACAAGCAACGGTGCAACGCGGATAAGAGAAGTGAAGAGAAAGTTGACTTTGAAATATTCCACATAAATTGACTACAGTATTGAACTGCGTAAAAGAATTTCAACGTGTTTAATTCAGAGACCTAAAATAATTATTATCCATATTTTTGGGAATGAAAAAATTGCCCTATTTTAAGAAATTTCTATAAATATTGCGTAGTAATAATTATTCCCAATAAGAAATTTTTTACGTCGCCTATAACTATTATCATGTAATAAATATTTTTGAGTTGCATAATAACTCTTATAACTAACAAGTATATTTTTCGTTGTCGATGATTATTATTTTGGGATTTTGGCTTTTTACATTGCTTCATAACTTTTATTTATGATTTTTTTTGCATTTACAGAATGAAAAAAATATTTATTTCTCATAACAGTTATTATGCAACGTAAATATTAATTGTCGCAAATAATAATTATAATCAATAAATAATGTTTATGTTGCATTGCAATAGTTAAATTGCAATTAATTTCTTAAAAAACTTATAATAGTTAAGTCCCTGGTTTAATTTTGGCACAATCGAGCGATACGAACTACGTCTGCGTTGGCGAACAGAACTAATTTTCATAACAATAAGTAGTATTCGACCCTACTGTCAACCTTGTGTGGAAATCAGTGAAAAGTATTTAAAACTATTTTCAATTGTTTTCTCACACATTAGTCCAGTTGGACCGATTTCGAGAGCCGCTTCAACACCTCGCAACCGCTGATTATGTCATAAACGACGCCATTTCCAAACGCCTGTCTGCGGCTTGGCAGACAGGCGTCTAAAACAAGAAACAACAGCACTTACAATTTTAAGTCGAATCTAATTTGCGCAGTCGACGGTTACGGTCACGACAGTCAAGGACGACTATGCCAGCAACACTTCGGAGCAACACCATAAACCGCAACCGCAGAGCGGCAAACGCGGGAAATCCCTTTTTATGGCCCTGGTCACATGGTTGGAGTGCGTGGCGTTGTCGCTTTTATGGCAAAAATTTGTAGTACAAATCACACAAGCGGCTAAAACAAAAGCAAAACGTTGGTAGTGTTAGTTGGCACAAAATATTGGACGCACACAGTTTTCTCGGAGAGCAGTTGAACATTTTTACTAGCGATAGTTATGGGTCGCGCAAGCTTAAATAAAAAATACATTAATTCAATATGGCTGCCCGGTAATATTCTACCGTTATTTACGTCCTTATAAGACCAGATTTTGTGGGTAATGAAATAAATACACTTGAGGAGTTCCGTAAAAAATCACGAGCGAAGCAGTAAAACAGCGGCGGCCAATAACAGAGCACCAGAACTTTTCTCGCCCATCGAATCGATAAACGGCGAAACGCCACAATTATCCACTGAGGAAAAAAAGCGAACGAGAGTAATGAATAATATTTCAGTGATTTATGACACAATTACGAGAACGTATTTGAAAGTGAATTGGAATAAATTTCATAAAATTTTGTGACGCTTTGGTTGGTCCTGAACTGGATGTGTTGTACCATCTGTTTTGCTGTACAAGTTTTTATGTATAGAAGCGTTAAATGGGAATAAAAATGCTCAGTTTTAAAATTTTGCTAAGCGGTCAATATTAGTTTTGGGTGCAAAAAATACTAAAAATAATATACTAACAAGAAAAAACAAAAACAAAAAGAAAGTGAAAAGTTAAATTAAAAAAAGTAAAGTAACTATACTAAATTAAACCAAACTAAAACTAAAACTACTACTAGAACTTCTACTTCTACTAGAACTACAACTACGACTACAACTACAACTACAACTACAACTACAACTACAACTACAACTACAACTACAACTACAACTACAACTACAACTACAACTACAACTACAACTACAACTACAACTACAACTACAACTACAACTACAACTACAACTACAACTACAACTACAACTACAACTACAACTACAACTACAACTACAACTACAACTACAACTACAACTACAACTACAACTACAACTACAACTACTACTACTACTACTACAACTACAACTACAACTACTACTACTACTACTACTACTACTTCTACTTCTACTACAACTACAACTAAAACTTCAACTAAAACTACTACTTCTAATACAACTACAACCACGACTAAAACTACAACTACAACTACTTCTACAATTTCTACTTCTACTACAATTTCTACTTGTAATACAACTACAACTACGACTAAAACTACAACTACTTCTACAATTTATACTTCTACTACAATTTCTACTTCTACTACAACTACAACTACAACTACTACTACTGCTACAATTACAACTTCTACTTCTACTACAACTACAACAACAACTGCAAAAACAACTACAACTACCACTAAAACCAATCTAAACTAAATTAAACTTGCATTGAAACTTATTCAAACGTCACAGACAGTATGCAGTTTATTTTTTGTATTACTTAACCCTTTCGCTATTTTGTTGCCATATGGCAACCTGCTACTTTTTGGACGTCTGAACCTTCTGTGGTTTCAAGAATACATTTTTGTTTGGTCCTTAGAATAGTTTGAAGTTTTAGGAAAAATTCGAAATTAATAAACTGAATATTTAAGTTTAAATAAGAGAAGTATACACGTTTTTTTAATGGTATATCTTGACATAGCAAAGGAAGAAGAAGCAGAAAAATTAGATAACTTTTTAATTTGACGTTTTCTTTTAATTTAAATACTTTCTTTTTTTAATTTTGGCTGAAGTAAATGAAGAAATATTCTAAGTTTCGTTTTGCGTAAAAAGTTTTATGTTTAAGTAATTATTACAGCCAAAACGATGTGATTGCTCTCATAGAAAAACACTCTAAAATACAGGGTCCGAGTATAAAAATTAAAAAATGTCTTATGGAATTTTGCTAATCTAACCAAATAGAAGCATTAAACGTAATATTTAAAATTTTAACTTTCCCCAGTAAAAACCTGTGGCGAAAGGGTTAAATTAGAAAGTTTGCCTTTTTCGAAATTAAGGTGACAAAAGCAAAAAGTAAGCTATTTTTATGTTTCGATGCCGGGATCGGATTTTGTCAGTACCGAAATTTTTCGGGACAAAAAATGTCTGCGATCCCGAAATTTCGGGATTCGGGATACCGAGATTTCAATCCCTAATAGGACTATGGCATTTAGATTAAATTAATTAGTTATCAATAACAGCTTTGCTAACTAATTTCGTTGAAATCTGACGTTGTTGCTTCTGATATGTCAAAGTGGTGACGTTCTAAATTCAGCATTGGAAAACAATGTTGCCGAAGAACATTTCATATAATCCGTCAATGAACGGCAACGAAATTCACGACTATTGTGTTCAAATCAAATTGAAATAAATTCATATTATTTTAGTTAGGTAGTAAACACATTGAGCGCCTCTCTGCAGTTATGTTCATAATTATTAAGCTATGAAATTATTTTCCGCATAATAGCAAAAATGTGCGAAAAGCTCTCCACTTACATCACAAGCATTCGGCTTTCACTCTCACATTCGCTTGCTCCCTCTCTCTGTCCTGCTCTCACGCACCGACTACGGTCGTCTCATTCGTGTGGCAGCATTTTACAAGCGTCAAATAGTAGATATGGCAATTGAAAAACCAAATGCTGACCCCAACTAATTGCAATTGTGTCTGTGCATATTTTAAATGAATTTCAAGTGCTCCGACCACAAATGGATGGATGGCCACGACGAGTGGGATGTCGGCTTGGATTTGTAATAATTTGCATTAAATTTATTGCGGATTTTATGGCAATAAAAGCATTTTCACTTTACATGAGCCCGAAAATTTACATTACAATTGTAAATAAAATTAAAAAAAAAGATATTTGTGCAAAACTTTGACACGTTTTAGAGGAAATTTTGAAATAAGTACAAAAGTTCTATATAAGGAAATATGTGTGCATATTTGTGTGTATAATGTGAAATTCAGAAGGTAATGGCAACCGAACTATATACTCCGTGACAGTTTTATCTTGTCTATCGGACAAGAAAACTGCGCGCACTTTGCGTTTCATGCAAATTTTTGCGTCTTTTGTGCGCTGTCAGTGTCATTCGGGTAACGTGAGACCTTAAATGCATTTCGCCATTGCAAACATATAAAACATATATATATATATATTTACAAATGTATGTATGTATGTACGTATGCCGCCGGCGACAAAAATGGCGTGTCATCTGTTATGCCAACGCCAACTTTCCCCGCACTCGAAATGTCTTCAAACACTCATCGCCAACGGATGCTGTCGCGTTTTCTTTCCACCTCTCTCTGTCTCTCTCTCGGTGCACTTTCGCTAACTGCATGTACGCACATATGTATGTACATATGTATGTATATTTGCTTTCTATTCCATTTACATTTGAATACATACAAATTTAGAAAAGTTTTGACAAGCATTGCAATTGAGCTGCAGATAATGAACAAAGCGGCGAAAATTTCGCTGATTTGCGGCGAAAGATACGCGGCAAAAGTTGCATTCCTGAAATGCACACAACTTTCGTGCGAATCTGTTCGCATTTTCTGCAAGACGAAATATTATATTTTTTACAACAAATATTTCTACGAGAGATTTGAATGAGATTTAATGAGGGTGGCTGCTGAAGAGAGCTCACCAAGATCAAAGCTGGCCTATTTTATTATCCCCTTGGAGACGATGGCCCTTGAATTATAATAATTAAAATATAAGTAAAAAATTAAATAAGAAATTCAAAGAAATGCTCGAATGATTAGAATGATTGTGTTAATTAAATAAACAAACAAAAAGAAATAACTGCCTTTGAATAACTGCGAGTCTGATTAAAGGAATAAACATGAAAAAGGAAATTTTTAAAACTTATGTTAAGGTGTTCTCATAAATACGTACATATATCTCCCATTAGCGGGGAGAGTGGAATTATAAAAATCAGAATGAAAAGTATTTATTGCTTGAGAGACTAAGAAAGAAACATAAAACATTAGAAGGAAACATTGACAACTTTTGGTTGTAACGTAGCTATCACTGACCGTATCGAAAAAACATTGATGTATCATATATGAAATTTAAGATACACTTGAAATTTTGAGTGGTGATATGCCGAATGTGATGCCACATATTTGAACCGATCTTACAGATATAATATAATATGTATCTATTCGTTTGTAGTAAACGATATAATTTGAATAGTTATTACACAGAATATGTTCTACTTTCTTTCTTTCAGACAATTCTACGACGTATTATTTCCTATCTTGCGGGTACGATCGGTATTTTATTTAAAATGGCCTATGGGAAGTGGCGAAAGTTGTTTCGAGATAAACGCGTTTGACGTTTTAAGACCTCGATTGTTCACCATGTGTTCGAAGCCATCTCGCTGGATCCTAAACCTCTTCGAAACAGGTGGCCAGATGCATCGCGACTCGGAATAACCTGTCGAAGCAAAAAGAGCTTCAACAACGATGGGTCTTCGGCGTCAGGAGCAACTGCGCTAACTGCGAAGCTGACGAGCCAATCAGCATAACGTTTATATCTGACAAATTGACTATCAAGCGATAATCTTTACTTGGTAAATGCCTTTTATTGGGCACGAAGACTTAGAAGCTATAGGTGAGTGTGCTCGGGAAAACCAACTATTTTTAAACCCCCTGAAATCATTTGTACTACCCATATCGAGAACTGTCTCCCACTGTTCAGATCTTCCACCTATTCTTCTTAATGGCGTAGAACTGAAGTTTGTTAGTAAAGTTGTCAATCTTGGGTATCAAATCAACTCTTTACTGTCTTGCGTGGACCACATTAATTCCGTTGTGTCGAAAATCTATTATGGTCTACGTAATCTGAGGCGGACCTCGGGGTTTGTACCAGTCGAAACCAAAAGGAAGTTAGTGATTCAGTTGTTGTTGCCTATTATGACATACTCGGAGGTTGTGTATAGCAAATTGGATTCCAGATCCATGCATAAGCTACAGGTTGCTTTCAATAATGCAGCTCGATATGTGTACTCTGTCAAAAGGTTTGAGCACATTTTCATCTACAGCAACAAAATACTGGGCTGCAGCTTACAGAGCTACATGGAAGCAAGAAATTGCATATTTTTGCATAAAATTATCCATTCCAAAAGGCCCCAGTATTTGTATGAAAAACTTCAGTTCTCTAAGTGTCACCGAAATATGAACTTGCTACCTCCAGCCCACAATTTCCCCAACTCCAGTCGACTATTCTTTGTTAGCACCATTAGATTATGGAATTCGTTGCCCATACATATTAAAACAATTGCCAATAGACGCCACTTTAAGCATTATATTTTCAAACACTTTTCTTAACTCTGTCCTTCTCTACTTTTTGCACTCTTTTTTTTCCTTTTCTTTCTTCTCTTTTTTATATTAAGATTCCGTTGAATTCATATATATGGTTAATAATTAATTGTTGTTAATCAATTGTTATTTGTTGAGCTAATCGATTGTTAATTAATAAGTTATTATTTGTTAAACTAATCAATTGTTATTTAATAAGTTATCCTTGTGGCATGCAAAAGAATTAATTCTTAAATGCCGATATTTCATAATTAAAAATAAATAAATAAATAGAAAATATGCACTAGTTTAGGATTTCTAGCAAACCTGGCCGTAGCTAAATCACAACAGAACCAAATATCGTCTTTTCTGAGGTGTGATAACATTGCGTCACCAGTAGCAGTTCTACCGAGTCACTGGATTATTAAAAAACAAGCTCAGTGACTAGGTCCACCTTTTATTGGGCACTGCTGTAGATTACATTTCTTACCTTATGTACCACTGCCTAGTTTTGACCCAGAGCAGACTTTGTCATCTTGAGGCTCTTTTTCCTACATGGTTGACCCAGCCAACCTGTCAACCTTCGAAATTAACAGCATCGGTCATTTCGTAAGGGAGTCACAGTGGCTTTCCACTTTTATAACCAAATATTTTTACCTATACTATTCCTTCTTAACTATACTATACTTCTTTCTTACCTATATTTTTCTCCATCCTTACTCCGCTTGGGAGGAGATTTCTTCAAGAAGGCAAGTGTCTTGGTTACATATCAATTGAAATTTTGCCTGAATGGAAGAATAGTCTATCATTAGCACTTCTAGATAATAATTCTGCCATCTATTGTCCACTTGTAGAGTCACCTACGTATGGTAAGAGTTCTTCTTTACTAAATAAGTTTTATAATCGCCCCCTTGTGTATCCGTTGCTGATAGATGGGAGTAGTTCATATCAGGGGGTTTGTGTCTTCGATGAGCGATGCGTCATTTTCTTTTGATCCGTGCTGCACTGTGTTGTTGGGTTTGTATACGAGGATTTCCTGTGTGCTGCTCATCAGAACTAACTGAAGTATGAGGAATAGAAACCTGTTACAATGTAAAGGATTGGAATGAGTGGAAGGAAAAATTTGAAAATTTGAAAAAGTGCTGTGCGGTGAAGCCTTAACTGGGAATCGAGATCACGGCATGTGGAATAAGAGTACATTGCACTTACGCTGAGTTGCCGACACAGCCATTCCATAAGTATTGATAAATTCTTTCTTTCTCTCAGTGGCAACAGCCAAATCTGGCTTATCGGAGACTGCTCAGCTGATACCACAATTTAATTTTATATAACCTAACTTAAACTAGTCCTTTAAGCAGTTGTCGTAGGCTATATTTTGTTAGGATTGGGCAAGAAAAGTGGGGTCTAAATATAAAAATTTTAAATAAATAAAGTTCATAGTTCCGAAACGATGCCTTTGTTTGGCTATGTGTTTGCTACTAGCAAAGTGTCGCGACTGTTGAACATAAAAGCTTTAACTCACTACGGTCTTGCCTTCGTCAACAGAAAAAATGAGGAGCACTTTGGACAAGAAGACGTAAGATTTAATTATTTTATGTAAATTATACAACTGCTGCTCTGAGAATTTCAATGCAAAACAATTCAAGCAATGGAATTCCCCAACATTTAATTTTTGAATGCAGTTTTAAGGTTTCTTAAAAGTGTACAGAATAATAATCAGTTGCCGCTTGTTGTGTTTTAGTTGCAATATATTTATTTATATTTACATTTCACACCAATAAATAAATAACACCGTGCGACAGCACTTTTCACACCGGGAAAAATCCATAAGTGCGTGACACGAGAGACCAAATATAGTAATACTGCGTACTCAGTTTTTCATTTCTACATCCTTTCAAATTTTGAAGGGCATAAAAAATAAAAAAAATAAAAATAATACTTAACCTCGTTAGAATATGGCGATATGTATATCAAATGAAAGAGGAAAGGCTCAAGAATTTAAATAAAAGTGATTTTTTATCTATGTGTAAAAAAGGATATGAAAAAGGTCCTTTGAAAATTTTAATCCTTTATATCCTTGAAAATTTATTTATTTAACTCTGTTAAAACCCAAAATCTCCTTGATCACGTGTCATATTTCATTACTCTAACTTTATGGGTTCGAAAGATATTAAAAAAAGGCGGAAGCTGCAATTCTAATGAAGTACAAAAATTCTAGTTTATTTATCAGGTGCACAACTTTACTTCCGCCGTTTTTTTCCAAAATTAAAAGCTTTATTGCGAAAAAGTGCTTACAGATGTATTATTCAAAGTATTGTCCGTCGCTAGCGACAACTTTCTCCCATCTTTCCGGCAATTTTCGGATCCCGGCTCGAAAAAAGGAGTCCTCTTTTGACGCTATCCATGAAGCAATCCATTTTTCCAATTCTTCGAAGGATTGAAAATGTTGATCTGCCAGGCCGTGTGCCATCGAACGGAATAGGTGGAAGTCAGAAGGGGCGACATCTGGGGAATACGGCGGGTGGGGCAAGACTTCCCATTTCAGCGTTTCCAGGTACTTTTTGACCACTTTTGCGACGTGAGGCCGAGCATTGTCGTGTTGGAGGATGACTTTGTCATGTCGCTCTTGATATTGTGGCCGCTTTTCTTTTAGCGCGCGACTAAGGCGCATCAGTTGCGTTCGGTAGCGATCTCCTGTGATGGTTTCACCCGGTTTTAAGAGCTCGTAGTAAATCACACCGAGCTGATCCCGCAAATGGCGAGAATTGGGCACATAAACGGACATTTTCGAGCGTGAATAATACGAAAACAAGAACAACTGTCACTGAAACGGCGATGACAATTCGTTAGGCACTGTCCACACTCACTTTAAAGGCATTACCATCTATGTATTTCAACCAGCCTCAGCCGGTACAGCCACCTATCGGAAAACGGCGGAAGCAAAGTTGTACACCCAATAAGTATCAGTATTTTAAATATTAAAAAGTTACAAAATCAATGAAGCGTTAGGGTTTTTCAAAATTATGGCAAATAATTTTTTTATGAAAGTGGCAACCATGAAACAGCACTAAAACAATTCGAAAGGCATTCAAATGTGTAAAAACTGTTTATAGTTAATTTTCCCATTATTTGTTGTTGTCATCCGTTAATGCTTGAAGTGTAATTGCATTGCATTGAATTCGCTTATGTTTATATGTATTGAGTGCCATATGTATTGTATTTGTACGGAACGCCAGAGTTCAGCACAACAGCCAGCGAGGTCGACTCCCCGCTGACTGCAGCGCCATTTGCCAATTGGCATTACTGAATATTTCTCAATGTCACACCAACGATGGCATCAGCGGTGCTTGCAGCGCGAATAAATGCCAAAAGAGAAATACGAGTCATTATGAAGCCAATTAAAAATTACACCAATTTGTAAACTGTTCGACTTTAAATGCAAAACTTGCGCGGGTCGTCGTTGTCGTCATCGTTGCCGACACAATGGATTACGCAGAGTTACACTGAAACGACTGGAGCACTGCAAGTCATTTGGCATAATTTTATGTACAAATTCAGAAATTGTATTTGTGAATTTGAATTTGAGTAAATATCTTAAGTTTAGAACAACTGTACTGGGAATTATTGAAACTGTGTTGCCGAAAGCAGTCGAAATTTTGGTCTCAGACAGAGAGAGAAGTTGAACGAATCTGAAATTTTGTTAAGTGCAATCGCAACAATTCTTCGGTGTATATATGTATGTTCTACATATCGACACCTACGTACATACATTTATAGAAAGTGTAAGTATGCTTAAATATTTGCATATGTGACGCTCACAACTTATGTGCATCTTTCAATATTTGTGCACACTGAAGCCGCATATCGGAGCGAATATCAGTGCTGTCAGATACCTGATTGCAAATTCCTGGAATAGAAGTGACTTCAATTTGGCAATCTGGTGCATACGGGTCTACCAGTTTCTATGAAGAAAATTCTATGATGAATATTTCTAAATATTAAAAAAATCTTCCGATTGTACCAACTCCTGGTAGGGACAATTTAAAAAATAAACAAATCATAAAATTTCCTGAAGAATTCTGAAGATAATAGCCAAATTTCAGTTCTTCAGTGCAAAAACTATAGATTCTAGAGCTCAAAATAGGCGATGCGAGCATTTTTGCCTGTTTTTCCCCAACGTGGGGCATCGCCAGAACTGGTCATTGGGGGGTTAAAAAATTGTTTGGCAAATTTAGTGCTTTCTAAAATAAACTGAATTTTGTAGTAGCGCCACCTAAGTGAATGTATTTGTGTGTCATCGGTACAAAAGTGAGCATAGAACCAAGAGCCAATATTAAATTTTGATTTAACCCTTTCGACCCCGAATTTTACCCTGTGTCTCGATATTACTTTTTGGTATTTAAATCATGAAACACTTCCTTAAGAAGTGTGCACACGACATTTGAAGTCGCCACGCCTCGTTGTTAGAGCTAGTTTACTTTTGAACAATTTTAGCTTAAAACGGGTTTAATAAATTTTGTATCAATATTTTTTAATTACAGAAAAATTATCTAATATTTATGAAAAAATACAAAATTATCACTTTTTGATTTTATTTAACCATTATAAAACAGAAACAGGGTTTTGATCAAACGCGCCCAATTCGTAGACTTCAATTAGAACACAAACTTTCCCTGATATCGCTACAAATTATTGGAAATTATTTTGAGGATAACAGTAAAATTTTTGTAATTTGCTTTTAGATCACTTCTAAAAATATTAATTTGTTGGTGCCCATAAATCAATCGTAGCTTTTGCTATAAGATGACAAATAGGTGAAGTTGCTCTCAGGCAACTTTGGGATCGAAATGAACCAATTTGTGGCTATGATTGTTTATCCCGTAGCACAGTTCATGAGTTGTATACGCGATTTAAAAAAAAGGTCTTGAGAACATAAATGATGACCAACATGTTGATCAACTGAAATCCGCGATTTTACCAAAAATGTGCGTAATTTCATTAAAGATCAGACAAAAGTTTAATTTAAATTCTTGAAAATGGATTTAAATATCAATGTAACGCATTTTAACTGAACATTTGGCTATCGAAAAGTGTGTACATGGTTTGTTTTGCACAAGTTTACTGACGCCATGCCATCGATCGACAACTGTGACTGTTTTTTTTTACTTAAAGTCGCATTTTACCATCAACCACTCCTGGATTCACCTGATTTTTCACAGTGTGACTTTTATGTTTCGAAATTCGAAATTCATTTGCCGATGTAAGAGAAACGTTTTGAGGACGTGGAAACCTTCCAAAAGGCTTATCCGACATCCTGAAGGATATCCTGGCCGACGAACTGAAACACTCATTCAACATGCTTTTAGATCATGCAAATCGCTGTATTAAGTCTGAAGGAGTATTTTGAAAAAAATATACAAATCTGTTTTGTAAAAAACAACATCTGTTGCTGCTGGTGTTGTTAGTATTTTTTATATGTTTACAGGTTAAAATACGTTTTTGTGTGGCAACGTACATACCAGTGGCGTACACAGGATTTAATTTGGGGGGTTTGCGTACGATTTTTGAGCCGAATACCATTCGAAGTCATATTTTGTACCAGCAATTTGTGTGTTTGGGGGGTGGGTTTGAACCCCCAAAACCCCCTTTGTGTGCGCCAATCGTACATACTATGAACAGTGATTGAAAATATTGATTAATGATAGGCCAGGGGAGGTTCTGACACCCACCTACGCTCCTGGTTCCACCTATCCCGCTTAATACAAATTTGGTCTTTCATTGCCAAACATTTCATACATGGAAAGTAAATTTCTGAGTGAATACATTCGCTTTGAATGAGAATAGTTCTCACCTTCGACAGCTGACCCAGTGTTGCCAGATACCTGAAATGACTTTCTCCTAAATCTTAAAAAAATACCGAAATATCCTCCCAAAATTAAAAAAAATTTCCTAAAATTGTTTTCTAATTTGCGTCACTTTAAAGGAATTAAACTTCTCATAAAAAAAATAAAAATGTATACATACATATAATTTTTTTAATGCAGCCTTTTTTTATTCATCTTCAGCTTAACAACAAAAACTTAACAAAAACAAAACATATAACAAATGAATTAAACAAAAAGTGCCATGTTTGGCGGGTTGTCATTGTGACACCAATAAGTGAGAACGAGATAGAACGAGCTTATTTTTTGTAAGCTTACAAATTTTTAACACAATAGGGTGCTTTGGCTATTAAAATAGTTGCCAAAATATGTTTTGTTGCCAGTGTTCCCAATACATCATACTTCGTTATCCAAAAATCTTCTAAAAATCCACTAAGGATCCGAAAAATCCCCCTAACATAAAATATAAATCTCCTAAACTTTCTCCTAAACAATTCTTCCATAAATCTAGGAGGAAATCTCCTGATCTGGCAACACTGAACTGAGCAACAATAAATTTAAAAATTAATAAATTATTAATTTTATAAAATTTATAAATTTAAATTCCCTCATTGAGTACATTATAACTTCATGTTAATGATGCAGAAGAAATGATTTCTGTATAAGTTAAAATTATAATTTTGCTATTTTGTCGTGTTGCTGTAAAACCAATACATATGTTTTCATACCTATTTACTGCACCGTCACAAATGCCACTCTTAAGTATTTCTCTTCGGAGGCGTCATTTCACTTCAAATTTACCAAATGACACGTGTTTCGTAGTATTTGGTCAGGAATCGTGCATTATTCGCAATATTTACACAAACACTTAGACAGTGCAATATGTATATGTTTATACTTGTAGATTCAGCATGCATTCAATTTAAGTGGAAAATTCAAGTACGGCAAATTAAGCAGACAATTAGTGTAGCGCACCTAAATTAAAATTAGAGTGGCCAATTAGGCGCACCGGCAGTGGGAAGTCACGAAATGTTATAGCCACTTGGCTCCTACTAAATAGTAACTTAAATCTTTTCATTTATGCATAGATGTGTGTGTGTGTGTGTGCGTGTGTATGAGCTTGTTTTGTCTGCACATTGAAGGCAACAATTATGAATGAATATTACCACAAATTATACAAATAAATTTTATTAGAATACGCACACACACATGCAGTACAACACATATGAATAGTCAATATGCAGATGCTTTGCAAACACGCAATGTATATGTTAAATATGTAAACATGAATGTATGTATGTGTGTGTGTGTGTAAATTTGAAGCCAGTCATATCGACGCATGGGTGATGCGTAGCATAACAAAGCCAAATGAAGATAATATCCAACAAAGCTGTGGTTAAAAGTCAGCTGGTCCGATCGATTTTGGAGTCTGTGCTAAAAGCTATACAACAGTTCTATGCGTGTTGCAATCGAAAATTGTGCTTCTGTATTGGCTGCTGTGGTTGCTTTATTGCGCAAAATACTCTGAATTGTGAAATAAAGCTAAGTAGGATTGAGCTAATTTGGCTTAATTCTATACTGTCGTAAGTAGCTTTCAAATAGTGTTTGCGAAGAGGCTTTATTTTTCATGGTCGGATAAGAGATATAACATTTTCGAAATAGTAAAAAAGTAGATTTTATGGGTTAGAATGAAATTTCAATTATTAGACAGGCCTTCTTATGTTATCCAAGTAAAAGATGAGAGACTTTTAGTTTTTTAGCATCGAGTATAGGACTCGTAGACAAATTGTCTTTAATTCCAAAGCGAAAACTAGAAAAGAAACTGAACTGAAAGAAAAATAAACGGACCATCGATCGCTTTATTAACAGAAATTTTGGAGCCATTCGGCTGGCCCAATTGGCAGAAGTGAGTACTTACATGATCACCAAAACATTTTGTATGAACAACTTGGAAGATATCAAAAAAGGATTTTATTGTATTGAAAATTCGTAAAAATGTACGTTCTCTTGGTTCTATATGCAATCAAGATTATTCTAAAAGATTAAACTAGCACGTTTCTCCGTCTGTCTGTTCTCTAGTCAATTGATTGGTGTGAATGATAACTTCCGAACAGGTTAAAATATTATAAGAACTATTTCAATATTAATCAATTTTATACAATTGAAATATCATTAACACTTCGTTGCACGATTTAACTCCCGTGAAGAAAAAACATTTTTGTTCTATTATTCTTGTTGCTTGTTAAGTTTTGATGGTAAAAATGAAATTTTATTAAATTTCTGTATCTATGAAAGAAGTTTTTCGTAAATTTGCCATATCCTGCTGAGAAAGCTACCGCCAAAAGGAAAGTCAGCTTTATCTAAAAGTATTTCAGTGTTGGCTACTACGGGGATTCGAACCTAGGTCGGGCGTCACTGTATACTCGTAGTCCATCGCCATCAATCACTAAAAATATTTCACCAAATCGAAGCATTTTGTTGTTTTTTCGATTCTTTTGCACATTCTTTCAATGTTAATGGCAAAATTCTGTTAGTATTCAAATGTTTTAACACTTTAACGACTTTAAAATGCTGAATAGAATAGTTTTACTGTCCCTCTGTTCCTCTGAAACTAAATCGCTTTAAAAAAAAAGAATAAAGTAGAATAAGAACTAAACTAATGTTCTGTTCCGACAGCCAAATAAATTGAGGCAATTTAGTTTTTAATTGAGTTTATCACTTTTGTTGTTCACACACCTCAATTTAGCTTACACTGCAATTTAGTTATTATTGAAAATGTTTTATTTTTATTTTATTTTTATTTCTATTTTATTGTTATTGAAACTGTTTTTATTTTGACGGAAGAAACTTTTTTTTCTGTTTATGCATAAAAAATGTTCTTAACCCTTTACACGTTACAGTTGCATATCTGCAACCAACCGTAAAATTGCCCGTAATTACCAAAACGACTCTTTTTTGCTATTTCACAAATATGTAACGTTCCTTTTTTGAAATACTGGCATTAATAGTGGGAAAAAGTAGCTAAATTTTACTTGACAGCACTTATTTGACCGTTTTGGCGAAAAGTTGCACGCATTTATGTTAGTGAAACAAAAGTGATCAAAAATTATTAATAAAAACACACAATCACTTTGCGAAAAATTCGAAGTAGGACTATGCTACAACAAACGCATTAATTGCTTTAAAAATTTTCATTTAACATATTAAAATAAAAAAACAACAAGCGCGACTTCCACCATGCTGTCAACGCAACTATTTTGGAGATAAACAAAAAAACATGGACTGACTATACCCATCATTACAAAACCATTAACCCTTCCCAAACTCCCCCACAGTACCCAATTTCAATAAGCCGAAGAAAAATAATAGCGTACACTCGCTTCAGACTGGGACACACTCGCCTCACTCATCAACATCTTTTTCAACATCAACCTCCACCCATATGCCAACACTGCCACCAAGAATCATCAACCCTGCAACATTTAATTCACCACTGCAATGAAATTGAAAGACTAAGAACAGCTCTCAATATTCCTGCAATAGACCAACTTATCTCAACTGTATCAGCCAGCAACATTAACAAATTCACATACCTTCTAGTTAAATTAGATATACTTTTTAACATTTAACATTATTTATTCACTAAAATAGCCGAAGGCCTCAGTTGCCAGTTGCTATATTCCTTATATCTTAAAATTGTAATTGTATTACTTTTTAATATTTAATAAAAACAAAAAAAAAACAAGTTTTAATGCTTTGTTGAAGATGTGCAACCAAATGTTTTTTACAAAAAACCTTACAAAATTAAAGTACTTATATTAATAAAGAAAAAATACGTGTTTTCTTATATTTAGGTTTATATCTTAAAACAACATTTGATGAAAAAATTCGCTGTTGCCGTGTAAAGGGTTAAAAACAATTTTTAAACGAAATTTTAAAGCAATCAAACGTTAACAAAAGTCTTTCACTGCGGTCTGTTTCTCATTTTTGTTTTAGTTTTGTCTATTGTGAATGAATTTGTATATCGATAACAGCACGACTCAGGGTTGCATGGCAAATCGAGCTCAATTTATGGTCAATTTAACGCCAATTGCAATCAGCTAATTTGAGATTTTTGTATGACAAATTGCGTTCAATTTAGAGCTCAATTGAGAAAATGTCTTAATTGCGCAATTTAGTTGGATATCTGAATATTGTATAAGTATGCAATATAATAAATGCTTTTTCAACAGCCATGCCCTAACTGTGATAGCCTATTGCATTGACATTTTAAATGCAAAGTCACTTTTTTACCATAAAACGCCAAATCATAAAATAATGCATAGAAAATCCTTCATTACGATGTCCTTCAATTTTCCTTCGTTATGATGACTGTTGACTTGTTAGCAGGGACCGTAACAGTTATAAGTTTTATTATAAAAATCAATGTTTAAGTGTTATTTTTTGACTTTTACTTAATGACTCAATAAATAACATTTATTTTTTATTTATATTTAAAAAATCCTATAATAACAATTATTTTTGATTTTTTTTTATTAGTCCACAAATAACAGTTTTTTCGATTTTTTTTTAGTTGTCCTATGATAACAATTATTGATGACTTTTATTTAAAAAAGTCATCAATAAAAATCATTCAGTGACTTTAATTTATAAAAGTCACCAATAAAAATCAGTCGGTGACTTTTATTTTTTAAGTCATCAATAAAAATCATTCAATGACTTTTACTTATAAAAGTCATCAATAAAAATCATTCAATGACTTTTATTTTTTAAGTCATCAATAAAAATCATTCAGTGACTTTTAATAATAAAAGTCATCAGTAAAAATCATTCAATGACTTTTATTTTTAAGTCGCAATATAAAAGTAATTTTCATTAATCGCACTACTGGATTCATTAAATATCGAAATGTATATATATTCCTGATCGGCTTAACAAGAATTTATGAGTTTTTTTATAAATAAAAGTCATTGAATGATTTTTATTGATGACTAAAAAAATAAAATTAACCAATAATTGTTATCTTTGAAATAATTGTTATTAAATGATTTTTAAAATATTAATAAAAATAATTCTTATTTTTTAATTTTTCCATAAAAATTACAAATAAAAAGTTTATTGCCAAGTTTGATTCTCCGTGCGAAAAGAAATGTATTGGTATATTTCATTTATTTGTATGACTTTTGACTTCATAGTAAATTTTTCAAATATAATTTTCATAAATAACTGTTATTTCCGGTCCCTGCTTGTTAGTAAATCATACTCGTAGACCCAACTCTCATTACTAGTTATGATGCAGTATATTAATTTGGAATGAAATTTTAAGCCATTCAGCATGTCTTATGAGACCTACATACGTTCTGTACTGGTTTTGAAGGAACTTCAATTCACCGAATTTGGATTTTCATTGCGTCTCATGTTCAACTTATGAATCAAAATCGTATAAACCAACTGTTAGCAGATGTAAGGATCTCATGCAATCTTTGAGCATTGTGGCATTTCAAGATATTCTCAAGAAAGTCCATGTCCTTGTAGATTTCTTAGAATTTCATCTTCAAAACGAACATGATTTGCCAAACTATCAAAATGCATTGTACAAGACAAGTTTCTTCTTCTTTTATATACATTTAAGAGCATCCAAAACTGACTGTGATTTCAACACGAGATAGTTCAGTGAACTGCAATAACACAAATTACCAACACAACTCTCGACTCGACTGCAACATATGAGCGATAATATTGTGTAAATGTATGATATGACTTGTTATTGTACCTACAAAAGCAGCACTAAATCATGGCAAATATTTCCTTTCATGTCAGACAGCAGCCGTAAGGTTATTTCGGATACATTATACAATACGTGCGTCTATATATAATGCAACCAAACGAGATTCATACATAATTCAATATGCAAAAACGGAAGTGAGTCGAGTCGAGCTGCTTACAGGAACACGCTGCCCACATGTCTGCCAAACGTTGGCCAAGTCAAGGTAATAATTACACACAATCTGCTCTGACAACGTTTAAGGATGCGTTGGCCTCAAGTCGAATGTGTCATATCAAAGTTTCATATTCATGCACAAATTTTGAGCATATTTCTGCAGCGCACACAATTCAGTGTAAACAGAATACAGCAAAAACAACACAGCATTACTCTAATGTAACAATAAGTCAGGGCAATGCACACAATTGACAGCAATCCTTGCCGGAATTGCACGGACAACGCCGACCAGCATCAGGCGGCAATAATTGCTGGAACGGAAATGGCAAGACGGCTGTTAATTTTATTGCCGCATTTGTTAGTGTTGTTGTCACTTTTGTTGACTATAGGATTTTATGTATGTAAATATGTATACATGTGTGGGTGGATACAACATGTCGAAGGCTGGCCATGCAAAGTCTGAACTGGGAGTTATTGCTGCTTTGAGCTATTTGCAACATGTTTGTTTTAGCCAAATGAATTGAATCTTCTTTGCTTACTTTGAATAACTATTTAATTAGCGTTGACTTTGACAAATATATATTTGCTGTAACTATTCGACTAATAATGAATTGAAATTGAAACACTAACCAACTTCTCGGATCATTGTTATAATTTTCTTAGTTCTTTAGTTCAATTTGTCTTCAGAATTTAGGAAAAATTGTTCATGAAAGCAGGAATAAGGAATATATCTGTTTAAAAATCTTGCAACAGAACTAATTTAGATGAGCTCAATTGCTGAGCTAAATTGAGAGATGTCCTTGTAGATTTGGGAGAGCGTCAGCGCCGTAAGAATAATTTTTGGGCGAACAATTTGTTAAGCAGATTTTAAAGAATTGAACACTAACCAACTTCTCGGATCATTGTTATCACTTTCTTAGTTCTTTAGTTTGATTTGTCTTCAAATTTTAGGAACCATTGTGCACGAAAGCAGGAATAAGGAATATTCCTGTTTAAATATCCTGCAACAGGACTAATTTAGATGAGCTCATTTGCTTTGTAAGCTCACTAATAGTTTACAGTTAGTTTTACTCAGGGACAGAAGTAAAAATCAAGTAGTATACATTTCTTCTTCTAGCTTCTTTTCAGTGTAGCTAGATCGAGAGATGTCCTTGTAGATTTGGGCCAACAATTTCTTAAGCAGATTTAAATTTTCTATTTGAGTGGATTGGATTTTTAGTGGATTGGAAATTGTTAGATAACACTGTGTGACAAAAATTAAAAAAAATTTTCACACCGTAAAAAATCCATATGGGCGTGAAACTAGAGACCAAACATAGTAATACTGCGTACTCAGTTTTTTATTTCTACATCCTTTGTCCTTTTAAAAGGACTTCAAAATTTTGAAGGGGATAAAAAATAAAAAAAATATAAATAATACTTAACTTCGTTAGAATATGGCGATATGTATATCAAATGAAAGAGGAAAGGATCAAGAATTTAAATAAAATTGATGTTTTATCTATTTGTGAAAAATAATTATGAAAAAGCTCCTTTGAAAATTTTAATCCTTTATATCCTTGAAAATTTACATCAAATTTTCTTGAAAAGTAACTATGTTAAAACCCAAAATCTCCTTGATCACGTGTCAAAATTTCATTATTCTCGCTTCATAGATTTTGTATCTTTTTACTATTTAAAATACTGATACTCAAATAAATTAGAATTTTTTTACTTCATTAGAATTGCAGCTTCCGTTTTTTTTTTAATAACTTTCGAACTAATAAAGTTAGAGTAATGAAATTTTGACACGTGATCAGGGAGATTTGGGGTTTTAACATACTTACTTTTCAAGAAAATTCGATGCAAATTTTTAAGGATATAAAGGATTAAAATTTTCAAAGGAGCTTTTTCATATCATTTTTTTACAAATAGATAAAAAATTAATTTTATTTAAATTCTTGATTCCTCTTTCATTTGATATACATACCGCCATATTCTAACGAGGTTAATTATTTTTTATATTTTTTTATTTTTTATCCCCTTCAAAATTTCCAAAATTTCCTTCAAATTTCAAAAAGGCCTTTAAAAGGACAAAGGATGTGGAAATGAAAAACTGAGTACGCAGTATTACTATATTTGGTCTCTAGTTTCACGCCCATATGGATCTTTCCTGTGTGAAAAATGCTGTCGCACGGTGTAACGTAGTAACTCTAATTTAATCGGCACTAGTTGCACTAATGAAACCTTTTGTAAGTAACTTGTACAATCTTGATGACAAAACATTTGGTCTCATTAAGTGACCTGAAATATTGAAAGCTTACCCAAGAACACAATTTAACCAATGAATTAGAGTTGACTAGTAAAGTCATCTTACGGTTCCAAGTTAAGATCAAACTTTTACATCTGCCAACGTTACTTAGTCTTCAGTTGCGAAACCCCAATAACCTGAAAGTGCTTTCGGAACGCACCAATGCCACTGGACACAAATGTGTCTACTTTTTTTTGTGACATGCTCTATCACTAATATTTGATACAAATTTCATACACCAACAATTGTTATCATAGGTATCTCCGAGACAGCTGCAACAAGTATTCGTAGGTATTGGCAAATTGACTCGCGTTGGCGATTTCTGATTCGCTTCGAGCACAATTTGTGTCTCTGCTTATGTCGGCACTACTTGTCATGCATACAAATGCTGTGCATCCCGACTAGTGGCAAGTCAATTACCGTTAGATAATCCTCACTAATTAGAGTTGCTGGTATTCAGGCCTGCAGCGCTGCTAATGCATAATTAATTTGCTTCATTGCGGTGAAAGCGGCCAGGCTGCTTGCCACACTCCGTCGTGGGCCACAACAAATAACAATTATTTTCCGCCAACCGATGCGTAAAAGTTTGCCAATTCCAATTCATGGCATGGCCGCTTGCGACACACGCTGCAAATCAATCCAACCGCCATGCGGTGCTGCGCAGCTGGCCAACTGACTCCCTGTCGATTGCGTGTTGACCACACGCTGTCGTCTCATTGCATACAAATAACTCAATGAAATGCCGACTTCTTACTTATTAGGTAAGCTGCAAAACATTGCCCCTCCCTCCCCCCCCCCCCAGTTGGCGAACATCACAAGCTAAAAGTTGATTCTAATGAATACCAAAAGCCTGTAAGCGTGTCAGCTATTTTTGGGATTAGCTCCGAGAGCCGGTGGTCAGGACGAGCATCTGATAACGTTTGAATGGCTGAAAAGGCGAAAGAGCAAAGTGGCCAAAATAAACCAAAGAAAATTACAAAAAATATTGCAGAAATAAATAATAATAACTAACACGTTTTTGCTGGCGGAGGGCAACGCGTGAACTTTAGGGTTTCCATTTGACTGAAGATACATTGAAGTGTCTATCTATATACATACACATAATTCTTTGTCCTGACTGGCTGATTCATTATCGTCCAGCCCAAGCCCCTGAAGCTACAAACATGAACCCCCGCTAAGACGGGATTTTTTGAAATTCGGGGTCTAAAAGGGCACAACATGGATTATATGGTTGTATGAAGAAATGTGATTTAATTAGAAAATTTTCTCAAATTTGCTGAAAATACTCTAAATTAAAAAAATAGTTTCACACGAATTTTTTAATTTTTCCAAAATCAAAATTTAACGGGGTCAACAATGTTTTAAGGTTCGTATACGGGAAGACTACGAAAAAACATGAAGCTGTGAGCCTATTACCTTCAAAGTTGGTGCAAACACTTGAAATCAAAAATGGTTTGACACGTGTTTTGAATTTTTTTTAAATCAAAAATTAAAGAGGTAACCCAAGGGTTAAAAGATTGACTGTAGAAACATGATTTAATAGGTTTTCCAACTTCAAACATAGCAACAGCAGACTTCAAACGAGAAATAATTAAGCAGGTGTTTCTACTTTTTTCGAAAATCGAAATCTTACAGGGTAAACTAAGGGTAAATAGTTTTTTTTGGAAAAATTGTGAAAACACACAAGTCTTTTGACTTTAAAATTGTTGAAATCACTTTAAATAAAAAGTTTCTAATTAGACCAGGGACCGTACCGGTTATGGTTTTATCAAAAAAAGTAAGATTTTAACTGTTATCTTTTAACTTTTATTTTTACCGATAAAAATAAAAGTTATTTTGTGCCTATCATATCAGGCAAAAATAATGGTTACTTTTGACTTTTATTTTATCGATCAAAAATAACAGTTATTTTGTGACTTTTATTTTTTCGGTCATAAATAGATATCAGGCAATTTGAATTTTTTCAAAGGCCGTTTGACCGACTAAAACACTATTGAAACAATTGTTTCGTCTCAGTAGACCGCACATTCTGAGCTATAAGACTTGGGCGACGAAAAAAATGGTATCAATAGTTTTTTAGTCGGTCAAACGGCCTTTGAAAAAATTCAAATTGCCTGATATCTATATATGACCGAAAAAATAAAAGTCACAAAATAACTGTTAGATATTTTTGACCGATAAAATAAAAGTCAATAGTAACAGTTATTTTTGCCTGAAATAATAAAAGGTACAAAATAGCAGTTCATTTTAACTTTTATAGTAAAAGTCTAAAATTTAAAAGGCTTTTAATATTCGTGAAGCTGAGGCCATTACGATCATAATGGTATATTTGAAAAAGTCCACCGACAATTATTTCGTTATGCCTTTTTGATTTGAAAATTGTAAAATAACAGTTATTTTCGGTCCCTGAATTTTTTTGTAAATCAAAATCTGACGGTTCAACCATGGGTTAAAAGTTTTTGTGGAGAAACATGATTTTATCGACGCTTTGATTTCAAATTTGGGGAAAGTGCTACAAATGATAAATAAACCGACAAGTGTTTTTAATTTTTTAGAAATTGAAATCTGACGGGGTCAACTATAGGTTAAGAGTTTGAATGGGGAAACATGATGAAAGCACTTCAAAGAGATGAAATATAATGAGACAAGTATTTTTTCCACTCGGAATCTGTAAAGTAACGGTAACTACCAGATGGGCACAGCGGATACATCGGACATGTGGTTCAGAACAAAAGCTCCCCAACTCTCCCAGTAAAACGTCCACATAATTCATTTAACTCACACCTCACTTTAATTCTAATTCTAAGAGTCACGCAAATGCACAACTTCCCTCTGATTTAAGACCCCATAGCACAAGCACCCTGTACATATTCGGCCATACAAACGATATGTAAGTTGGCACTTTACATGCGGTCACACACCTTCAGTGCCATTTCACACGTCTTTGCGCCAACTCTGCCCGCGACTTTGCCTGTTCACAGTTAATTGCATTCGAGAAAAATCGAGACTCTGTCAGGTGGGTGTGTACGCCCGGCTGGCTGTCTACGGTTTCGTTGGTCGCCGCCTCACAGGTTAACTGGGCTGGGGCGGCTGCTCACACCGCCTCGTCAATTCTCCCACTGTGAAATTGGACACTGTGGAATTAATATGCGAACGCAAAGCGAAATGGCGGAATGCTTTCGACTTTAATTCGTTTTCGGTTTCGATTGAACCGAACGTTGTCGTTGTTGTTGTAGCATATTTTTTTTAACATTTTTTTTTCATTGCTTTCGGCGTGCCGTACGATGCCGTTCTTTTTGTTTGACTTCTAGGTATAAATTTTTTAAATTAATTTTCTAAGGGCGCAGACCGACCCACCTTGTGAGCGCTGCACAGTTCGGCTGAATATAATTTTCCCATGTTCCATGTTTCATGCTTGTCGGCAATGCTATTTTATGCTTTGAAGTTTAGACGTATTGTTGTTCTTTTCTATTTTCTTTGCAGTGTTTCGTTTTGTGTTGCTTCGTTTTCATTTTTCTTGCAGCGAACGCAAATGTTTCTCGGTCATTTCGTGCTCACCTGGTTTTTTGCTGTTCGCTTCATGGGACCAGCGGGGCTGGTGGAATTTTATTGCAAGTAAAAACTTGAGCTTAAATCGAGCTTTAATGAGAATTGAAATTTGAATTTAAAAATGGTATAGGTATAGGTAACACCGTGCGTCAAAAATAAAAAAATTTGTTCACACCGGAAAAAATCTATATGGGCGTGAAACTAGAGACCAAACATAATACTGTAATACTGCGTACTTAGTTTTGTATTTCTACATCCTTTGTCCTTTTAAAAGGACTTTAAAATTTTGAAGGGGATACAAAATTAAAAAAAATATAAAAAATACTTAACCTCGTTAGAATATGGCGATATGTATATCAAATTAAAGAGGAAAGGCTCAAGAATTTAAATAAAATTAATTTTTTATCTATTTGTAAAAAACAGATATGAAAAAGGTCCTTTGAAAATTTTAATCCTTTATATCCTTGAAAATTTACAACGCATTTTCTTGAAAAGTCAGTATGTGAAAACCCCAAATCTCCTTGATCACGTGTCAAAATTTCATTATTCTCGCTTCATTGATTTGGTATCTTTTTATTATTTAAAATACTGATACTCAAATAAATTAGAATTTTTGTACTTTATTAGAATTGCAGCTTCCGCCTTTTTTTTTAATAACTTTCGAACTAATAAAATTAGAGTAATGAAATTTTGGCACGTGATTAGGGAGATTTGGGGTTTTAATATACTTACTTTTCAAGAAAATTCGATTTAAATTGGCAAGGATATAAAGGATTCAAATTTTCAAAGGACCTTTTTCATATTCCTTTTTTACAAATAGATAAAGAATTAATTATATTTCAATTCTTGAGCCTTTTCTCTTTTATTTGATATATGGTACATATCACCATATTCTAACGAAGTTAAGTATTTTTTATATTTTTTTTACTTTTTATCCCCTTCAATATTTTGGAGTTCTTTAAAAGGATAAAGGATGTAGAAATGAAGAACTGAGTACGCAGTATTACTATATTTGGTCTCTAGTTTCACGCACATATGGACTTTTCCCGGTGTGAAAAATGCTGTCGCACGGTGTAATAGGTATAGGTATAGGTTTAGGTTAAGGTATACGTATGGTGGTATGGTAAGGTTGTGAAAGCCTTTAGCTAGAAGTGCATCAAACGCATTTCAAGTACATATTTTTCGCATTCATATTATGAAAATAACTTAGTTTTGCTAGTTTAGTGCCACGTTGCAGACTCGCCTCGATGCTTCAATATGCAAGCGCGTCCCCCTTCGGCTATTCATAACTGCTTTATTGCAATTATTTATGCGCGCACAATCGCAAAAGTATACATTTTGCAGCTACTCATTTTAATTAAAATTTATATTTGAAATATATCTCACTGCAAAACGTGCCGTTATTAAAATCGTGAACGCGAAAACATTGCGAGAAACATGCAAAATAAAAGAAGGCAGCAGAGCGAGTGGAATGGATAGCAAATGAGTTCCGCAGATTACAAACCTGAACAAAAAAAACAAAATCGATAAAATTGCGTACAATTATGCAGTGTTTCACTGTCATCATCACATTTATTTATATTGTAGCGGCAATATTGCTAATTCACACACACACACATACATAGTTTACTACATATACGTGCGTGGTGCAGTGCAAACAAATAGTTTGATGTTTATTTCAAAGCGATCAGCAATTTCAAGAGTTATGGCAGCAATTATTCACTTTGACGTAATCGGAACATTATTGCATATGAATGTTGCTGCTTTCACTCAAAACGCGTAGCGATTGAAAATGTCAGCAAATAAAGCGAACATTTATGGTTTGTTTTACTAAAAGTGCGGAGCAACGAAGTTGGACTTTATTAAAAAAATAAATAAAAAACTAGTGTCCGACCGAAACCTTTTTTTTAGGCCGAAACCGTAACCGAATTTCGGTTTTTTTTTAATATTCGGCCGAAACCGAAACCGAAACTTTCTAGTTGAAATAAAAATCATCACATCAAGCATCAAAACCACCATTTTTCAACAAACGAATTTTACTTTAAGTAAATAAAGAACAAACATAACATGAATAAATAAATACTTATTAATAAAAAAAATTCATTCATTTTTTAAAAACATAAACATAAAAAATCACCCTTTCGTTCCTTACTCGCTAATATTAAAAATTAAATAATTTAATATTATATTCTAAAAAAAACAAGTTGATTTACATTGGTGGCATCTAAATTCTCCTTCTCATCCTTTCACTATTTATCTGCTCGGCTCACTCGCTAAACAATAAAATGTAAAAAATATTCTAGAAAGTTTCGATTTCGGCCGTTCGTGCATTTTTTGGCCGAAACCGAAGCCGAAACCACTTATTTGGGCCGAACCGAAACCGAATATTCGGTCGGCCACTACAAAAAACAAATAAACAAAAACAAATTACAGATGTTTATAAAAGATTACTTTTGTCACTTGGAAATTGTGAAATGACACTTGTTTTGTGAGTAAATTAGTAAAATTTCAGGAAAAATACGTAAAACTTTACAAATTTACTACGACAAAGCAAAGAACGAGGCTTAGGCGTTTGAAAGGATTTGTGCTGTTCTTGGTGAAAGTTCTATATCCCAATTAATTGTCTGGAAGTGATTTGCTCGCTTTTTTTCTGGAAATTTTTAAGTAAAAACCGAAAACGAAATTAGTCGAGTGAATTCGCTAAGGAACTGAAGATTGGCCATAAAACAGGTTTAACCCTTAAATGCATGGCGTACCATATATGGTACAATCCTAAATCCTTCGTACATCTGTTGAATCAATTTAAATCATGTTTGTGCTTGCTCTAGATTCGAAAATAATTGCCCCATGCATTTAAGGGTTAAGTCATTTGCAAAGGGAGGTAGGTATGTAGGAGTGGCTAAGGCGGAGTCCACTTAGACCATGAAGGACCACAGTAATACTCGTACCACGAATAATCGAGCTTAAGACTGTGCATTCGTTGAATCTGTTTGAGCTCCCCACGGATTCCCCTAGATTAAACCGTGCGACAAAAATAAAAAAATTTTCATACCGGAAAAAAATCCATATGGGCGTGAAACTAGAGAGAAAACATAGTAATACTGCGTACTCAGTATTTTATTTCTACATCCTTTGTCCTTTTAAAAGGACTTCAAAATTTTCAAGGGGATACAAAATAAAAAAAATATAAAAAATAATTAACCTCGTTAGAATATGGCGGTATGTATATCAAATGAAAGAGAATCAAGAATTTAAATAAAATTAATTTTTTATCTATTTGTAAAGAAAGGATATGAAAAAGGTCTTTTGAAAATTTTAATTCTTTATATCCTTGAAAATTTACAACGAATTTTCTTGAAAAGTGAGTATGTTAAAACCCCAAATCTCCTTGATCCCTTTTCAAAATTTCATTATTCTCGCTTCATTTATTTTGTATCTTTTTATTATTTAAAATACTGATACTCAAATAAATTATAATTTTTATACTTCATTAGAATTGCAGCTTCCGCCTTTTTTTTTAATAACTTTCGAACTAATAAAGTTAGAGTAATGAAATTTTGACATGTGATCAAGGAGATTTTGGGTTTTAACATATTCACTTTTCAAGAAAATTCGTTGTAAATTTTTAAGGATATAAAGGATTAAAATTGTCAAAGGACCTTTTTCATATCCGTTTTTTTTAAAGAGATAAAAAATCAATTTTATTTAAATTTTTTAGCTTTTCCTCTTTCATTTGATATACATATCGCCATATTCTAACGAGGTTAAGTATTTTTTATATTTTTTTTATTTTGTGTCCCCTTCAAAATTTTGAAGTCCTTTTAAAAGGACAAAGGATGTAGAAATGAAAAACTGAGTACGCAGTACGCACGCCCATATAGATTTTTTCCGGTGTGAAACATTTCTTTAATTTTTATCGCACGGTGTTATCATTAATTCTGAGCTCTCAAAAGAGCACTGCGAAAAGTACCTGTGTTAGTTTTTCAAAGAAGAAATCACTGAATTCTAAAATAAATTATGAATAGTAATTCCAGCCCAAACAAGGCAACAAGTAGTTGAAAACATTTTGTAATATTTGGATTAATAAAATGTTTCTTGTTTAAAAAAACATGTTGTATATTTTAACTGTCAAACGTCAAATATGTGACATATGTAAAGTGAAACAAATTTATACTCTAAAGTAGTGTCAAATACTTATAAGGTTCGGTTGAGGTGAATGCCCTAACTTCAGTTTAATATTAACCACTTCTCTCAGTCTACTCAGTGTTATGTACTTATAAGAGTAAAAGCAAAGCAAAAATAAAACTTTACAAAACCATAGAAAGATATAAACATTTTAGATATGTAAGCGTATTGTAAAAACATAAAATTAATAATTAAATTATGTAATTTTTAATCAGCTTTAAAATTTTAAAATATTTGACGTTGTTTTAATTTGAAATCAGCAAAAATAAAAATTTACAAACGTATTGAAAAAACATAAAATTACAAATTAAATTATGTAATTTTTAAGCAGCTTCGAAATTTGAAAATATTTGACGTTGTTTTAATTTGAAATCTGCATACGTTTGCTTATTTTATAGGCATTTCATGACTTTGATATCTTTATCCACTTGTTTTCATTTTTCATGATTACTTTAAAAAAGTTAACTTCAAATAGCCAAAAAAAGAAGCAGCTTTCAAATAAAAATAGCTACTCAATTGGCAAAAATATGCTCAAATCCAGTAGGGATTAGTTAGTAAACTACTGAACTCACTACATCATGGCTTTTGAATTACAATCACTCATACGACCCGTAGACAATTTACATATTACACGTAGACAATTTTTTACAATTTCTTTTCATAAAAACAAAAACAAACAAAATCTCCTCCGACGAATCCCAGCATGATGCATGTACGAGAGTGGAACTCTATTCCGAAGCGCTTCAAGTTCAGAAATCATTTAGGCTTTAGAATCCAAGTGGCATTGTTCCAGGCTGGATCTATAATATATGGAAGCCAACTGAACTAAAACTACTACGGAATGGTCCAGGCAGGCTGCTTTAAAACCACTTCAATCAGATGTTGCGATTCTTTCTGTAGCTGTATAAGTAGCAACTGTAATAATTATAGATTGCCAAGAAAAAAGCTAAATTTTTGGAGGTATAAGGAGGTTTTCCGGTTTTTTGTAAGCTTGAAATTTTATTCAGAGAAATTGTGTAGCAGTATAGTCTCCATTGCCTGCTGGGTAGTCTTGTACAGACGCTATTTCCGCTGATTATCACACCATATTTCGTCGCCGCAGAAAACGAATGTCGTATATTCCATTGAATTTAACAGCACATACGACAATCGTTTTCTCAGGCGACGATTTATAGCTTTTAAGTACCGTTATTTCAGCTGATTATCATATCATCCTTTTAGCAAGTAAGATTTCCCCTCCTTATGACCGCAAATTATTAGCTGGTAAGCACATTTTGTACAGTTGGTCGATTCAGAATAAATTTGACATCAAAAGCGGATGGAAGTGTTTCAAATTCGGTCGACTTAAAGTGGTAAAATATTTTGTATTCAAAGTGTCGCCCATTGCTAGCTACGGCTTTTCCCCATCTTTCAAGCATCGAGAGTTGAAAAAATCTCTCGTCTTTCAAAGCGATCCAAGTATGAATCCAGTATTTTGCTTCATCGTAAAAAGTAAAACGCTGCTCCGCCAAACCCTGAACCATCGATCGGATCAATGGTAGTCGGAAGAAGAAATGTCTGGTGAGCATCGGACATCGCATTGAAGCGTCTTCAAAGTTTTTTATAGCTTTTGCAACTTTGAGTCTAGGAAAGTTCTTAGCTCAGCGAAATGACACACACTGATTTTTAGAGAGAAATGGTGGCGCTTTGCCATGAATATAGTTCTGATCCGATATAATTTAATGCTAGTTATATCGTCTTTTGTTCATCTCCCAAAACTTGTTTGCGCCTTCATACATACACATTTGCTAAAATGCCTATTCATGTATTGAGTTCAACTAATATCAAGTCAAGTGGTTTGCATGATTTAATGGGGCGGAAAAGTGTATAGAATCGGCATAATGTAATGATCTGAGGACCTATTTAAGCTACTATATGCTATATTTTTACACTCAAAACTGTGACCCCCACTTAAGTATGCAGGCGATGATTTTTGTCTTTAATGAATTTAATATATTTCACGAGTACGCTCAGATCAATTACCAAAAATCAGATCAATATTCAAGAAAATTTCAAAAACTTTATATACGAACTAAACACTCAAACACATTTTCAGTTTTGGCTTAATTCTGGCGTTCAAATTAATTTCTGAGCTTTGATGTATTCAGAGACCTATAGTAGAAGAAGAGACCTAGAGTAGAATTTTATGGCGAATATTTTTGTGGTACATTTTGTCCTTAAAAAGTCCTGTTTTATAGGACATTTTTGGCATTTTGGAAAAAAGGGTAAAATTTACCCATAAAAATAGGAGCTACAGGGTTAAAATGCTCCACAAAAATGTTCTTCGTAGTGTTTTACACCAAATTGCTTAACACATCATATACCTAAAATGTGATGTTACATGGTTTTCGTATGCCGATTCACCATAAGAATGTGCAAAAGGGGGAAAACTTTGACCCCCCTAAAAAAAATTCAGACGTAAACTTTCAAAACGCCGATATATGTATATTTTTTTTTGGTCTCCTCTACCAGAATGCGTTGTCAGAACCCTGTTATTTAAAAAAAATGTGATTTTGTTGTGCAGTGTAATTGTTGTATATGACCACAAATGCCAGATTCTATTGGCTCATACATATTATTGCCTTACAAAAAACTCATGTAAGGTAATCCTACTCAAAAGTTATTCTATCCATATTCTAATCAGCACTTAGATGATTCAACAAATTTGTACTAAATTCAATTCCGATATCTAAAAATATTTAACAGAACAGGTAACTCAAATCGGTTAACAGACAGACTGATGAACGGTTCGAAAATGGTGTTCCTTAACCCAATTATTTCTATGCTTATCAAATGGCGCCTCTTCTTCATTGATGTCTGTATAAGCCGCGGATATGAAGAAGAAGTAGAAACGATACAACACTTCCTGTGCCACTGCTCGGTTCTGCAGAAATGCCGACTAGGTCAAGATTCCTGATGGACCTGGTTAGCGCGGCGAAATCTTGGTTCTGCTCTCGTTTATTAACTGGTTTGCCCCGGATTGAGACGTTGGTTAGCTCCAGAGCGATTTGAGAGACGATTTACAATGCGCCATTTTGACCTTCGAGTGAAAGTGTGGCTCGTGTCGCACGCATCCATCTTTATCTAACCTAACCTAGCACAATTAGATATACTTTTCACACCGATCACTTTTTCTAGGGGGCGTTCCTACTTATGGCAGTTGAAATTTCTTTACCCTTATATTCCATTGTAGGTCTTAAAACTAACACAAATGCAGTTTTGCCTTCCGGTACAGGGGTCGTATGAGTAATTTTTATTTATTAACACTGTTCGTAGAAAACCAAAAAGAGCAGGGACATAACAGTTATAACGTTTTTAGAAAAAAAGTTGGAAAATAACTGTTTCATTGTAACAAATATTTTAATTGTTACTTATAATTATTATTTTGAAATAATTATTTTTACATCTATGTATAACTATTATTCGTGACAAATATTTTTTCTGTTGCCTAATAACTATTATCACCAAGAAATATTTTTTCCATTGCTCGGTAACGTTTAATTTTTGAAAAATATTTTTTCCGTCATCGCATAACTGTTATGAGAGAAAAATATTTTTTACGTTGCTCGGTAACGTTCACTGATAATAGTTATTAGGCAACAGAAAAAAATATTTGTTACGAATAATAGTTACGAAATGGCGAAAAAAGTATTTTTTCCCTCATGATAATTATTGTCCAACATTTATAAATATCTCTTAAAAATGGGCAACGTTTTCGAATTTTTAAAAATTCATAACTATTATTTTGGGTCCCTGAAAAAGAGTAAAATTGATTCCATTTAGGATTTTTATTATTATGTGATGTGAATGTAAATAAAAAAATTAACAATATTCTTACAATGAATTTGTATTCTTATTTTGTATTAAAAAAGATTGGATTGAACGTGCGTTCTAATGTTTAAAATTTAATCCAGAATATCTGTTAGATACGGGTAAATAAATAATTGAAATCCTCTTTAATATTATAAAGGACCTTTCGTTGCATGTAGTTAAGAGTTTAATGTTGTCGCACGGTGTTAGAATCTTCGTTTTTGCAAGAGAACAGAAGACAAATGAAAAATTAAACAATTTGCTTAAAAAATGAAATCATTGAGAGCGCCTCACCATCCAGCAAGCATCCAGCACCCAGCAGATGGCTGAGACTGGCTGGGTGAATGGCTGACTGGTTGTGTGTATTTCGACTAGTTGTATGTGTGTCGTACTGGGTGGCTGTAAATTCTTGGCAATGCTGCGCAAAATATTTTCACTCCTTGTGCGCTTTGTTTCCCTTTTGGCATTTTGTTTTGCTTTCTTTCTTCTACCCAATGTTCGACTCGTGCTGCTGCTGGATATTTTGCCGGCAACCCCTGACTCAACCACCCAGCCATACATCCATCCATTCGTCCGTCCAGCCAGCGCTGCAGCCGCCCACCAATTGCCCTCGTTGTTCGCATTTTCAAAAACTGTTGACTGTTGGCACGAGCTGGCGTTTTTCTTGTAATTTTTATTTGGTTGTTTTTGTTGTTGTTGCTTTTGGCTGCTAGCATCACTAAAAGTGCGAGTATTTTCTAAGGATATCCTTTAATATATGTACAAGTGTGCTGCATGTCGAGTGTTGTACTCATTTCCTGCTTCAGTGTTGCCCCACCTCGCCCTCGCTCTCGAGCTCTCTCGCTGGCCGCCTTTGCGAGTGCAATGCATTCGCACAGGCGAACACACGCTCCGCCAGCAGTCAAAAGTTATTGTCTTATTTCATTTAATTTATAATGACGTATAAGTGTTGCGCTGCTGACATATGTTGCAATCGCATCCATTCCAGCTCGACGAGTAGCGAAGCCCGGCATTCGAGAATAAATTCGCTTTCACTAAGCATTTGCAAACTCTAATTGAAAGCATAAATATTTCAGTGTTTTATTTTTTGTTTTTACTGCACAGAAAATGCTCTGCAATTACACTTTTCATTTGTTATTGCTGCAGTAGATGTCGACTAGAACCCACTAAGACATTCGTTGAATTCATTTGCGAATGCTTAAGGCTTGCTTTTGATCATAATGGGAGACCACAGTGCGCTGACCATAAGTTCAGGCACATGCAAATTAATCTATGATGATTGCTGGTTGCTTCCAACGAACTCGATGACAGCTGCTCAGCGGCTTTAATTTCTTGATTATGTTGAGTCGAGTTTTTTTTAACATTTATATTTGCAATGAGTGGCCCAAGGTCAAACTAATTGTTACTCTTAATTGAATTAACATTCTTTGATTTTGCGACGAGTTGAGGCCAAGTCGGTTTGATGAGCATCAAGTAACTATTCACCACATATATCGCGAATTTGATGCTCATATCTAACATTAGAAGTGAACCACGACGAAACTTTGCCGCTCATTTTAATTTCATAGGAACTGCGGAAAAAATGATTGCAAAATTGTTTGCTTTTGTGTTGGGCTGCATTGGTGATGAAACGAATCGACAACAAAAACGAAAAACTTGCAATCAAAAAGTCAATTCGTAGAAATTGATAGTGCGATGCCGAAAGCCGAAAGCCCAGCACTTATAATAAATAATTCATATGTGAAGTCTGCTGAATGCTGCAACGGCTGGCACGGCCGGTTTTCCGTTTCATTGCATATGCGGCAGTAAGGAAATCGCTGTTGGCTCAATGCTGCGTGTCGGCTTCAGTCAAAGTGGGAAAATTTGCGCAAACACAAAAGCGGCAGAAGTGTTCACTCGCTCTTACATTCACAGACGCACTCACAGATGCATATGAAATATGAATGCAGTTGCGCTAAAACAAAAAAGGCAAAACTAAGCTTGGCCTATGCATAAAAAATGCCATCAACAAAGTGTAAACACACATACACATATACACATGCACGCATAAAAGCAACATGTAAACAAAGTGACATGCACACACAACGCACCGCAGACAAGTAACAAAATAGGCGGCGGCAAAGGCGCAGTGCCGCTGTGTTTGCTGCATGCTAACAGAAATTCATTGTTTGCCCACGGACGCACACACGCACTCACGCACGCACGCCGCTTTCATATAATTGCATTTCGCAAACATACACACACATTCAAATGTACATATACCAGGACACGATCGTATCCCAGCTGGCCAAATGGGCAGCGATGACATTTTGCTAGTCCAGATGTCCAATCAAGCGTGCGAAGCGAATTCCTTCATTCATTCATACATTCATTTATTCATTCATATATTCATTCATTCATTCATTCATTCATAAACAAATTAGAGCCAAAGAACATTAGGTGACAACTTTTGCGCCACCCTGTATAACTTTTGCAAATGGCGTCAAAAGTAAATTCTGCCTTCGCATTCATTCAAACATTCATTCATTTATTCATTCATACATTCATTCATTAATTAATTCATTCATACATTCATTCATTCATTCATTCATTCATATATTCATTCATTCATTCACTCATTCATACATTCATTAATTAATTAATTCATTCATTCATATATTCATACATTCAAAAACAAATTAGAGCCAAACAACATTAGGTGACAACTTTTGCGCCACCCTGTATAAATATTGCAAATGGCGTCAAAAGTTAATTCTGCTTTCGAATTCATACATTCATTTATTCATTCATACATTCATTCATTTATTCATCATACATTCATCATTAATTCATTCATTCATTCATTCATTCATTCATACATTCATCCATTCATTCATTCATTCATACGTTCATTCAAAAACAAATTAGAGCCAAACAACATTAGGTGACAACTTTTGCGCCACCCTGTATAAATATTGCAAATGGCGGCAAAACTAAATTCTGCTTTGACATTCCTTCATTCAGTCATCCATTAATTCATTCATTCATTTATTCATACATTCATTCATTTATTCATACATTCATTAATTTATTCATACATTCATTCATAAACAAAATAGAGCCAAAGAACACTAGGAAACAACTTTTGCGCCACCCTGTATAACTTTTGCAAATGGCGGCAAAAGTAAACTCTGCTTTGCAATTCATTCATTCATTCATAAATTTATTCATTCATTCATACATTCATTCATAAACAAGTTAGAGCCAAAGGACATTAGATGACAACTTTTGCGCCACCCTGTACAATAAAATACTGGCGACTAACAGAGAGTAACGAGGAAGAATGACACAGTAGCTGTGGTTCAGCGGTAAGTGAATTTGACTCACAAGGTCAGAAGGTATCTTTACTGTCCCTCAACAAAGATTTAACTGTTTTTTCCTGAAGACAATTCAGCGCGCAAGGAATGTCCTTGTAAATGCAAAGAATAATGTTGGCTGTCAAAGAATTCAAAAGTAAGAAGAAGCCGCCTTTCAACAACACCTTTGGGACTTCCCTGGCTCAGTAGTTAATGCATTCAATCGCAAGTTTGTTAGGTGAGCCAAGTAGGCTATGCAAAGCTCCTGTTGGGTCTCTGGGTCTGTTGTCAGCAATTTAATATGCTTCCCCATGAATCGTTCAAGCATGTTTTGCCTACTGGGTTTTATTAAATAGACACATTCGCTCACCCAACAAGTTGTTATTTTTTGTGTTGTTGTTGCTTCTTGTTTTTGCCATTTCACTCATCAGTAAGAGGACATTTTAAAGATTTCACATTTCGCCCGATTTCGTTTTCGTCCATTATACTCACTTTTTTGTGCCTCTTATGTTGGCACTGTTGCGGTAGAATTTCGCTGGTTTGACGTTGTTTTCCTGGCGCAAATGTTTACGCAGCAAACCCCTTAAATGTGTTGTAATTTAGGGTGCCACCATCGACTTGCTTCTTGTTTGTTATTTTTGTTATGAATGAATTTACTTTCTTCGCATCAGTATAACTAAATTTGCCGCTTTGCGTGCGCAGCTGTGCAAAGGACACATCAAGGGATCGCATGAAAAGTGCGACCACAACGCAGGCGGGAGGTACGAACCTCGAATGGCACCATGAATGGCAAATGAAATTCTTTGGGCTTTAAGAGAACGCAACAAGTTACAAGTTAAAGCAAATAGGGAAAGCGACAATTTTCAACATATAAAAAAGCAAAATTTGCTGGTTTGGTTTGCTGTTGAGATATTTCTTGTATAGTTTTTTTTTTAGTTTATGAATTTCTGATTTTAGAACACCGACCATTCGATGTTCATTTAAATGTTCAATATTTTCGTAGAAGAAAATGCATTCTGATAATTTGAGCCATTTTTGCATTTACGTGAAGGTAATTTACGAAACCATTTGCAACTTTTGAAACAAAATATTCTTATAGTTCTCAGCTCTATCAACTCCTTGTATCACGCACGAAATGTGTCGTGTAAAAATTTGAAGTTTGTATATGATAGGTGCTCTACGAAAATTATCCAATTCTATACACCAACATATCAAATGTCTGGGACTGTGAACAATGCTAACAAATACTTCATTAAGATAAAGTTCCATCGTATTACGCATTCTTAAGAGAATTTGTTCCTCAGTCCTACATAAACATTGCCTTGTGAAACAGACTCGCCCAACATGAATTCAGAACTTGTTTCCTTTGTCCAGAGATACTCATTTGGCGGCGGATCAGATATGATACGTTACACTGCTTCCTCACTAAAGTGAGTCAGAAGTTCCAAAACTACTTATTTAGATGCTTTTATCCTTTCATAACTAATGAGTTCTGGAAAAGAGCGTACAAGTTTATACATTTAGTTGATAGTTGTTAAGTTATCTATCAAAGTTTGGTTGATTAGTCTAGTCTAGTTTAGTCTATAAGAAATGATGTTTGCTTCGTTAACGATACTAGAAACCCTTTTTAGTTAACATCTAATGAGGTTGGCTTGGTTAGGGAAAGCAAGACACTCTTTTCTTTATAGATGCCGAAGATTCAAGATTACAAATAGCAAGGAATGTTTGGTCAGGGAAGATCGATTGATTGATTGACTTAAAAGAGGATATTGCACTGAAACCAGAGATGTTCTATTGTACCCCTACAATTTTAGAGAACGTCCCCTAATCCCACAGACCTAATGAAGCTTAGTAACTCACGGGTGAGAAGGTGTTTGACATTCTCTTCTGCAAGCCAGTGTTGGCCCAGCTCTTGCCTCCTACTGCGACATGCCGCATCGCAGTGTAGTATAGTGTGCTCAGGAGTCTCCTCTGCTGCTCCGCAGAGTCTACAGACACTTACCTGTTCTAGCCCGATTGTATGCATATGTTGTCTCACTCTACAGTGCCCGGTTATCAACCCGGTGACCAGTCTAAACTGGGTTTTCCCTAGTCTAAGGCATTCTTCACTCCATTTGGAGTTATAACCCTTAACGCTCCTATTCCTCGAGCCTTAGCTGAGCTAAACGCGCTGTCGACCTCTTCAATCTTTGATCTATCTGTACCTAAAGCCTTGTTCATTTCTTTTGTTTATTCTCACTTTCCCGTTTAAGTTTAAGCTTAAGTTCAATTATGTTAATTAGTCTGTAAGAATTGTTCAAAGACTACTATTTAGTAAATAAATAAATAAATAAATAATAAAGATTTTCGATTGCCTAAGATTCGAGGCATTAGTCCAGTGTTCTGAATTCCTAGTTCTTTCCTCAAGTCTTAGTCACTCTGCTAGAGTGTTTTCGGCCAGCCCAATGAAAGGTTCTGGTCCAAGAGGGATCGTGGCTGCCCCAGTTCTAGCAAGACTATCGGCCTCCTCCTGTCCATAAATTTCTCTGTGTCCTGGGACCCAGAGGATTTTGACCTGGTTATGTACATATATCCAGTTTGTTCAGTGATTTTAGGCATTCCAGTACCAAACCTGAGGTTATCGGAAAGACCGACACACTCTTTTGAGAAGAGATAGAGAAGAGATACACAATTCAGATTACAACTACCAAGGATTGTTTGGTCAAGCATAGTAGAGAAACTCTTTAGTTTACAGTTAGTCAGATAAGCTTTGCAAGCTAAAGCCGAAACACTGCTTAGTTTACAGCTAGCGAGATTCACTTGACCTGGTTTAGCATACCTTTGGCGAGGTAACCTTGATCAAGGAAAGATTACATTTAGATTGCAACTAGCTGGGATGGATTTTCAAAGAGATACAATTCTGTTGGTTTCCAGCTAGCGATGACAGCTTGGTTAGCCATTACAGAAACCCCTTTAATGTTAAAGCTGATGGATATATTCGGTCAAGGTAAGTAGTGATTATGTTTAGATTAGAACTAGTGAGATTACTTGGCTCAAGGAAAGTAGAGCAGTTGATTACAAACGAAAAATTTTTCAGGAACAAGGACAGCTGCTGATTTATTTTTATTTTTTATTTCGAAACGCAGAAATCTTGTTCTTTCCCAAAGGGAAAAAATCTTTATGAGTTCCTATGAACCAGTGTTCATTGATATGTCGGACATCTACCGGCTGAAATTATCGGGATTCCTAGCAGATTAAATAATTTCCTGATATCCTGTCAGAGGATTGATTCCCAACAGGAGGAAGTCTTCATAGATTCCAATGAGGGCGGCCGGATTCCTACCACCTGAAGCCATGTCCTGATATTCTGCCAGAGAATTGGTTTACAAACAGAGGAAGTCTTCATAGATTCAAATAAAGCAGTGCCCATCAATATGCCGAATTCCTATCGGTTATAATCATCCGAAAGCCATGTCCTGATGTTCTGCCGGAGGATTGGTTAATAAAAGGATTCCAATGAACCCGAGTCTATCGGTAGGTCGGATTCCTACCGGCTGAAACCATCTCCTAATATCTTGCCACACGATTGATTCCCAATAGGAAAAGTCTTCATAGCTTCCAATGAGCCCGTGTCCATCATTAGGCCGGATTCCTACCAGCTAAAGCCATGTCCTGATATAATGCTAGAGAATTGGTTTACAAACGGAGCAAATCTTCATAGATTCCAATGAACTCGAGTCTATCGGTAGGTCGGATTCCTACCGGCTTAAACTATCTCGTAGAATCCTTCAAAAGGATTGATTAACAAATGGAGGAAATCTAGATCCCAATGAACCCCCGGCTTAAGCCATCTCGTGATATCCTGCGAGAGGATTGGTCGGACTATCTGAAAGTCCGACCATAATTACCGATCTTCCTCCTTTTAAATATGTCACCCGTTATTCCAAGTAGGTTCTTGTAACCAATGGTCCATGGGCCATAAAGATACCAAAAAGTTACGGATTTTAATAGTTGAGGTTAGTAATCTCGTGCAATTCTGACATAACATTTTTAGTTGTCACACTTCAATTACTTAATTCAGTGTTGTGTTGACAACACAAGTGGTGAGCGAGTTCCGAATACCAGAAGTACTCGAAATACTCTGTCAACATGCAGATCACATGAAATACAAATCATTATCGGAGGTGCTAAGTTGTTTGTTTGCTTTTAGACAAGAAAACAACTCGTCCAGTTGTTGATTTTTCCATATCAAAATGTTGACTACCGCAAGCAGTTACAAGTTGAGATTTCGGCGATACTGCCGTCTTACTAAATACTGATTCACTATTTTGAAGTGCATCTTTATTCAGTTGAAAATTTTAAGCTTTTACACAAATATGCCCATCTGAACAGTTTTATTTATATCAAATGTTTTAATATATATGAAGTTACATATATAGCGAGATACAAAATTTGCGCACAATCAAGTTTTGATGAGACTTCCTGTTGTTTGGTCATGTTTTGTGTAGTGTAGGAAAAGTTAACATTTAAAATATAATATTGAAATAAAAAATAATGAATCTAATGTCGCATTACTTGGCTAAGTATGTATGAGGCTGAGTCATGGCTTTTGAAAATAAAATGTGACCTAAATCTTATCGTAAATATAGATGTCGGATAGGTTATAGTTTACGATCAGTTAAGGCCGGAAATCCATTATAACAACGTCGGCAATTTAAGCATTGTCCATGTCGCTTATAAAAGCATTTTTGCAAATACATATTTAAGAAAGTATTATTATCAGTCACTACGAATGTATGTATTTATTGAATGAGCCGCCGTTGATTCAATTAAAACGCAATCGAACACAACAAACCTGCACCAAATATTTATGGATTATGTGAAACACTTTCCGCTGTTTTTGTTTATTTAGTGATAAGGGAGCACCTGCCTGTTGCCCGCATGTGTCACTATGCCGCACCAATTGACTATGAGACCAATTGACACTCACAAGCGTCAATTATTGATTTATTGATAATTGAATAGATAGAGTTAAAAAGTTACTTACCGCAAGGTATCTATATTGTCCGTTGCAGTGGCGCACACAGGATTGGGAGAGGGTGTGTGAGTTGTGTAGCTGGCAATGTTCGGTAAATAGTGGATTTAGTAAGATTTGGTTGGCATACGGAAATTGTGATATCCGATAACCTTCATTGAAGTTTACAGTGCGTAGCATTTGATGTTTTCTGTAAAGGATATTTGTACAGCCTGGCCAGGAGATTCAACTGCGAGCTATAAACTGAGTAACACTGCATTGGTTTGTGATGGACAATTATGCTAGAGGGGGGAGGGGGAGACAGAAGCTGAAGGGAATAGAAAGAAAACTAGGTCGGAGCGTCAGTGATTTGAATGATTCTTTGTTTGAAAAAGTTCAGTTAATCGCAAGAAAGTTAGCATCTGTTATGGAGCCGATTTATTTAGGTCACAGTTTACTAATTTTGATAGCATATATGAAATGAATGAAGTGTAGGGCATAAGTAAGATTGTCATGACTTAATAAAACAGTCATTTACCAATTCCAGACTTTTGTATTACTTATGTATTTCTTAGATAAGGTTGACTATTTGACATATAGAACTCTTTGGATAGTCACCGCTGTGACTTTTTGAGACTTTTGTTTTATGTATTTTTGAGATTATGTTAGACCGTCTGACGTATAGACCTCTTTGGATACTCAGTGTTGTGACTTTTTGAGACTTTTGTATTAAGTACTTCTTAGACTATGTTAGACTGTCTGACGTATAGACCTCTTTGGATATTCAGAGTTGTGAGGTTTTGAGACTTTTTTATTATATATTTCTCAGCGTTGTGGGTAAATCTGTTAGTATATGGGCAGTTTTGACAAAAACATTTTTTTCTTTGCCTCAAACTGTATTGCAGCCGGTGTTTCCCGGCAGTTAAGGTGCATTCTAGTTAATCACGTTGCAGCAAAATAAAATCTATAGTACTATAAATGCTTTTTAGTTCCATATTACTCACATTTCTATCACTTATCATTTCGTTTCCTTCATTCTAAATCAAACCGGGTATTCACACTTTGCGAGCGGAAGTCAGATCGGAGAGTTCAAGTATGCAATAAATTTGATTAACAATTTTATTAAAAATTTTATTTATTGTGTATGACTTATACACACAACTCAAATCGGAGTTATTTGTTTGTACTACTGTGCCGACGGTTCACTTTAACCGAGTTAAATGAATCATTAGAACTTTAGAATGACTGTGAAGCGATGTCAGCTGGTAAATAGTCAGCGATGGGTACACGAACTTTTCTTCAAGTGTGATCACCAGGGAAAGGATTTTGAGGACCTAAAAACGTATAAAAAAGGCAAAATAAAATAGCAAAAAAGGCACGGAAAGGCACTAAAAACTGTCAAAAAGGCAGAAAAAGGCACTAAAAACTGCCTAAAAAGGCAAAATAGGGCATTAAAAACTGTTAAAAAGGCAAAACCAGGCATTTAAAAATAAGAAAAAAATACTAGAAAATCTAAAAAAAAAAGGGGAAACGGTATGTATTTTTTAATAATTTTATTTCATCTGACGTATGCAACATACAATATTTATACCTCGTTTTTTGTAAAAGAAAAGGAACATCAAGGTTTTCAAAGATAGTTTAAAAACTAAAACTAAGATATTTTAATTGAAATGTAGGCACATATTTTAAATTCATATTTTAACTTATCATATAAAAGCATAAAAGCCGTACTTGTATCACAAAAAAATAAATACAATTTTTGCGCTAACCGAACTTTTTTATTTTTGGCATGTTTTTTTCTTTATATTTTCCACTGCAGAACAAAAAATAACGGCTTAAGAATGATCAAATCAATGTAAAAACATCGATAAGTTAACGAAATTGCAATGTTGCTACTTAATTTTTTTTAGTTTCAAGGTATTTTTGCGAAACAAAAAGGGGAAAATATTAAAAACGAAAGAAAAATAAAAAGGCGCTCGACAAATCTTGAAAAAGGGATTTTGTGGCATTTATAGGTAAAATAGGCACTAAAAAAAGGCATTTATGGGTGAAAAAGGCATAATAAAAGTGGTATATTTCTAATCAGGAGGACCTAATTCGTGCTCATTTTCAATCAGAAATGCTCTATCTAGCAGCAAACAAAAAGGCAATTTCCACAAAATCCTTTCCCTGGTGATCACACTTGGTTGGTCGATTTATCGGATTCGTTATTGGCCTGTATCGGTCAAAGGATTTCTGACTGGCTAATTCGGAATCGGCCAAGAATTGTTGATTATTTGGAATAGTCCAACACGAAATCGAAAACAAGGATAGTTTCTTACAACTTTCATCATGCAAGATTCGAACGTTTTACTCAGTGTTTTTCAGATAAATTTGGTTTTTATAAAAGTCACTATATGTTCGTATTAAAGTTACACAGAGGGACAGAAATGTTCATCATTGTGCTTCTACATGTCCAGAAGAACCACTAATAGGTATCGACTAATGTTCTGTCGTTTTTTTATGAGAGCTATAAATTAAATAACAACATGTACATAATTCTTATTCGGTGTGAACGAAACCTAATAGTTTATTGCTTAATAACCTTTCAATATTCATTATAAAGGATTATTAAGTTCAATCTTCAATACATTTGAAATTCAATAAGCACACCAAACTTTCCTTACATGCAACAACACCAAAACCACCTCCATCTCCCATTGGCCAACTCCCGTCTTATGTGTGTTATGGCTTTTCAAAAGTGTCACCAGTATAATGTGAACGCACAATTATTCGTTTGTGAGCATATTAGAGGTCTTCTCAAGTAGTTTGCTTGTTATTAATGCTACTTTATCAATAAAATTCATGCCTCATATACGAGTAATGATAATTTACAACGGCCATTTGTGGGCATGTAGGCAACTTGTAAATTACTAACTTTCCGTCGTTATCGGCTATTGACGTTATCAACTGGCAATTATGAAAGCACCAGCACAAAAAGCGTAGATATATTTTGTATACACTTTCATATCGCTAACTTTGCGTATCGCAACCCAATTGAATCGATCCATTTCACGGCGGTAGCGTAGAACATTGTGTAATAACAATAGCCAGCAATTAGCAATTTGAATGAAAAATATCGTTAAATAACGTCCTGTACTTATGTATATGTGTACACAGTATATAGTATATTGTATTATGAAATATCTTTGGTATTCGAGATTTGACGCATGGAATGTTGATCCTATATTTAAACCCGCAAAAGTTAACTTTTATTGCACAATTGCGATTTTAAATTCGATTGTTTCCCCAGATTGTTGCTATCGGCTCTTTAGCTTAATTCGAATGTCATAATCGCGTCTATTGCGTATACAGGCAAAGTTTCCGTAAGCCCGATTGTCCGGAGAAACTGGACGGTTAGTAATGTTGCTTTTAGACCTGAAACTTAGTTTATTGATAGATATTTTCGTTTTTTGATAGCGTTTTTAAGATAAATGTGTTTTTGTATTACTAAGAAATATATTTTAAAATATTGGTTTTTAGCATTTTATTTTTTGATTTTTTTTAACCGGAAATCCTTTTTTGTTAATAATTTTATGTAGCTGATTTTTGTGACTTCCAAGATATATTTTAGTGCCAACTTCGGTCACAGTAATAAGAACTGAAGTTTTTCGGATATTTCAAATTTTGAAATATTTTGATATTTTGACCATTGTGATGCCCGGTAGAGAGTATGGCAGAGCTCCCAATTATTCTGTATCGTGAAATGGTTCAAACCAACATGAACTTCGAATGAATCTAACGAACATATCTTCCATCGCCCAATTCCTTCGAAAGCGTTGCCACCTGACTGTCCGCACATATAAACAGGTTGCTTAGAGGTAAATCCATTTGTTTGATTATACGTGCGGCCTGGTTGATAAATCTCGGCTTGGTGGTCCAAAAGACTCGTTTACTGTCGTTAACATGCTCCACAGTCCATTTGAATTTTTTAATTTAAATACAGTGCTGTGATCCTATTCTTCCCTGTTTGGATGGTGGATTCGATAGGTTTTGTTGAAACTTAATGTCGGCACCATGCAGTCACAGCCGAAGTGTACCTGCGACCGATCTACTTGTTGTATGCAAGTATAGAGTCTGAAGTGGTTATAGGGACACTATCGCACCAGAGCACCATATCTCAAAATTGATCTCACGATTGCTATATAAATTCAGTGGATATATGCGACTGCCAGTGTTGCCAGATCAGGAGATTTCCTGCTAGATTTAGGATTTTCTAGGCCTTTTAGGAGAATTTTTAGGAGAGAGAATTGTTTAGGAGAAAGTTTGTGAGATTTTTATTTTATGTTAGGGGGATTTTACGGATCCTTAGTGGATTTTTGGGTAACGAAGTATAATGTATTGGGAACACTGGCAAACAAATATTTTGGCAACTATTTTAACATAATAGTCACGGCACCCTATTGTGTTAAAAATTTGTAAGTTTACAAAATGTAAGCTCGTTCTATCTCGTTCTCACTTATTACTGTCACAATGAAATCTCGCCAAAAACTACACTTTTTATTTAACTCATTTGTTATATGTTTTGTTTTTGTTGAGTTTTTGTTGTTAAGCTGAAGATGAATAAAAAAAGGCTACAATAAAAAAAATTATCATATATGTACCTATATATTTGTATTTTTTCATGAGAAGTTTAATTCCTTTAAAATTACGCAAATTATAAAAAACAATTTTGGAGATTTTTTAAACTTTTGGGAGAAAATGTCAGTATTTTTTTAAGACTTAGGAGAAAAACATTTCAGGTATCTGGCAACACTGGCGACTGCATACATCATTTCTTGCCGAACATCCTTCAGCTGGAGTAAAGGGCAGTCCTTGCCTTTGTCACTCTCTTCTCTTAAACATCTTGAAATCAAGTATGACCCCTAAACAATTTGCTTCTTGAAAGTCAAATAATTCATATTTCATAGTCAAATTAGTTAAAACAAAAATATAAGGGACTGAAACTTTTTGAGACCTTAAAGAGATCAGAGAAATTCTAACATTTCAAAATTAAAAGTTCTTCTTAGAAATTTGTAAATCATATAACAACCAGTAAACCTGTCATTACCAGCTTTTCCCATTCATTTCTCCTTTCATTTCTTTATCCCGTATCGACATACAAAACATCCGTATATATGTGTATAAATAATATGTATTATACACTATTAGCTATAAAGGGAAGTTTGTTTTTATGATCTGTGTTATAACCGCTAATTGATTACAAAACAACCAGCGAGCCTTTAATTGTCTGATAACGATAAAATGGATAAACATGGAATAATTCGGCTTGTCGAAATCATTAGAAAAAAAAACATTGCCAATATTTTGAAACTTCAGTTAATCGTACTAAACTTTCACATTCACTTCTAGTCCAAGGTTAATGTCATTTACTTTTACTTATTTTTTTTTCGTTAAAGTTAAGAAAATAGATGAGATTGTAGAAAAGCTGAAAATTCTTATATGGCGTACATTTCCGGCTTTCAAAAGCCTTACTTACTTACTTACTTGACTGGCCATAACAATCCGTTTCCGAGCTACGGCCAGGCGCCTTCTCCAGTTGGTCACACCAAGAGATGATAGGGCGTCCTCGAACTAGGTCCTTCCACCGGAGACACGGTGGAATAGAACCTTCGCTTTATCTCCAGGCTGACGTCATTGCTGCGGTTAATGCCATCTTCATTTCAAATTCTCCTACCAATATTTCGTTAACCCTTTCGCTATAGGGAAAGTTAAAATTTTATATTTTACGTCTCAGGCTTCTATGTGGTTACGAGTATATTAGCAACATTCCATAAGAAATTTTTTAATTTTTATACTCGGACCCTGTATTTTAGAGTGTTTTTCTATGAGAGCAACCACATCGTTGTGGCTGTAATAATTACTTAAACATACAACTTTTTACGCATAACGAAAATTTGAATATTTCTTCATTTACTTCAGCCAAAATTAAAAAAAAAGTAACTAAATTTAAAGACAATTAAAAAGTTCTCTAATTTTTTCTGCTTCTTCTTCCTTTACTATGTCAAGATATACCATTTAAAAAGTGTATACTTCTTTTCTTTAAACTTAAATATTCAGTTTATTAATTTCGTATTTTTCCTAAAACTTCAAACTATTCTAAAGACCAACAAAAAAATGTATTCTTGCAACCATAGAGAATGCAGACATTCAAGGTAGCATGTTGCCATATGGCAACAAAATAGCGAAAGGGTTAACAGCTCTGGAAATTTCACTTTTCCCCAGTAATAGACAGATTAAGATTAGTTACATATATGTACTTTCGTAATCGTCAGGAAACATATATGAAAATTGGCCATTGCCATTGCCGCATGAAATACCGACTTTTGTCCATTGTTAACTCTTATCCGTAACTGATAGCCGCAATGTGTGCATTTGTGTGTGTGTATGTTTATTGCACATAAGTGTTAACTACAACTATAATAGTTGGGTAATTTCAAGCTTGTTTTATGATACATTTACATATAATAAATACTGCGATTGGCATACGAATTCAATATCGTTTGCAATCAGTTTATAGTTGAAATGATGGCATGACATTTCTATGGCAGCAACCACAAATTTTTACCGAACAAAAATGTTACAAAGGCAGGCAGGCCACATCCATTTTCAGTCGTTAAAAACCATAAAATAAGATTTTATTTCGAATAAAATCAAATTTTAACTATGATAAATTTGCCTAACCCTTTCGACCTCGAATTTTACCCTGTGTCTCGATATTAGTTTTTGATATTTAAATCATGAAACGACACACGACATTTGAAGTCGCCACGCCTCTTTGTTAGAGTTCTAGAGCTATTTTACTTTTGAACAATTTTGGCTTAGAACGGGTTAAATAAATTTTGTATCAATATTTTTTAATTACACAAAAATTATTTAATATTTATGGAAAAATACAAAATTATTACTTTTTGATTTTATTTACCATTATTAAAGAAACAGGGCTTAGATCAAACGCACCCAATTCGTAGACTTCAATTAGAACACAAACTTTCTCTGCTATCGCTGCAAATTATTGGAAATAATTTTTGGGATAACAGTAAAATTTTTATAATTTGCTTTGAATTCACTTCTAAAAATATTAATTTGTTGGTGCCTACTTAAATTAAACCGATAAATCAATCGTAGCTTTTGCTATAAGATGACAAATAGGTGAAGTTACTCCCAGGCAACTTTGGGGTCGAAAGGGTTAAGATTCAGCGCGCTGAAAGAATGCAAAAGTTAGGTTAGTTAAAGATGAACAGTGGGACAAAACAGTGGACATTAGTTCATCTGCCTCGACAGTATAACAGAAGTTGTTTTCAACTGGTAAGAATCCGGCATGTCAATGGATATGGAATGGATTCATTGGTATTTATAAAAGTTTCAACCTGTCATATGAAACAAAATTAGGTCATCCATGAGGGTCATCCATGATCATTAAAGTTGATCTAGTGTTAAGCTAAGTAGTTGCACTCTAGTGGAACGTATAAGAGGTTTGGGGTTCAAACCCCCCGAAATACAAAAATTGCTGGTGCAAAATATGGTTTTAACTGAAATGGGTATTAAAAGTTGTACGCAGACCCCGCCAAATTAAATGCTGTGTGCGCCACTGTTGTACTCGTTTATGTTTTGTAATTCGGTTTGTGATTTGTACATTCAATCGGAAAAGCAATGGAAATTGTGCACACGATAATCTGCACGTGTAAAGCCAATAGGTTTTATTTTTTTAATATCTACACACATACAAACATACAGCAAATCGATCTTCTTGGTAGGCATTGCCACTCGAACACTATCAGTTCGATTTATTTATGGCATAGAAGTCGAATTTACGGATTTGACTGCTTATCGAAATTCCAAATCGATTCCATATAATTGTTGCCAGCGTGTTTCACCACATTCAAAGTACGTTTCCGAGCGGCGCCGTGTAATTCTTTGTTTGCCACTATTTATTGCTGCACTAAAGCAGAGAGCTACTTCAAAGCATAAACAAGAAATGATAAAAATAGTTGCAATAATTGGGTGTTGATTCTCAAATTTGGCAATTTGACTTTGGTACCACCGGCCTTGTGTAGAATTCCCGTTCCGCAACATTTGTAGGGTTCGATTCATATTGTTTGGAATGTTCAAAATAATTGCTGCACAATAGTTCTGTGATCAAATGCGATAAACGCTTAAGTTGTTTAAGAAATTTAAGGGTGTCAACACATTTCTTTAAAGAGAGCTGCTCAAAATGTTGCTTATAAACTTAAGCGATTATTTGGCCACAGCATTGAAGAATTGCATTGCGAAAACTCCCAACGCGTTATCACTGTCGAGTGTTTTGATTTATCTTTCCATTGAATGCCCGTCGAGCGATAGCTGAAGTGTGCTCGAAGTCGACAGCAACTCGACAGTACTTTGTCAACAAAACACACACACACAGATACTAAATGCAGCACGTGCAACTCTATAAAAGTGACCATCAACGCCCGCCGAGCGCAACACATCGCAATGAAAAGCGCGCACATTCTAACGTCTCTCGCACTAATTGCAGCACTTTGCATTGGCTGCTGCGCGGCCAACTCGCCCAGGACCTGCTTCAGCTGCACGGGCATCAATTGTCTGCGCACCTCGCTGGCCAGCACTCAGCAGTGTCTCGATCCGCTCGACTATTGCGTCACCATATTCGAGGACTGTGAGTGTTAATGCTGTGTTGTTGCTCCGTTTTGGATGCACTAAGAATTTGCCATTTCAGTTAACGTGCTGCAGAAGGGCTGCTCGGCTGAGGTTCCCATTGAGTTGCGCAGCCGTTGCGACGCCAACACGTTGGAGTGTCACAAGTGCAACACGGATCGCTGCAACAATCTGGGACAACTCAACTATTTGTGCCTGCAGTGCGACTCTAGCAAAGTAAATAAATTCATAGCTATCGGTTCTTGATTTTTACATTTTTAACTGCTGTCTTTGTGTTTTTGCCAGGACACCGACTGCGCACAGAATCCGAACGCCATTGCTGCCAGCCGCTGCGCAGTGCCCACAGCGCCCAACTCCTATTGCTACGTTCAGTACGAGAATAATGTGACGACACGCGGCTGCTCGACTACCGTCGCCGAGCAGCTGCGCTGCTTTGCTGATGCCAACTGTTTGCTCTGCCGGCCCGGCGACATTAAGAGCTGCAATAATGTGAATTTTGAGCCCGGTTCCCGTGCCATGAAACTTTAACCTACAAATTTATGCATAAATTTTAGATTCAATTAAATGCAATAAAAATATTTAAAAAGTTATAAGAAATAAGTATGAGTGTTGGTTTTAACCCGGCGTTGGTGTGGTGGAAAAAAATTACGTTATTGGTGTGGTGGGGTATGACATACCCCAAGACTTGATATAGCAGCAACCTCACGAAACAACACAAATATAAAAGATAGCAATTTTATATTATTCTTCATTTACTTTTACGCAAAAAAATACAAAAGCACTTCATGTGCAAGCAACTTGTAAAAGAAAATAACAAATATGTATAACAAAAATTAACGAAAGTACCGATATTTATAAGTTGACTTCATATAATGGGGTTTAAAAAAATGTCTTCATATAATTTTCCAAAAAACATAGTCTGTTTTCAAAATGAAATACATATAGTTATGTGACATTAAATTTTTGGTAGCTACCCTGGAAGAGGAGCGAATTACAGGGTCTCAAAATTAGCGCATTTTTCGCAAGTCGTGTCGAGGTTTTTGCTCTCGGACAAACCGAACATCGAGTGCTGTACTGACGACGTTTTGGTACAGCTTCGCCTTATTTCAAGGATTTATAGAATCATGATATTTTTGTGTATTAATGATATTTTTTGGAACATATGGTACGATGAAAACGATCGTCGTATGTGCTATTAAATTCAATGGAACATACGACATTCGGTTTCTACGGCAACGAAATGCGAATACTGAACTGGGAGATTTTCTTGCACATAGCAGTTGGGCAGTTGGTATTTGCCTCTTATTTTTCCGTACGGTGAAGTTTTTAATAAATCGATGCCTACTAGACCATCGAAAATAACATTTTGAATTCAAAATCATTTACACAAAAAGTGACGTTATTGGTGTGGTGGGGTATGTCATGCCCCAATGAACTTTAGCGGGATGTGACTCAAATCTGGTCACACTTAAGTTGTTTTTGGATAGCAAATGTGGTTGGTTGGACTGTTATAAACAGCTACTAGAAGCAATAGTGCCCACATAAAACTGATACCCGTATTATTTACAAAAATACAACCTCTGGGGTATGGTATACCCCACCACACCACTGCCGGGTTAACAAGGAAAATTATTCAATTTGAATTCTTACAATTCAGTTTTGATATCCTACTCTCTATTGTCAGGCTCCAGGCATACTTTGCAAAAATATAAGTAACACCTAATCAGGGGCGTAGCCAAGGAGGGGGGGGGGGGGGGTGAGGGTTAGGGTGTCAGAACCCCCCATAGCCTATAATTTGTCAACATTTTCAATCACTATGCATCGTATGTACGTTCCCACATTAGCAAAAAGGTCTTTTCATCTTTAAATATTTAAAAGAATATTAACAAAACCCTTTTTTTACCGAAACTAATTGGTTTTTTAATAGTCACGTTTAGGCTTAATGCAGCGATTTGCATGTTCTAAAAACATGTCTAAAGAGTAGTTTAGTTCGTCGACCGGAATGTCCTTCAGGATGTCGGTACAAGCCTTTTGGATGGTTTCTACGTTCTCAAAACGCTTTTTTTCATCGGCAAATGCATTCTTTGAAAAGGTGAAATTCGCACGGTGCCACATCATGTGAAAACAAAAAAACAGTAAAAACAAGTGCCAATAGATGGGATGGCATCCTTCGATAGCCAAATGTTCAGTTAAAATGCAATAAATTTATGCTATTGAGATGCTTAACCTTCGCCTTACTAAAAATGATCCCAGGCACTTCCGCTGCTATTTTGAGTAAAACTCACAATAAATATATAATAATTTATACATTTTTTTCATACTTCAGTATTTAGTATCATATCTTCCTCTGGCGATAGTTCGTATTTCGAAAAAAGGCCTAACTTTAATGATTTATTTTGAGACTATGGAAAATATTAGAAGATTTATTTCCGGAGGGTATATTGAACACATAATGAGGTACGCAAAAAAATTTATCGTGAGTTTTAATCAAAATGGTATCAAAAGCGCCTGGGATCACCCAGGTACATTTGTATAAAAAATGACAAAATTCAAGTTTAAACATGAACAAAATTTCAAAAAAATATTTTTTCATGTTATTGAAAATTACCTTCAAATTTGTGCAGATATTAAACATGAATATTAAAAAGATCACCCGGGTGGGTATAAGTTAAGCGAAGGTTAAATCCAATTTCAAGAATTTCAATAAAGATTTTGGCTTATCTTTTATGAATTACCGCCCAGTTTTGATCTACGGTGATCGTGGATTCAGTTGGCTAACACTTTGGTCTTCATTTATGTTCTGACAATCGTTTTTAAATCGCTTTTACCACTTATGAACTCCACCACGGTATAAACAAAAATCACCATAAACTTGGTCCATCAATTTAAATGCTTCGGTTAAAGTTTGTTCGATGCACATTTTTGTACGATGACACAAACATACTTCCACTTCAGATGCAATAACTTCGCTTTCAGTCCACCAAATTTCATGAAATTTTTACTAAAAATCAGGGAAAAAATTTGTTTGTAATGCATTAAATCACATAAGCCGCAACAAAATTCCCTATTTGGAAAGTGCACTTTACTTTAAAAAACATGTAATACTAAACTGGCAAACAATTTTTTTTAAACCCCCCCCCATGACCAAGTTCTGACTACGCCCTTGCACCTAACTATCCATACTTATTAAACACTTTTTACTTCATTGTCTACTCTTCAGATTCACTAGACTGTCATTACTGCTTTCTACTCCTCAGATTCGGCTATCATAGATCACAGACAAATCGAACTTTTTTAATTTTACAAATCAAGTTTAATTTCACAGGCTATAATACGGTAGCAAACCTATAATAGCTTAATAATAGGTTTTTTTCGAGAAAAAAAATCCGTTTTTAAACAATTTTTGTAAATTTTTTAAATAAACATATTACATACTTAATGTTATACATCATTCGAAAGAGGAAGAAAATACCTTTCATATGACACCTATATCGTTATAATCAGTTGATAATTTCTTGAGAAATTGGGATATATAACTGGGACTTTGGGGGCGGACCACGCCCCCTGTGAATGTTTCCGCGGCAAAATTTTAAGTTTGTTAGACCAACAAAAAAAATACTCCTCTTTCCGGTAAAAAACCAAAAAAAAATTTTAAGAGGTGTGGTATTCTGCATTTCAGCCCTTTTTATATTCTGAGCACACAAATCTTAAAAATTATTGAAAGTAAAATTAATAATCTGTGAAACGCACCAAACCATTATTTGAAATAGGAATTAAACTTTGGGTTCCTCTTATTTATACATATATAAGGTTAAGGTACAACATCCTTACAACCCCATAGATCTCCAGTTAAGTTTGAAAAGGGTAGAGTGGCAGTTTAAGAGATCTCACTCAGACCATAATTTGCCTGTTGTGCTAAGTTTTGTGTGTGGGGGGCTTTAAACCATTTTATATGTGCCACTGGACACATAAAATGAGGACCTGTTTCTTTCTATCCATTGAACTGCACTTGGGTAAAGAGCAGATGAAATCTCTACGGGTCGTTGCCTATAGTCCAGTGGCCTTTCCAGACCTACGCCAGGTATACGAAGTTGTAACTTGACACCGCTATTAAAAGCAGTATTAATGTCAGCCTGGTGTTAGGGCGAAGGACTACTTGGCACGGTGCAATCTGGTCCAAAATATAGTTTCAAATGGAACTGAGTTCAAAAGTTGTACGAAAAACCTTCCCCCCCAAAATTAAATCCTGTGTGCGCCATTGTCTGGCAATATATATCGACTATTGTCTCGGTATGTAATTGAGTGGTAGATAGCCCCCTCGACCAACAAAATTGGCATTCTGTTGAACATTGATGACCTTAGAATGCTCGAGAGCAAGGTACTTCATAGGCAAGACATGTTCTTATTCATATAAGAACATAAGAAATTCAGTATGGATTTGAAACATATCAAAAGTCAAAAACCAAATAAGTCAAATTGTAAACCCTTACCACCGAATTTCAAGCGGCTTCAAGAAAATCGGTTGAATACCCTCGTCCTTTTATGAACCTTTACTTAGATGAGGCACTTTATTGTGACTAAGACTCCTAAATTTTTTCGATCTACATTTTAACATTACAACTCTGTTGAATATTTAAGTTTTATTTTCAATTGAAAAACACCTTGAAACTTAAAAATTGCACATACCGCAAATTTGTTGCATGAACTTCACTTCATGCACAGTTTTAATGCTCAGTGATTAAATACTAGAATCTATTAGTAAGTCTACATTTATCTTTTTCGCATTATCTATGAGTGTATACTCGAATGATAAACACTAATTAAACGTCAAGGGTCCTAATCAATGGTGTTTATTTTTGCAACTCAAGTATTTCGCAGATAAATAGAAATTTATATAAATACCCAACAACAGCGGAAAATCGACTTATTTCGATGAAACAACGAGCCAAACAGCCACGAAATGTGGTGGAATCTTAAATCATTGTCGGACCTCACCAATCTTTTCTTGTTCATTGCGCTGCTGACCGCACTGGGATCCACATATGCGGCGCAAAAGTGTCACAGCTGCCGCGGCATCAACTGCCAGCGCACCAGTTACGGACAAACGGAAGCGTGCGCGGATACGCTGGATACGTGCGTCACCGTCTACGAGGGACGTCAGTACATTTCATACGCCATTCTTGAAGTTAAATTTTCCACATAACTAACCAATTGACATTCGTATCGTACTTGCAGAAATGGTGCTGGCCCAAGGCTGTCTGGAGCAACTGCCCGTTGAGTTGCGCATGAAGTGCCAGGCGTCGCTGGTGAACGAACAGGACACAGCGGATACGGCGTGCCAACAGTGCAACGGCGACTTGTGCAACAATGTGGGCACCAGCGGTTTCGAGTGCGTTCAGTGCGATTCGGCAACGGTGAGCCATTGTGCGTTTTGGACTTTCGACACTTGAAAAGTATTGAAAGAGCTAAATTTTCAGGATGAAAATTGTCGCAGCAATCCGGGCACCCTTTCAGCTACCCAGTGTCCCATTTCGCGAACAGCAAATTCGTATTGCTTCGTTACGAACGAAAATCAGCGCACGATGCGTGGATGTGCCACCACTCTCACAGAACAAAAAGACTGTTTGAATAATGCGGATTGTATGCTGTGTTCACCGCTGGAAATTCCGGGTTGCAATGGAGTGCAATTAGCGCGAGATGATTCGGGATCAGGATCTGGTGATGGTGGCATTGGGAGTGGTTCGGGTGATGGCGGTTCGGGCTCTGGTGATGGCACTTCGGGTTCTGGAAGTGGCTCTGGTGATGGCAATTCGGGTTCTGGAAGTGGCTCTGGTGATGGTGGTTCGGGTTCTGGAAGTGGCTCTGGTGATGGTGGTTCGGGTTCTGGAAGTGGCTCTGGTGATGGTGGTTCGGGTTCTGGAAGTGGCTCTGGTGATGGCAATTCGGGTTCTGGAAGTGGCTCTGGTGATGGTGGTTCGGGTTCTGGAAGTGGCTCTGGTGATGGCGGCTCCGGTTCTGGTAGTGGCTCCGGTGATGGCGGCTCCAACTCTGGAAACGGCTCTGGTGATGGTGGTTCCGGTTCTGGTAGTGGCTCCGGTGATGGCGGTTCCAACTCTGGAAACGGCTCTGGTGATGGCGGCTCCGGTTCTGGTAGTGGCTCCGGTGATGTTGGAAGTGGCTCCGGCTCTGGAGATGGCGGTTCTGGAAGTGGCTCCGGCTCTGGGGACGGTGACGGTGACGGTGGCTCGGGCTCTGGTAGCGGTTCGGGTTCTGGAAACGGATCTGGTTCTGGTAGCGGTGCGAACGAATCAAAACTTGGTTTAATTGCAACCATATCAAGTACTTTTATTGTACTAAGTATTTTGAAGTGTTAGCGAACGCACCGACTGATATGAAGTGATAATACAAAGCAATCGCAATTTAGTATAATACCCACGTGTAGTCAAGTACACGCACGAACGATTATTGACTCCTTACAGTAATAACACAAGCTAAGTAAAAATGCTCTAATAAAACATAACACTTATGATCATGTCGATATAGCTAATATTCGAATCAAGTTGTATTCTTTATATTCACTGCTTTATGTTAAGAAATAAATGAATAAATATCGATGCGGCGCTGTATCGGAGACTCGAATCATTTTCAAATGACACATGCACTCAGTAGATAACAACCGACGCATCGGTGACGACACAGATTATGATTTTTTTCTAATAAATTACCAGCCATATAGCACACATTATCTTAACAATAACTTATACATACTATTAATAAAACAAAATTATTATGGGGGATACACCATAACAATTGGATTCACACAATTTCGGCAAAAAAGTATGGCAAGAGAAGCTCCTGCTGGTTCGATGGTTCGGTATGAACGTTGCCATATGCAACGTCCTCAGTCGGGTACATTTGCCGGTTTCCCCGCCGCCAAATCTAATCGCAAACCCAAATGAGCATCGTAATCGATAGCGCGGTGGTTATCACATGCGAATATAACACCAAATTTAGATTACAATTAATGGAGATATTTGTGCAATGACTAGTTAAGCATACACTCGGAAAAATAAAGCTTAGCTATGAAATGCTTTAAATTTCAATGATCTGAAAGACAGAAAGAGTAAAGTAATTGAGGAAGTACTTATAGATTTGTATTTCCAGTTAAAGAAAATTCTGGAGTCAAGGATAATCAAACTTTTTGTTGACTTGTGAAATTCGTATGAAATAGGTATGAATTCGTTCATGTTTACAAAGGATGGTTCTTCTATTTTATCTGATGGATAGATGGATAGATAGATGGAAAGGATAGATCTGGTGAGTAGATAACTCGCATATCTTCAAACGATCCACACAAATCCGAAAGGTAAGATGAAAGAAGTTTGCTAAAATAGTGTAAAGAACTCTGGGGTCACCAAGATGTAACTCATATGCTGAGAATTTCAATGCAAAGAGCACAGACCCATCACAGGTGTGGATGGATGGATGGATGTGAGGGGAGCCGAGGAAATAACCTAAAGGAGGTCATTACCTCAAGCACTCAGGCTTTATAGCCCATTGTACTTAAGGCTCAGGAAAAAGGTTGATAGATGAGATTGGAATGGGAAAAAGAAAAGAGAAAGTGGGTGGAAAGGGCATCACAGGTTTACTAACCTAGTCTAGTCGGGACATATATGTAAGCATCGAATTTTCTTATGGAATAACGCTAAGTGTACGAAATGCGAAGTGTATTCTCTATCTGAAGAACGTCTTTAAGTGAGTTAGATGCTCCTGGTACGAGCGGACTTGGGAGATTAATCAAGTTAGTGTAGTCTACCATCGAGAAAACATCAAAAATCGCAACCTGAACCGTTTGGATCTGTCGATTAACTCAATAAACTTCCAAAGAAGATTGATGTTCAACTTAGAGATCTGTTCAAGTTTGGATAGATGAAGCCTTAAGAGCGTTCAGACAATTTCCAGCGATGGTGGGCCAGAAATAGAAAACATGATCCAAAAAATCGTCGTTGCTTGCGTAGCTATCGTTGTTCCTAATAAATACGCCATGTCGCTACTATGCAAATCCCTCTACATTCCCTTCATGGTAGAGTCCATATAAATATTTTGTAGTTACATTTCATAATAAAGCTTAAGCATTGTTTTGGAGGTTGCCCAGATGCTTAACTTTTTCCAGCAATCGTTTGTTTTTCCTTTCATAAACTCGTCCAATGACTATAGAACACTTATAGAGCTGATGTCTCTACGATGGTGATATGCTTTGTATGGGAATGTTAGGGTTTATATACATTTACGTAGAGAAAATGTTTTTGAAATGACAAAATGTTCATGATTGCAGATGCAGAGAGTGATGTTGTACCTAGTTATATCTCGTAGATTTTAGAGTTAGTATTATAGATTGCAGATAGATATGCTTATGGCTTATTACCCAAGGCGACTTTTTGTCCATTTTTTACACAATGTTAACTACCTTCTAATTGCACTATACCACAGAGATCTATTGGTCTTAGCTTCAAGCTCGAAAATCCTTTCAGTAGGGAACTACTGGGGTACCCTTCTCTATAGTGAGGAGGATTTATATTTTACAGAAATTATATCTGTTTATAGCATTCGTTCATCGATTCATCTTATTGCCTTTCATCCTAATAATAATAACATTTTTCTGTATAAAATATAACTAACACGATAGCCTAAAAAAGAATTAATGTCGAAGTTCCTTCCTTTTATTTGAGTGCAATGAATGTACAGTTATAAGCCGATTTCAAGGGAAGATTTTTGAATAAGCTGTTCCACTTTCAGAGGTTTGCCACATCTTGCTGAGAAAATATTTATTTGCAGTTTGTGTGGGATGGAGTGGTGATGCTTACAAAACCATACGATACTACTTTTCGATAGTCAATCACTGATCCCTTACCAGATAATGAGAACCTGCCATTTGAACTCGACGTAGACAAAACTTAAACGAAACGAATTTCTTCAATTGGTCTTAAATTAATGGGTATTCGAACCATTTTCTCTAAGACTCTTAGTTCAATTCACCTATCACTGAGCCCTACCAACCAAGACAACATTTCGTAATCAAAAAAATTCCCAGCATTGAAACAATATTTTCCCACACACATATTTCCCCACATTTAATAAATTATTTGCTAATGCCAAAACTTCATGTTGAATTCAATGAAAATTCCAAAGAATCGATATATGTTAAATTATTTTAATTAAATTTCAGTTTTTTTTACGTGTACCAAAACGGAAACATAAAGAACAAAGCGAAAAAAAAACTGCAGACGATTTCAAAAAATTCATTCTCGCATTTGGCTGAACGGCTGTAAATAATAGTTCGATCGGTGTTAAACACTTATCGTGTTGGACTGTAAAGCAATAATGATAGACGTAGATTGTGCAAGTCTATAAAAGGTGCTGGACATGTCCCAGCCGAATCAGTTGGTCGAAACTTTTGCGGACGTGTGTGTTCGAAGTGAAGTGGGCAAAATGTTGCCCAGAAAAGTGAAAGTTTTCGTTCATCTTGGATTTTTGATATTATGTTCCAGCATTGCATTCGGTAGGATAATCAACCATGATAACAAAAATTCGAAAATGAAAATATTATAAATTATAATAATCATATATGATAAAATTCAGTGTCTTATGAAAAGTGCAAGCGAAATTATAAGCAATTTTACAAAAGGAATTCACATAATCTTCGAAACTTATACGACAATTGGTGAAATAAATGTGCACCATGAACTCCTTAACCCGCTAAGTGTTTCAGTTGGTAGTGAATTTCAAAAGTAATGCTATAAGGACGACATTACGATCAGTTAGTGACCCCAGTTTCGAAAAGCTACGAATTGGCATACGTCGAGCGCAGGATACACAGTAAAACTTGAAATTGTGTGGACACTGAGGATATTAAAGTGAAACTTTTAAGAAATTAAATATAAAGTGAACAATGAGCAATTATGACAGACGACAATTATGAGTGTCAAATATTTCTGTGTACAAATCAAAGTGTAACTGGAATTGTGGCTAAAGAAATAATATTTTAAAAATACTTAAAACACGTTGAAGTCTTATTTTGAAGCTAATAGTCGCCAAAAGAACACAGTCCGGATAAACTTGAAATGTGTACATTATGATAAAGCAGAGTGTCCTGGCTAACCCAATATTCAATAACTGAAGCTCATTGGAGGCTTATAGCCATTTTTGAATCGCCTGGCTTTCAATGTATATTATAACACATCTGTTGGACTTAGATGGATTACATTAGACTATTTCCTCAAATGTTTGGAAAGTAGTTCTAAGCAATTGCTTCAAGACAACTCTTTCGAGCAGTACAGAAATTGAAAAGGCTTAAAGATGCACAAGTATTCAAATTTTAAGCAAAGACTTCAGAGCTGAAAGGCTGAAAAGCGACAATAAATTTTTCTTTAGTTACCGATTTGAACAGGATGGTCTGGGATTTAAAAATCAAGTCTTAACGCAATATTTGCGGTGTAATGTTGAAAATAAAACAATTTTCCCTTTGGCGGTCGCACGAAAGAGCAGCACCGTGAGTTGAAAAATTACGTAGAAAAGAGGTCACATCCTGCCGTTTGGAATCAGCTTAGCAACCCATTGTACTTCTTCTAATATTTTCTATCACTTGCCTTGCCACTTGCTTATTCGTTCCAGTGTGCTCTCATAACCACTTCGGTTGAATAAAATCAGTTGAAAGCTGAAAGGAAAAATTGAACATGTAAATAACATAATCGAGCTCTTGTGAAATAAATACAATTTTTATACTGTTCGGCTTTGGTTATTAATGGAGTTCAAAAACCTTTTAAATACTTTATGCGATGTTTTTATGTCGTTATATGTATTAATTATTTAAAAGTTGGCGTAGATATTACATGAAAAATTAACCAAACTGATTTACCTATGAGAGTCCAACGTGAACAAAACCCTTAAACATATAAACATGACAGATTTTAATTGAATTTACAACGAATCGGTTTAACAAAAAAATGGTTTGGATCCTTCTACTCGTACCTCAACGTCAAAGAGCTCACATAGGTTATTTGGAAAAGGATTCGTCGAACCAATGCAGTCTATGTTGCACAAAGAAAAGGATTTTTTTGTTTTAAGATTTTGAAACATATTTGTACAACAGTCACTAAGCCTAAAATCGTACAAATCACTCAAAAAACGGTGACCTAAGATTGAAAGGAATAGTGTGCAAATTTAAGATTTGTAAGTCAATAAGGACCTGAAAGGGAGGTTATATCATAATATTTCTAATCAAAGGAATATATAACTTCAGCTATGGTCCAAAAGTGGGCCTTTTGATTTCATTTGATTGTGTCTGAATCGCCGCTTTTATGTATTTGAGCCTTTTTTATACAAAAGTAAGTAAGCAAGAAAAAAAACTAAATTGTTTAGAGGTAAAAATTTCGATTTAAAAGTTATGTTTTACTTTTGTGTTAAAAAACAATTTGTCGAACAGAACAATTTGGTCCTTTCGTTCCCATTTTGGGCCATTTTTAGAAAATGTTAGTACAAAAAATGTTAGTTGAGTGACAGACATTTGTTCCAATGACCCAAAGAGTTGATAAACTGAGTCTGTGCCATCCTTATTGTGTAGCTTCGTGTTGTTTTGAACAACTGGATCAGATTGACTTCAGAATTTTGCATTAAGCTCGAAGAGACAATTTTTGGAGTCCAAAATCAAAAAGATGAGTAATATCAGTGCGCCCCGGCCCTATCAAAATTCGAGCTCGTGCAGCGATAAGTTGGTGCTATAAATTCAAACTTATTGATAGTCGACTGCACCGAATTGATCAATAAGTCATGTCTACGATACAACAAATTACAGTGACAATAATTGCAGAAGGCTTGTAAATATTTTGTCAACTATGTGTAAGCAATTAGGCCATCGTATCTGACCAAAGGCTGCACTCATATTGCGTGTTTATTGTCGTTCGATAGCGCTGCAATACTCAACGAGTTACAGCAGTGTTCGTTGGCTGTGCCTTTTCTAAGTTTTTTAATTTTGAATTTTTTATTCGCAGCCAGTAGCGATAAAGCTTTAAATTGGTTTAGATTAGATGGCATTAAACGAGCAGAAAGCGCCTTAATTTCATGTTCGATATGGCAGCTGATTTGTAGAATCGCCAACTAATGTGCAATCCACACAATGGGACAAAATTTATGATCGTCATTGGGACAAGGCCAATATTTTATAATTTCAAATATAATATCGGCGCCGGGTTCGGCGCCTTGACGCGCACACAACTAAGACAGATAAAGAAAGTTTATGGGCCAAATGAACTTGGCGCTCCCCAACAGCAACGCCTCTCAAGGTTTGCAGACGCTTGAAAATGTTATCTCATTGATGGTTTGCGTAATAATTGATTTTCGCTATACTTTTTTTTGAAGTAATACTCGAAAAAGTTTTGTCTGCCCATTTTTATGCCACAGATTAAAAATGTTGAAGCTCCGTTTCTCCTACTACCAGAACCAATTGGAGTTAATTGCCTAACTAAGTCGGCTACCGGCGCCCCATTAATATTGAAAGATTAGCCATTCAGTTGGACTTTGTGTTCTTTAGTGAGGGCAGCGGCACAGAAGGTACTGAAAATTGTTTAGCCATATCAACTCTAGCAACACTGTCCAACGTTGACCTTTATCCAACCACTTTACTATCACTTTAGCTCATTTAGTATTAGCCCTTGTTCGTAGAATTTTAAATTTTTCTAATCCCTACGCTTTCAATCTTCTTTGTCAAAGCTAATTCAGTTGAAAGTAATCATTTTTTGCCTGAAATCCTTTTTTATGTTTTTTATTAATAGTTTGAAAATAATTAAAAAATATTTCAAAACTTTCGCTCTTCATTTCTTAGGTAAAGTTGTCTCATGCCTCTTTACATTGTTGTTGTTCACAAGACTTAGATACGGTTATAGAAGGGGTGGGTGCGGCATGCACTTCCACTCGGAGACCCTTTGGGTCTGTTGTAAGTGCCTTCAATTGAAAAATCCGGTGCCCTTCGCTATCTGTTGTGTTCCGTATAGATTCAGACAGAATCCTTTGGGAACAATTTGGTCTTTGCGAGGAAATTGTGTGTATCAGTAATCTGTGCATGAGCTATTTTCGCGAGTCCACCGAAAAATCTAACCAAGAGCCCGGAGTCGTCGTTGCCGTAGTGATAGCAGGTGCTCGATCAATCATAAGATTTCAGAATCCTTAGAAATCTTTTGAACGCACAGATTACTTACATTACTGTCTCTACTGCGTGTTCACGACATCAATTAGTGGTCCTAACAGTTCTTCTTATTCTTTGGGTTTTATCGACTTCAAATTTCCTACGATTTGTGGAATGTTTGTCATTAGTTAATGCTACATTTAATTCTTCTAATTTAGATTATATTTAATTAGATCTTCTAAATTAGAAGAAATAATTTTAATTTAGATCTAAATTAGATCTTCTAAATTAGAAGAAATCAGTTTAATTTAGATCTAATCTGCTGGCCTCGATGGTCCAGTGGGTAGCGCGCTGACTTCTCATACCGAGGCCCTAGGTTCGAATCCTAGCTCGGCTCGTGAAATGCTCATCTACTTCTATCGCTATCCACATGAAGCAGATGAGAATTACAAAAATCGCACAAAAGCACTCTTGGACGGCAATGGCAAAACCTTCAAGTGCGAAAGAAAAAACTGCCAACCGCCGTTCAGATTCGGTGTTAAACTGTAGGTCCCTACCGCCCCACCCCACCCCCCCCCCCCCTTTCCCATCTGTTTGAACTGTGTGTTGTAACGCATGTTGGAAAAACAATGTTGCAAACACACTAAAAAAAAGGGGAAAATAAGTGGTATCACAATGGGCCTTTCAGGCTTTCGAATGTGTCTCTTACATAGGCAGCCACCATAACCTAACTTAACTAAGTTTTGCTTTTCACTTCCTAAATATGAATTAAAAATTGTATAAAAGATCTCATAAAAGTAGTACAATTGTCTGTTAATGTCTGACTTTTGGATGTATACGTATGATCAGGATTACCAGGACAATTGGCTTAGTCATATTTCTGAGGCTGATTTGACGATAGCGTTGGGATAAGTATTTATATCTCAACTGCTAACCATGTTAGTGGGTTTGGTCTACTCAGTTTTAAGCAGGGTTGCCATATAAGAGTAATATGCAAAATTAAATAATTTTTATATTAACCAAACTTTGTTATGAAATAAAAATGATAATGAAATGAGCCTTTTTAGCTCATTGTGGGCGACATTCGTCCAATTTTTCGTTTTAAGATTTTATCTTACTGTTCATTTTTACGTTGCAAAGGGGTTTTAGGAAACTTACAATGTGTAGTAGACAAATACCAGAATCCCAAAGCCCATTTAGTAAAGTTTCATTGTTCTTGGCGCAGGGTATGAATAAAACGTTCCCCATCCGAGGGAAACACTTGTTTTTATTATGGTTGGCCTAGTATGTAAGTTCATTCATTCCATTTCCATAAACTGAAATTGTAATAAATACTAAGAAATAATGAAATTGTTTCAGTTGACGCTGACGACTCGCGCTCGAGCATTTGGCAGGAGGGGCCGATAAACTGTTATGTCTGTGATAACGCGGAGGAGTGTGCTGTCGGCCAGGGAACGCTCCGCAAGTGCGAGAATAACGACGCGCAGACCTGCGTCGTTGTGTTCGATGCGACGGGCGTCGTGTCGCAACGTAGCTGCAGCGACAGCGTAGCCACCGAATTAGTCGCATACTGCGATAGCAATGCGGACCACTGTCCCAGCTGCTCGTCCAGCGGCTGCAATGTGGCCACCTCGCTCGATCAGCTCATCGAGTGCGTGTCGTGCAATTCCGAGTTCGACGCGGACTGCAGGCTGAATCCCGCCAGCGTTACAACGCGCACCATGTGCCTTGGCGAGTGTATGACAGCGCTGCACACCGACGCAGCGCAGAGCGATGTCCAGCATGTGGTGCGCTCCTGTCTCAACGATCGCGACCTGGACGAACGCGAGGATTGCGCGGCCGGCAGCGATCCGCAGTGCGTTGCCTGTGCCGAGGCCGGCTGCAATGTGCACCTACTCGGCGAGCAGCCGCACAGCTGCTACCGCTGCAGCAGCGAGGACGACGATTGCGAAGATCCGCAGCAGCAGGCGTGCGCCTCGCAAGATGACGACATTCGCTGCTTTATGCAATTCGACGCGGAAAACGAACTTGTGGGCATGGGCTGTGTGTCGGACTTTGACAGGGAACTCGACGTAATTGCGTTGGTCAAGCAAAAGTTGCTGTATGTGTGCGAGGGCGACGATTGCAACGATCTGGCAAACATGCCAACGCCGCAAGATTGCACCAAGTGCGACTCGCTGACAAACGAAAACTGCGCCTCCAAGCCGCTGCTCGTGCAAACGCAGGACGAGTGCCGTTCCATTCCCTACACGGATTGTTATCAACGCGTTATTAATGGCGCAACCGAGCGAGGCTGCCTTTCGGATTTGAATGCCGATGAATTCTATGATTGCCTCATCGATGCCAGTAAGCTGTGTAAAGTTTGCAATGGCGGGACTTGCAACACGCAGGTGAGTCCTAATTGAATATAAAGTGTCTGTCTGTTCGTCTGTCAATCGAAACACTTAAATAAGAAACACTTGGTGATCCAACTAAAAGCTGATATACACAGCGAAGAATGATTGATATGGTTAAAATTGCATCCAGAACCCTGAGAACGTTCTGGCTGTCTTAATAAATCAGAATACATTCTATTCTTGGAGTTCAGAAGCATTTAAGGCTTCGATGAGAAATGATCTCTTTTAATTTTCATTTAAATGTTTGCTTATTTCTTACCACAGCTCATACCAGAAGACCGACCACAGTGCCATCGCTGTAGCTCTGAGCTCGACGCCAGCTGCCACGCTGCGCCCGCTTCGCAGAGTGCTTGTCCAGTTTACGAGGAGAAAGATTCATGCGTGGCAGTGTACGAGAACGGTGTGACCAAGCGCGGATGCCTTTCCGAGTTCAGCTGCGACGCGAAAAACAGCAACTGTGCAATTTGCCGGGGCAACGGCTGTAATACGGCGAATGTTAAAAAGCGCAGCGAGGATATATACGGCGCTTTTCAGACGCTGCCACTCAACTGCAACACCTGCTCGGGCGCCGAGTGTCTCAGCGACGTGCGCAATGCACGCAAGTGCGAAGGCGATCCCTATCAGGACTGCATGACCGTTTTCGACGAGAGCGGCGCGGTGGTGCGACGTGGCTGTGAGGCACTCGTTGTGGCCGAGTACGAGGCACACTGCACCCAACATCCCGAATTATGCTTCAATTGCAAATCGAACGGTTGCAATACAGTTTCCGAGCCGGGCGCCTATCAGCAGTGCTTGTTCTGCGATGCGGCGGTCAACGCCGATTGCCTCTTCAATCCGGCCGCGATTACCGCTCGACGCCGCTGCGTGGAAGGTTGTGTGTCTGCGCTGTATCCGCGCCGCAACAATGCCAAGGTGCAGGACTTTGTGCGCAGCTGTTTCGAGGACATCGAGCCCGACGATCGGGATGACTGTACGGCCGAAAACAACTGTGTGCGCTGCACCGATTCGGACGAATGCAATGTCGATATTCTGCCCGAGAACGGACGCTTGTCGTGTCAGTACTGCGAAGGTGCCGACTGCAATGTGCCATTGTCGAAGGAGTGTTTGGGCTTCTCTGAAGGCGATCAATGCTACATATATTTCGATAATGTCACACACGACGCCATACGCATGGGCTGCAAGAGTGATATCAACCCGGCGACACTCCGGGAAGGAATAAAGAACTACTTCCTGTGCGACGGCGACAATTGCAATGACTACAGCAACCTGCCCGAAGCAATCATGTGTTATGTCTGCGATTCCAAAACAGACGTCAACTGTGCGAATAAACCGACGCAAATCAGTCAGATGACGAGATGCCAACATAATCCCACTACCGACTGCTACACGCGCATCACAAGCGGTAAGCACTAAAGGTCACATGTCCTTTCCTTTTTATTCTGTTTGAGTGGAAGTACACTTTGCAGAGAATCAAAAAACTAGGTGTATTGCAACAACCTGGCTGGGATTTCAGTAGTTATGTCGAGGTGTTATAGTATAAAAGTGGGACATGCCTAATTCTTTTCGGATGGCCGTGTGTGTCAAAGGGTCCTGCCTCCGAATCGCAACACGAATAACCCAATTATGTGCTTTCCTTTAAAAGCTTTTTTTTCACTCAATAAGCTAATAACGCATTTTTGTGCAAACATCTTGCAGATGGCCACACCGTACGCGGCTGCACGTACGAGTTGTCTACCGCTGATTTCATCAGTTGCCACGACGGTGAACCCGACTCCATTTGCAGGGTATGCACCGAAAGCTACTGCAACAAGAATATTTATCCGTCCCGCAGGCAGAGTTGCCACCGCTGCAACTCCGCGGACGATCCCGACTGCGCTACCGCACCGGATCACGCAGAAGTATGCCCGCTGTACCAAGCAGACGACTTTTGCGTCAGCAAGCACGATGATGGCGTCGTCTACCGCGATTGCGGCTCGGAGCTGAGCTGCACTGATGATAGCGCAGAAAGCTGCTACACCTGCGAGAAGCAAAACTGCAACACCGAAAAATTCAAGACGGAATCTGTCGGTGAACCGGGCATGTTCCAGGACCTGCCGCTGAACTGTTACCACTGCGAGGGCAGTGCTGATTGTGCTGAAGTGGGCAACGTCAACAAGTGCCAGGACAACAACCTCCAAACGTGCACCACCGCTTTCGATAGTACGGGCAATGTTGTGGCGCGTGGTTGCAGTGACAAAATGGCCGCTACATGCAGTGCCGCCAGCGCTACTTGCTACGACTGTAAGTCGAATGGCTGCAACTTGGCCACGACCGAGTCTGACTATATTAGTTGCATTTTCTGCGATGCGCAACAAGGAGGCAACTGCGTATTTGACGCAGCATCGATCACTCGTACACGCAAATGCCACAAGAGCTGCATGACGGCGCTGTATTCGCGCACCAATGACACGTTGCCCGCACGGGAATTGATACGCACTTGCCTCGACGACATGGATCTGGATGACCGAGAGCAGTGTGCGGCGGGCAATCACGCCGACTGCAAGGCCTGCAGCACCGAAAACTGCAACATAGACGACCTGGGAGAGCGCAAGTCCTGCTACCATTGCGCCGGCGACGATTGTCAAGTTCCCGTGCAACAGACCTGTCGTGCCATTATCGAACAAGAACAGTGCTCGGTGGAGTTCGACACGGAAGGCAGCGTTGTGTCCATGGGCTGCAAAAGCGATTTCGACCCGCCGGTACTGAAGGAATTGGTGATGGCTAAACAATTGTGGCTGTGTGATGAGGACAACTGCAACATTTTCGACAATCTGCCCACGTCGCAACGGTGTGTGATTTGCAGTTCGGCGACCGATGTCCAATGTGCTGTCGAACCCGGCAACGTTGCTTCGGTCACCACCTGCGCCAAGTTGCCCGCGACCCAATGCTATACGAGACTCCTGAATTGTAATTAGCCCGATTGCAATGGCTTTTCACTCGATCAATCAAATTTGTTTTATTTTGCAGCTGGTCACACAGAGCGCGGCTGCTTATCCAACATAGAGAATGAGGACTATTACAATTGTTTGTATGGCACCAACACTACACAATGTCTCATATGCACTGGCACCAAATGCAATGCGGAGGTAAATGCGACACGCTGAAAACATTGACCAATGTCAGGGAAGGTTGGGTTGAGCGGTTGACTAGGTGTGCGTACAATGATTATTGGGTCCCAGTCTTGTATGATGTTTCGGTGTCTTTTGCGAACATAAATGAGCGCTGGGCTAACCCAATGCCCACACATTTATGGACTTATTTTTCTCTTTCACGCTGAATATGTAAGAGATCCAAAGTTCAGCAAGTGTGAATTAGTAGGCTTGCTATAATTCTCAGACTATTTTCTGGAACGGTTGACGATTGTTTTGAAGCTTCTTAGGTCGTATGTCACTAGGTGTACCTCCATTATTCACTAACTACTTATTCTCGGTGCGGATGACGAATGCTTGAAAACATTCTAGGTGATCTGTCATTCCGGTGAATGTCACTTCATAACCGATTTATATATTTGAAGCTTCTATGGTCTGAAAGAGACCTTTCAGTGAATAACTTAACTATGTCCTGACATTTCGTCAGCAATTCGCTGACCCTTACAGTGATTTGCAAAAACTTACTAGTCAAACATTGGAAAACACGGAAAGAGTGGTTAACTCTCCTTCCTACTTCCGTATTTCATTCCACAGTAGTGAAAGGGCAGGATTCCATTTTCGACACCTCGAAATTTATAACATTCTGAGTTTAGTACAATCCAGGAATTTCTGGCATTACGGAGTTTGGCAACCAATTTGATCAACATATTCCAATTTGCATAACTATTTTGCAGATCTTTCCCGAAGACCGCCGCACTTGTCATATATGCAACTCTGAAACATCTCCCAGCTGCGAGCTCTCTCCACAATCCGCACAGATCTGTCCGAAATACACAAGTGGCGAAAAATGTGTTGCAATACTGAACACTGACGGTGTCACCGTGCGGGGCTGTAGTTCGCAAGTGACCTGTGGTGCCGCAAACACCGACATTTGCCACATTTGTGACGACAACGACTGCAATAGCTCGAACCTGAAGCGCAAAGTCGACGGCAAGCCAGGCGTTTGGCAAGAATTACCGCTCACTTGCCACAAGTGCGACTCCAGTACCGAGTGCGCAGGTTCCGCATCCGAGGTGGTCTGTACCGGCAACGAGTACTGTATGACCGTGTTCGACGAGAGCGGCGCCGTGACTAAGCGTGGCTGCAGCAATGCAGTGGAGAGCGCCTTTGGCCAATACTGTGATGCGAACTCGGCCAATTGTCACAACTGCAACTCGAACGGGTGCAATAAAGCAAGCAGTTTGTCAGACTACGTCGATTGTATCTACTGCGACTCGGAGAGCAATGCAAATTGCTCCCAGAATGTGGCAGCAGTAGCAAATCGCCGCAAATGCAACGGCGCCTGCATGGCGGCACTCTATCCACGTGCCGCCAACTCCGATGTCTTTGTGTTGACACGCACTTGCCTGGACGACAAAGACGCGGCCGACCAGCAGACGTGCGGGAACGGCGATGCGCTCTGCGTGGCCTGCAACAGCGCCGCCTGCAATGATGCTGTGTTACCGGCGGACCGGCTCAGCTGCTATACATGTCTGGGCGAGAACTGTGAGGACGCTTCGACGGCGCTGTGTGCCGACTACAAAGAGAACGACCAGTGCTTTATGCTGTTCGATGAGAAGAGCGACCTTGCACGAATGGGCTGTGTCAGCGAGTTGACGAGCATCTTTATGACCGTCAATTTCCACTTGCTATACACTTGCAACGGGGCTAATTGCAATGGATACGAAAATATTCCCAAGCCACAAATTTGTGCGGCATGTACCTCCAACGACGATCCGACGTGCGCCACAAACCCGCCTGATGCGCCTGCGGTTAATTCGTGCAACAAGCTACCGCACACCGGCTGCTATACTCAAGTTAAGTCCGGTAAGTGAGCGTACAACTAATAAAAACTGCTGACGGTTCAAATTGGGCACTAACTCATTGCAGACGGTTCAACCGAGCGTGGTTGCGCAAGCAGCTTGGCCAGGACTGTATTGAGCAAATGCCTCAGCGGCAATTCGACAGATTGCTCTGCCTGCCAGGGAGATCGATGCAACATTGAGGTTAGTACACGTGAGCACACATCAACTACAGTGAAATCCACTAAAGTATTGAGGACTGCTCAAGTACCTCAACCTGAGACACTTGAGCAGGTTTCACGGTACAAGCATTTTTGCACTACAGACTGACTGACTCAGCTTCCAGCTCCGTCGCAACAATATGACACTCTCCAATTGGTGGTAACAATTACATGCTCGTATCTACTTGCAGATCTTCCCGTCCGACCGTCGTCGCTGTCAGCGCTGTAATTCCAAAGACGACCCGACCTGTGAGAGTGCGCCGGATGCAGCTGCGGCTTGCCCGTACTACACCGCGAGCGATTACTGCTCGACCAAGCTTGTAAACGGCCACACCTATCGTGGCTGCGGCAGTGAGTTCCAGTGCGACGTCACCGACAAGCAGTACTGTCGCATGTGTCATTCCGGCGATAATTGCAATGTGGTTGATTTGGCGAGCAACGTCGTCGGTTCAGTGGGTCAGTGGCAACAGCTGCCCATCAACTGTTATACCTGCTCCGGGGAAGAGTGCCACAATGGAGATCCGGGCATTGTGCGAAAATGCGAGAACAACGATTTCCAGACGTGTGCAACTGTGTTTGCCGAAAATGGCAGAGTTGTGCAACGCAGCTGCTCCGACGCTGTCTACGCATCGGACAATGCGATCGACTATTGCGATCGGCATCCGAAGTCGTGCAAATTTTGCAAATCGAGTGGCTGCAACACCGCCACACAATTGGACGACTACGTGGACTGTTTGTTCTGCGATGGTGTCGACAACACGGATTGCATCTTCAATGTGGAGAGCATCAAGCACACGCGCAGCTGCCACCAGAAGTGCGTTACCGGCTTGTATCCGCGCACTTGGGACTCGAATCCCGCATACGAGTTGGCGCGCGGCTGTCTGGACGACCTCGAATTGGACGATCAGGCAGCGTGCGAAAGCGGCGACTTGGCGCATTGCAAGGCATGCTCAAGTGCCACCTGCAACACGGACATCATTCCCGAGACAAGACATTCGTGCTACGTGTGCGAGGGCGAGGACTGCGAGGATCCGCAAAGCCAAACTTGCACAGCATTCCGCGAGGTGGATCAATGCTTCGTGCTTTTCGATTCTGAAACGGACAACGCTGAACGCATGGGCTGTGCTAGTGACCTGGACTCTGCCGAGCTGATAGCAAATCGCCGGCAGCTTTTGTTGTGCGATGGTGACAACTGCAATAACTTTGATAGCTTCCCAACTAGCACGTCGTGCCGCGTGTGCAATTCCATTGACGAACCCGATTGCGCTTCGAATCCCAGTGCCGTTGGCGGGTTTGCGGCTTGCACTAATATGCCCTATTCGCAGTGCTACATGCATGTCGACAATGGTAAGGAAATGAATGAGTCTTTAAAATAAAGAAAGAAACTAACACAATTCTATGATTACAGCTGGCGTCACGCATCGCGGCTGTGTCTCAGATGTCAGCGACGACCTGTTCGATGATTGCATCGGTGACGATAACAGCACATGCGAAGTTTGCAACTTAAATAACTGTAATACGGGAGTGTTTCCCAGCGGCCGGCGAAGCTGTAACCGCTGCAACTCGCAGAACGACTCCGACTGTGCGGAGAGCGCTGCACAGTTCTCGAGTGTTTGCCCCATCTACAGTGCAACCGACGTTTGCGTTACCAAAGTCGACGGCGAGCACGTTTTGCGCGGCTGTTTATCAGACTTCACGTGCGATCCTGACGATCGCCAGAAGTGTCGTCTGTGCAGCAGCGACAACTGCAACACAATCGACCTACTGGCGTCGAACATTGGCGAACCGGGTAAATGGCAGGGCCTGCCGCTCAATTGCTACGTGTGTGAAGGCGACGAATGCGCGAATGGTGGTGGCACCATTCGCAAATGCGAAGACAACAATTTGCAGACCTGTATGACCGTGTTTGGATCCGATGGCGCCGTGGAGAAGCGTGGTTGCAGCGATGCGGTTTCCGAGACTCATTCTGACTACTGCGATGAGAACGACGGCAAGTGTATTGGCTGCAAATCGAACGGTTGCAATAACGCCGACTCGCTGAGCGACTTCGTAGATTGCTACTTCTGCGATTCGGCGGAGAGCAGCACGTGCTCGGTGTACTTTGGTGGCAGCCGAACGCGCAAGTGCCAGCGCAGCTGCATGGTGGCGCTTTATCCGCGCAGCAGCGGGGACAATCCTGCCTACGAGCTGTCCCGCTCCTGTCTGGACGACATGGACTTGGACGATCGCGAGAAATGCGCTGCTGGCAACTTGGCCTACTGTGTCTCATGTGAGGGCTCGCGCTGCAATACCATGCCCTTACCAGAGGACCGTCACGAATGCTACAAATGCGTAAGCGATGACTGTGAGGATGTTGCTGTTCGGCAGTGCAACGCTCACCAGGAAAATGACCAGTGCTACATATTGTTCGACAGCGAAAATTCCGTATCAGCCATGGGCTGTCGCAGTGAATTCGAATCGGACATAATTGTCGAATTAGTGAAGCAAAAGAAAATATTGCTCTGTGATGGAAGAAGTTGCAACGGACCGGAGACAATTCCACAGCCAAGTGAGTGCGCCGCCTGCAACTCACAAGTGGATCTGCGTTGTGCAACAAACCCCAACCTGATTGACATCACTGAAAAATGTTTACTGTTACCCTACATGGATTGTTATGCACGTGTTGACTCCGGTAAGTTCCAACATCAAGCATATCATGACTTTTTGGTCTATGTAACTCACTGCTTCCTCTTCGTGCATTTCATCCTCCTCAGATGGATACACTACCCGAGGCTGCGTTTCCTCCCTCCAGACGGACGAATTCTACGGTTGCGTCAACGGCGACGATGGCCTCTGCCAGACGTGCTCGGGTGATAAATGCAACGCAATCTCGGTCTTTCCGTCGGATCGCTGGAAATGCCATCAGTGCAGCTCTGCCACAGATCCGCTATGTAGCTCGGTGCCAAACAGCAACAAGATTTGTCCGATTTATAGCGCGAACGATTCGTGTGTGACCAATTTGAACAACGGCATCACGACGCGCGGCTGCTCGTCCAGCTTTAGGTGCAGTAACGAGAACGACAAGCAAACCTGCCGCGTATGCGACTCACCAGGTTGCAACACTGTTGATCTGGAGAAGGTAAGCGCCGATGGGCAGCCTGGCTTGTGGCAGGACGTGCCGATCTCTTGCTACACTTGCGTGGGCGAGGCAGCGTGCGAAATCAGCGGCCAGATGAACGAGTGCCAAGACAATCCTTTCCAAAGCTGTATGACCGTTTTCAATAACGACGGCAAGGTGATTGAGCGCGGCTGCAGTGACACCGTGGAGGCAAACAACGGACCGCTATGCAGCAGTAACCCGGCCATGTGCCCTCGGTGCAATTCGAATCGCTGCAATGTGCCAACGAGCTTGGACGATTACGTCGAGTGCTTGGCTTGCGACACGGACAGAAATGGGGCCTGTGTGACTAATGTTGGTAGCATCCGCACAACGCGCCCGTGCTACAAGTACTGCATGACGGCCATGTATGCCAAATACGACGAAGAAAATCCGGCCTACGGTCTGGCGCGCTCGTGCTACGACGACATGGAAGCGGACGACCGTGACGAATGCGAAGCAGGCACCAAGTCGAACTGTCAGGTGTGTAGTACGGAGAAGTGCAATGTGGTCGAGATGCCAGAAAAACGGCTTAGCTGTAATGTGTGCTCGGACGACGATTGCCAGGACCCGCAGCCGACGACCTGCTCGACATACCGCCCAGACGACCAGTGCTACATACGCTTCGACGAGCAACGCTCCATCGTAGCAATGGGTTGTCGCAGTGAATTCAGCAACGCAGACGCCCAATATTTGTTACAGCAGAAGCGTCTCTTCCTGTGCGAAGAGGACAATTGCAACACTTTCGATGCGCTGCCAGCATCACAGACCTGCATGCTCTGCAGCTCGCGCACTGATGCCAATTGTGCCGCCAATCCGTCGTCTGTGACCAGCCTCACAACATGCTCGGCAGTTCCACACACCGACTGCTACGAGCGGGTGCTGCCAAATGGCTCTACTGAGCGCGGCTGCCTGTCCAGTTTGTATGATGACGAGTTCCTTGGCTGCAAGAACGGAACGTCCAGCACTTGTCGCAGCTGCCAAGGCAGCAAGTGCAATAATCAAGTCTTCCCCGACGCTCGTCTGTCGTGCCACATTTGCGACTCTACCCAGGATGCGCAGTGCGAGGCCAACCCCAACAGCGTTGCAATCTGTCCGCTTTACGACGCAGACGACACCTGTGTGACCAGCTATATGAACGATGTCACCTATCGCGGCTGCAGTTCGAGCATTAGTTGTGACGAGGACCCGAAGAGTTGCGTGAAGTGCAGCGAAAGCGGTTGCAACACTGTGAACTTGGCGACCAAACAGGATGACAACTTTGGCAAGTGGCAGGACCTGCCGCTGCGTTGTTATGTTTGCTCGGGCGTGGAGGAGTGCAGCACGCTGGAGTCTTCGCAGATATCGACTTGTGAGGACAACAACCTGCAGGATTGCGTGTCAGTCTTCGATAGCAACGGAAAAGTGATATCGCGTGGCTGCAGCGATGCGATTAGTGAAGAGCACGGTACCTATTGCGATCAAACCGACTCCTGCTACAGCTGCAAGTCGAACGAATGCAACAATGCTGCGAGCGAATCTAACATTATCAAATGCGTCTACTGCGACAGTCATCGCAGCATCGACTGCTTGCTAGATCCAGGGAAACCGTCGCACAGGGTACGCCTATGTGACGGTGGCTGCATGGCGGCGCTCTATCCTGCCGACAGCAGCAGCGACCCCGCATATGACTTGATCCGCACCTGCCTGAACGACAAGGAGGCCAGTGATCAGAAGAAGTGCTCGAGTGGCCGCGACAGTAACTGCTTCGCTTGCACGGAGAGCTACTGCAACGCCGTCGACTTTCCGGCGAATCGCAGAAAGTGTTACACGTGCTTTGGCGAGGACTGCGAAGATCCGCAGTCACAGGCCTGTCCACTGTACAAGGAGCAGGACAAGTGCTACACGTGGTTTGACAGCACAAACAGTGTCATCCAGATGGGTTGCCTAAGCTCGTTCCGCAATCAAGATCTGGAGACGATCATTGGCACGAAGCTTATTAATGTTTGCGACGGAGACAACTGCAATTCGCTGGATCAGGTGCCCGGTCCGGTGCAATGCGTCGTCTGCGATTCGAATGACGACTACATCTGTGCCACCAACGCCAATGAGGTGGGAACTTTCGCAACTTGCAGCGAATTGCCATACACCAACTGCTACACACGCCTTGTTGAAGGTAAGTACCCGGTCTAGGAGATCTAATGGAATGGGCAGCTTTCAATACTAACCAATGCAAACTCACTTTCCAGACGGTTCAACAGTGCGCGGCTGCGTAGCTAGCTTAGATTTCGACAAATATGCGTCTTGCATCTTGGGCAGTGATGATAATTGTAGCATTTGCGGTAAAGACGGCTGCAATCGTGAGGTAAGCAGAGCCATTTTGTAGGTCAAAATTGGTGGTCACTTCTCAATGCTGTACATTTTGCATATTTCCCATGACTAGGTCTTCCCTGCCGATAGGCAACAGTGTTACACGTGTTCCTCGGAGGATGACGACAACTGTGAGTCCTTCCCCACACGCAGCCTGCCCTGCCCCTACGTAAGCGACACCGAGTCCTGCCGATCGGCACTGGTCGGTAATGTCACCATACGCGGCTGCCGATCGGAGGTATTCTGTGATGCGAACGACAAAAGCACTTGTCGCGAATGCTTTGGCACGGGTTGTAACTCTATCGACCTGCGCAATAAAAAGGATGACGGATACCACGGCGTCTGGCAGGATCTGCCACTCCAGTGCCACAAATGTGTCGGCGAGCACTGTCTCAACTCGCTGGGCCCGACCGTTAGGTGCGAAACCAACCTTGAGCAGGATTGCATGACTGTGTTCAGTGCCAACGGGGAAGTACAGCAACGCGGCTGCTCGGACGATGTCGAAGATTATCGAGATCTGTATTGTCGCCAAAATCCGCAACTGTGCTTCAAGTGCAAGTCGAACGACTGCAACTCGGTGTGGAACATTACGGACTACACCGAGTGCGCCTTCTGCAATTCGGAAACGGATGCACTGTGCACCATCAACCCCGAGAACGCTGGCTTCGCAACAAGATCCTGCAACAAGGAATGCATGGTGGCAATCAAGAATGAGGAGGTGATACGTTCTTGCCTGGACGACAAAGAGATATTGGTGCAGCATGTGTGCCGCACAGACGACGGCAGCAATGAGTGCGCCAGCTGTGAAGGAGATCTGTGCAACACCTTCGTCTACCCGAAGGACCGGCTCAAGTGCCACATTTGCACTGGTGCGGCGTGCACCAGTAGCGTGGCTCAGTACTGCCTTTTATACGATAAGAACGATTTCTGCTTTGCGAAATTCGAAGATGGTAGCGTGGATCTGATGGGCTGTGGAAGTTCGCAGAACAGCAGCGATCTAGAGGACTGGGCTGCAGAGAAGAAACTATACCGTTGCGAGGGCAATGAGTGCAACGCCCTGTCGCAATTGCCAACGTCTGCTGTTTGTCTGTCGTGTGACTCGAGTTTGACGCCGTATTGCGCACAAAATCCCACACAAGTGACCGGCTCGATTCAATGTAATGCGCCCAATAGTCAATGCGTAACCACAGTGAACTCAGGTAAATGTGACCCATGGTGAATACTAATGAAGAAAAGTAGCGATACCTTTAAAAACCGATTACTGTACTAGCGATATCTTAAGGTACTCAGAAGACCTTATTTCCGTGGAGCACACAGAATTTCATTTGGGTGGTCGGGGTGGGATTTTTTGTGCAATTTTTGAGCCCAATACCATTTTAAACCATACTTTCCTCTAGAAATGTTTGTATTTCGGGCGGGAGGGAGCGGTTTGGGGCTTCAAACCTGAGATATCAGCGTATGATTTGATTTGAATGAGAGTACGGTGAATGGCGCAAAGATCTGGTATGTAGGGATTTTTCTTTACTGAGTATAGATAGTGATTTGACATTGAGATCTTTTCGATAGTGAGTCCAAGAACCAGTTCGATACATAATCCAAGTATGAATCCAGAAATCTTCATTATAAAAAGTTCAAGTAACGATATTGAGTCCTCTTGAGTAACGATGTATCGATTCTGCTCAACGATAACAAAAACTATTACTAAGAGATTTATTACGTCAGAGAATTCAAAACTAAGATTTGTTGTTCATGTCTTCCAGCTGGTCACACGTTGCGAGGTTGTCTGAGCAATTTGGATGAGAATACTCAGAATACGTGCGAGACGGCCGGCACCTGCGCCGTCTGCCAGGGCGATAAGTGTAACAATCAGGTAAAATCCCTAAACTGTCCTCTTATTAGCCGCCAATACTACAACCATTCCGCCTGGGTCTCTTTTGCAGATCTACCCCAGCAACCGCCGTAAATGTCACATCTGCTACGGTGAGTATTGCGAGAAAGTTCCGGACGGCAATCCGGAAGTTTGTCTAATATACGCGGCAAACGATCGCTGCGTGTCGAAGCGCGTGGACCGGTTGGTGTCGCGCGGTTGCGAAACCAGTCTAACATGCGACATCAACGATAAAGACAACTGCGAGATTTGCGACAGCGACGGCTGTAATAAGGCCGATCTCTCTAGCGCCGCCTCACTGGCCACCGCCAGCCTAATGCTGACAATTGTGGTGGCTATTGTCGCCATGTTGGGACTCTAATTGCACTCGGGGGTTGCACCATCACACATACATAAACACATACACACGCACACACACACACAAAAGTAATTTAATAATGAACAAATAAGTACACGAAAAAACTCCGCGTGAGCATTAGTTAGGGCATTCAGCATTAAGCGGACAAATAATTGCGAAAACACTCGCAATTACGATTTTAGCGATTGTTAAGTACACGCGGAGATCACTCACGATGTCACACTCATTATCTGTTGATTAGTTAAATATATTGAACGCATACACGCACATTGAAGATGGCACACTAATATGAATTTGTATGTACATAAATGCATGTGCACACAGTTACATTAAGTTACTTTTTGTACTCAGACCGACACAGACAAAAGCGAAAGTCAGGTCGGCTTACGACTGACCACAACACTGAAAATCACATGACACGAACGAAAATCAATGTTCATCTGTAAAAAATAAATAAATTGGAAAACTTTATTTAACACAAAAGTGATCTTTATTAACTGGAACCAAGGGTCAGTATTATGATGCGTAATGTAAGGCGAGGGCTTCTAAAACGCCCTGAAAATCCATCGGGAACTGGAATTGTATGTGGGTGATTGAAACACTATGTTTGGAAGCTATACTATATAAACATGGACTATTCCTTTGTTGAGTACAGAACATGCAGAAAGAGTCGATTAAAGTTGACTAGTAAGAAAACTATTACGGCGGCCAAGCGGGACGATTGGAGGAAATACTGCGAATCCTTCGACAATTTTAATGAGGCCGCCAGAATTCGTAAGGTGCTGGCTGAGGCATCTCACATCCCCGTCCGTTTTCACCTATGACTCTAAGATGGATGAAGGTACAGGAGCTGGTCTCCACTCAGATGCACTACGCATCCAAAGGTCATTCAGATTCCCAGACCTCTATAGTATCTTTCAGGCGGAGATCTTTGCGATCTGGAATGCTGCTGAACTAATCCGCAACAGTGGATTATCCCCAACAGTATCTTCTTAGAATGCTGAAATTAGCAGTGATGAAATCGAAAGTAGTGCAGAGTTGCCGCACTGCACTTCAAGGTATTGGACATCACCGAGTCACTCTCTGCTGGATTCCGGGCCACTTTGGAGTAGCAGGGAATGAAGCAGCGGACGAGGTGGCACGAAAGGGGGTCGCCTTGCCCATCATCAAAGTAGATAACTCTGTTCTTCCTCCAATATCAGCCCTGCATATGTATATTGTCAGGTTGAGCAAAAAGAACAACGAGTCCTCATGGCGCATCATAACGGACTGTAGCACCTGCCTGGCACTATGGCCCTCCTTTTCCTTGAATCTCTATTAGACAATTTGTTGAGGTCATGACTGGACACTGCGCTATGGGATCTATGCTTATCAAATGGCGCCGCTTCTCCAGTAATATCTGCAGAAGCTGTAGAGATGAAGAAACAGTAGAATCTATGCTTTCTGTGTCACTGCCCGGCTCTGCAGGAACGTCAACTCCGTACCCTGGGGGCAAAATTCCTGAAATTCCGAATCTGCTCTCTTTTATCAAGAGGTCGAACTGTTAGGTTAGCTCCAGAACCATTTAAGAAGGGATTCACAATGAGCCAATTTAGACTCCGAGTGGAAGTGCGGTCTCTGTGCCGCACTCACACTTCCCCACCTAAGTTAACCTAAGTTGTCTAATTCACCACCTTCATAATTGAAGGTACATGTTCAATTAGGAATACGGATCATTTTGCAACTGATATGATTGGCCATAGCAGCGCATTCTCTGTTTAAGGTCTCTCGTAGAATATCTTTTCAGTGCTTCTTGCTCCTGGACCTCCTCTATTTGATTTTTACCCTCTTTTTCGTTGATCTTCCCAACCATCGCATCGAATACCATTTTCAAAGTGTCAGGTCATTGAAGAAATTTGATCCAACCATAGGGAACATCTAATTACATGCCGTGTAATCTGAGTTTGATGTGCTTGCGTAGGTTAATAAGAAGACCCTGCAGACAGACCATGAGCCAAAACAGACTAATCCGATGCAACCGTGCAAAGAATGTCCCATGCTCTCGGTTTGTATATGTACCAGCTATTTAAGGTCATGGATGAAGCACTGATTCCATGCTGTCTCAAAGTACGACTAAGATGAACCTATTTATTTAGAGCCATACAGAGTTTTCAGTCAAGAGATGTCTCCAGGCACGAGTTATCATTCACTATACATCTTAATTTCCAAGCATATGTCACTGATAGGTCATGGTATCAAAGGCTGAGTATTATTCAGAGGGGAAAAGCTATTTAGACGTCTCTCGTATATAAATTAGGTGCAGATAGCATAAAGGAACATTGTGTTGGCCTCGTTTATCGATGAACCCAATTTGACGAACTCTCTTTCGAGAGTAGCAATGAACGGACCTATAGATTTCACTTCCTAGGCCCAAAGGTCAAAGTCGTTAATGCACCTTTGTAAGGAACAAAACACTGATGCTAAAAGTTGCTTTATTACTCGTACGATCCCTAAAATCGATGAAGAGAAAATGCTTTGTATGAGTTCTTGCTACCAAAACTTGCTAACTTGAGTTCTTGCTAAAAAACCCAATCACTTTAAATCATACTGAAATTAATTAATTAAAAAATTTCTTCATATAACTGTGAAGAAAAAGTATAAAAATTCCAAAGACAAGTTAAGTACTTGGAAAATTTTTAGATATGTATATTCCACTAAACTTTAAGTCAATTTCCCATAAAATGTATTTAAGGACAAATCTCTGTAGGCAGTCATATTTACCATCAAACATATATAAATATGTATATACAATAAAATAAAATGCTTAGCTTAGCTTAGTTAGGAATATAAGCCAAATAAAAAATAAAATATAACCAACAAACATGCCGTCAATAAGGAAACCTGAACTTGTCAGCAGGCCAGTTGAAAGGCCATTTTTAAATTAAGGCCAATTATGTCAGTAATCATTCTCCCATTTAATATGTTTTGCTGCACAATAATTCAAGGTTGTGCGAGTAAAAAATTGTCAAAGCAAATTACAAATGCATGAAACTTTTCAACTAAAAATCATTCGTTTCGTAAGGACATTTTGTGGTTTTATATTAGGTTGTCGAAAAAGTTATTCGCGTTGTCCAACTAAATACTGCCTGTTGATCCGCGTAATCGTTACTTTCTGTTGATCTTTCTTAAGTGCGATTGGGTTACTATTAGTAGAGTAAATTCTTGTTGATTCTGGTCATCAGCTTGCGCTCAGATTGCGGTTATGTTGACTACTGGAGACGGTAGAGATATCGCCCCATGTCAGGTAATGTTGCGACTGCATTGCAAAAGAACCTCTGACATGAGAGATTTGCCAAAATCAACAGATTACCATGAACAGGTTTATGCTGTATGAAAGTTTCTCGTCTTAATAGTTGTCCTCTACAAAGGACATTGCGTTATTATGGTAGACTGTTAGTGAAGCGGCGGCTGAAAATGTGAACAGTATTTACTGTAACAGCTAATCACGCACAATTTTGGTTTCGTCAAATCTGTTCGAGTTCCATTCTGTTCCGCGCTCTGGAAGGCCAATTGTCAAAAATTTTAATAAAATCATGGAAATCGTCGACTCCGACCGTCATGCAAGCAGTCTTTCGGTTCAGGAGCTAAATATTACACAAAAGACTGTTTGGAACCACTTGAATAAGGCTGGATACGAAAACTTAACTGGATGTATGGGTGCCATTGAATTTCACTTGCGACAACATCCACCGAAATTGGTTGTTATCGAATGACGGTGAGACGACACAAACGGTGGCCGAGCCACCACTGACGGTCAGGAAAATTTTGCTATGTATTTGGTGGGATTGACTGAGAATCATCTACTATGAGCTGTTCTCAGACCTATATTGAAATTACTGAAGAAATCAATCACCCAGAAGAGGCCACCTTTGGCCAATAGGAGAGGGATTCTGTTCCATCAGGACAACGACAGGTCACACACATCGTAAGTGACTCACCAGAAGCTCCGGGAACTTATAGTTCGGATCTGGCACCAAGTGATTACAACCTGTTCTTGTCCAAGGCGAATAATTTTGCTAGTGAAATTTAATCCTCAAAAAAAGCTGAAGAAGAAAAAAGTAAAGACTTACTGTCCCAGGTTTTGGCTAATAGGAACCAGGGTTTCTATGAAAGAGGCATATTTAAGTTACTAACAACCACTTTTTGAACAAAACAGTTTATATGAATTCATTCTAACTATGTCAAAGGAAGTCTTCAATTTCATGCATCAATAATTGGTTTCTCTTCACTACACCCTACAAATATTTAGACCAACGTGTATAGGCGATGACTAACGTATTAGAATGAAATATTAATCGTATAAGATTTCCGATGTAATTAACTCCACGTTTGACTTGAAAAAGCATCGATGAGAAAGATTTTTAAGTGGAAATCGCCCAGCGACAGACAAGCTAGGAATACATATCTCTAGTAAAAGGACCACATGGAGGACCGAGAAATTCTATCTAGATTCGTCACGCTTGCAAAGCAGAGACGTGTAAAGGAAGCTGTTGAGGTCAGCAGTATTATTAGTGGGGATAGTGCACCGCGACCTAAAGATCTATTGTGCGTATAGGTCAGCAGTAACTGGTGATACCATATGTAAAGCCAGTACCAACCATCTGTACTATAGATTCTATATATTTCTTTTATATTATATATTATTATTCTATATTAATCTATAGTATTGTTATTGAAATGAAATTTTATTAAAATGAGAGATCATTCCTGAAGGAACGAGTCATCGTCAAAGTGAATGAACTATTTATTAATATAACCGAACGTATAGTATGACACGTTTTATGAATGGTACGAATCGAGGCATTGTCATAGAACGAACGAACTTTTTAAATTAACACATGAAGTATTCACTAATTAATAATAATAAAAAAACCATTAAAACCCGAAGCTACAAAATAACTATTCTGAGCAGAGAGTCCCTTAGTTCAGTGTTCCGGTCGCAGAGACCACAGTGCAATGAATGCAGGATAACTGATAATTGCATCACAAATCCGTTGAATGTCAAATTTTATCTCCTTCAAAAGTTCGCTATTTGTTGAAGTTGTTTGTTGTCAAAAATTAAAACCAACAAAACACATTTCGAAGAACATCTAAAGTTGCAATAAACCTCTCTCGGCTTTTAATGATCACATCTCTGATTTAATTTCTTTCCTACATCTTTTTCGACTACGTTACTTTTTCGAGCACCCTATAATTTTAATATTGAGCATTATATATGCAGAAAATATTTTTCACTAATGTTTGGCTTCAAAAGCAGCTCAACAAAAAACAAAGCAATGAAAAGGGCGCCCTGCAAACCATTCACTGCGCTTAGATGAGTTGTTTTTTTCGCTTTTCGAATGGAAAACTTAAAAATGTTGACCGCAACGCGCAAAATTTTCCGTTGAGTAGCTTTAGAAAGGAGATTTCCAATGGTTTCATAAAAATACGAGTACAAAATATGTTTTGAAAAGAACGACTTGCGTTGAATTGAGTCGTGTCGAGGCGAGTCGAGTTGAGTTCAGCATAGCATGAAGAAAACGCTGGCTTTGGCTTTTGGCCAACTCAAAGGCGTGTCGTAATTATGTTAATGAATGTGTGAGTGTCGGTGTGCTCGGGGGCTCGCATGCCATGTCGGCATAATACTAGAAAGAAAGCCACGGGCGGCAAAGGGGTGAGGCGAGTCAATTCAAATAATGAATGCCGACTGCTCGTCTATTGTGAATAGGTAAATATGCATACACACATTGCAATTCCAGTCATACGTACATACCATACATAAATATGTATTGTATAAATATATAGTATATATGTGTTGACGTATGCAAAAACATATATATGGGTATGTGTGCGTAATACATATGCAAATATTAACGTATGAAAGGTGGGCAAATTAAATAATTGAAATACAACGCATACAATCTGCATCGATGTGTGAAATGTTGAAGTAAAATAATGAAATGTCAGCGAGTCAACTGGCCAGTTGGAATGTCTATTTCCATGGATTGGCCCTTTGTACGAATGTCCTTTAATTACATCTAACCAAATAAGCACACACACATGTACGTAACTACGTGTGATTGTGTGTATGTTATATACATTCAAGTGTATTCATTAGTCCTTTGAACCTTTGTGCATGCAGAAAAATTGCAAATGTGGCCATCAATTAATTGACTGCTGCTAAATGTTGCAAGTGAAGCAAAGCTGTAATTAGTGTGCACCTAACAGCAGGCAACGTATGGAATGTTTGTGCGGTTTTGCCTCCTTTAAATAGACACAAATTTAATTGCATGAAACGAGGGACCGTGCTGGACAATCTTTGTTCTATTGTGATGTCAGTAAAAGAAATTCCAACCTCCACAAATCGATTTAAAGCGTGTAATCATTTCAAAGATTCCGACTTAAGACTTCAGTGGCGCACACAGGATTTTGAATTGAATACCATTCGAAAGCAACAAATAATTTTTGTGTTTGGGGGTTTAAACCCCCAATGCCTTTAATCGGTAACATCAACATTGATAATTGCAAAGAGTAACAGAAATTGTCTTAGGATCCTTTAGTTTTGCAATAAAAACGATAATAATAGACGTATGTTTTGCTTTTTTGCAGTTTTCTCAATTTTTCATGCTGATTGCATACTTTTAGGGATAAAAATAATAAATTTTTTTTCGAAAAATAGGTGTTTAGACCACTTTTCAAATATAATTATTTTCTGAGATCGGAAGATATCGGAAGATGTAATTACATTATCCGACAAAGAAAGAATGCTTCTTAACATAAAAAAAATTTCAGGAACATACTGTAACGATAAGACAGTTTGTCGCTGTGCAAAGCAACCCTGTCGCTACGCGCCGTGCTATAATTCAATCTGGCAACGACGGCCGCGACAATGATGGCAACTTTAGTCCAATCTGGCAATGATGGTCGCGATCATCATGGAAACCTTTAGTCCACTCCGGAATGTGCGAGAACGATCTGCGCGATGGCCGGACAGGTATAAAAGACAGCCGGGTGCGGCGCAGCGTGTCAGTCTGATTTTGACTAGTGAAGGTGCCACACAGAGTAATTGAGCGAATAATTAAGTGTAAAGACAGTAAAGTGTAAACCTGTGAAATAAAGTGATTGTTGGTTTATTTTATTGACTGCGGTTGAGGAACTAAGTGTGTTTTATTTTCAAATTACGCAATCCAGAGATACGTATTAGCCCACTAAAACTCATATTCGTAACATTTGGTGTCAGAAGTGGGATTGTGTTACTGAAAGTAAGAAAAATAAAAATTAATTATAAAACGCAGACATGGTTAGACTGGAGCAACTGAAGGTGGACCAGCTGAAGAAGGAGCTGGCCGCTTGGAATTTGCCGACTGCTGGCGGAAAGGTGGAGTTGCAGCTGCGCTTGCGAGAGGCGTGTGAATCACGAGGCATTGATTGGACTGCGCACGAGTTCGGGACGCAGGAGCTAGATTCGTCGGCCAAAGTGGAGGAATCGCCTGCGGGTGCTGCGTCGATGCAAAGTACGGCTGCAGCGGCTGCGCCACCACAAGCATTGGACATGAGCCAGCTAATGGTTGCACTTAAAGGCATGTTCGAGACTTCCAACCAAGAGATGGCAGCGAAAATGGAAACTGCGAATCAAGAGATGGCAGCGAAAATGGAAACTGCGAATCAAGAGATGGCAGCGAAGCTGGAAACTACGAATCTCGAAATTTCGGCAAAAGTCGAGACTGCGAATCGGGAAATGGCAGAGCGAATGGAAAACAAGCTTCAGGAAAATTCTGCGCGCTGGGAGCAGAAAGTGGAAGAAATCGCCAACCAGCTAAATGTGAAGGTGGAGCACCTGGGAACTCGAGTGGAACACTTGGATAAACGAGTCGACGATCTTGATGATTCCCTGAATAAACGAGTTGATAGTCTGGAGGACTCGATGAACAGAAAAATGGACGAGCGGCTTAGGGAGGTACAGCCGCGAGAATGGTTGCCGCCGGTTCCGGAAAGTGTTGCCACCCGAGCAGAAGTGCCTACTTATGATGGGACTACGCCGTTCGATACATTCAAGCTACAATTCGACCTGGCTGCTCTGGAAAATCAGTGGACGGATGTAAGGAAAGGTCGGAGATTGGCGCTGGCTCTAAAAGGTGCTGCGGCTGAGGTAATAAAATCAGTTCCAGAATGTTTAAGAAGTGAGTACGAGACCGTCATAAGGGCGTTGGCAGCGAAGTACAGCGACGAGCACAACAGAACGCTGTACTACTGTGAGCTGAAGAACCGCAGGCAAAGAGCCAACGAGGCGCTGCAGACATATGCAGCAGACATTGAGCGGCTCGCACAGTTGTGCTACCCAAAATTCGGCGCTGAGGATCTCGAGAGGATGAAGATCGAGGCGTTTATTGAAGGTCTTCATGATCCGGAAACACGTCGCAGTGCGTTGATGATGGGCAAGCCGACATTTAAGGAGACGGTGACCAGCGCGATGACATATGAGGCGACATGGATCGGGGCCACTCGGTATGCACCTGCAAGGATACGCCAAATCCAGCCAGACAGCGACATTCCGATCCAGGCCATAAGCTCTGAGACACCGGGCAGGCCACGGGTGGTCTCCACTAAAGTTGTTTGCTGGGTATGTGGCAAGCAGGGTCACATATCACGAGACTGCCGCCAACGAAAGAGGCGTTCCCGTTCTCGATCGCAATCGCCTGAAGCGAGGAATGCTGACAATCGAGGCTCAGCCAACAAGCGCAGGGCTGAGGACGAGGAGCCGTTAAACTAAAAAGGGTCAGCCCAAAGGGGCGTGAGCTGATCCCCACAACCTGCTGCCCCACCGTCCTTGTCTCGCAGTTGAAACGACAACCCAGCAGCTTGACGATTGAGGGAAAGATAGATGGAAAGTTGTTCGTGTTGACACTGGATACTGGAGCGTCATATTCGATCATAAAAAGGAAGCTTCTGAAGAACTGGGAACCACTGCATGGCATACAGCTGAGGACTGCGACTGGCGAGCGTGCGCTGGTAAGAGGGAAAGTAACAAAAACAATTGCTATCGGCACCAGCAGCCTGGAGCATGAGTTCATCGTCGCGGATATAATGGACGACGTGATTATCGGCGTGGATTTCATGATTAGGCACGGTTTTACGCTGGACCTGAAAGAAAATGTGCTGAGTAATGCCAATGTTGAATTCCCCCTGCACACCGGCTATGAGCGAAGCGTGGCGGTAAGGAAAGTTGTCTCGTGTCAACTCCGGAGGATACCAGCGAATTCCGAGGCGGTTGTGTGGGCAAAGGTGGACGAGGACGATGGGACAAGTCGGCTGTGGGTCGTAGAAGCACCGAAACAAGGACACGACCACATCATCATCGGACGTACATTAGTGGAACCTAAGAATGGCAGAATACCAGTCAGAATACTGAACCCCCTGAATGCACCCAGATATGTCGGGAAAGATGAGATAATTGGCGAGTGTAGAGAAGCCGTAGCAGTGGTCAATTGCGAGAGTAGCCCACCCGGAGGAAATAAGAAGAGCGGTTTTAACATGGACGTCATACCGCAGGAGAATCGGTGGAACAGCGAATTGACGGCCAATCAGAAACAGAAGGCGAGGTCACTCCTGCAGCACTATGGGTCAATATTTGCGGCAGAAGCAGGCGGAAGAACAGCCATAGTGAAGCACAACATCGACACCGGAAGTGCAAAACCGATTCGCCAACCACCAAGACGAGTTCCTCTGGCCAAGAGGGAAGAGGTCACAAATTTGATCGAAAACATGCGGAAAGAAAAGGTCATAGAGCCTTCTTCGGGCCCCTGGTGCTCGCCGGTCGTGCTAGTCAAGAAAAAGGATGGCAGTACCCGGTTTTGTGTGGACTATCGGAAGCTCAATGATGTGACCAAGAAGGACAGTTATCCACTACCGCGGATCGATGACACCCTGGACACGCTGTCAGGCACACAGTGGTTCTCCACGCTCGACTTACGCAGCGGCTATTGGCAGGTAGAGCTTGCAGACAAAGACAAGGAGAAAACGGCTTTCAGTGTTGGCGATGGTTTATGGCAGTTCACCGTCATGCCGTTTGGACTCTGCAACGCCCCAGCAACATTCGAGCGGCTAATGGAACGGGTGCTAAAAGGGCTGCATTGGCGGACGTGTCTGGTGTACCTCGACGACATAATCGTGATGGGTAATAGCTTCGACGACCACCTGGGAAAGCTAAAGGAGGTATTCGAGCGGATACAAAAAGCCGGGCTTAAACTCAACCCAAAGAAGAGCTCGCTGTTCCAAAAAGAGGTCAAGTATCTGGGTCATACGGTTTCCGCCCGCGGAGTACATACGGATGAAGGCAAAATCACGGCGGTGAAGGAGTGGCCCCGGCCACGCAATCTACACGAACTCCGCAGTTTCCTGGGTCTGTGCACATACTACCGCCGATTTGTTCCGGGATTCGCGAACATAGCCAGCAGCTTGCACAAACTGACGAAAAAGAGCCAAGCTTTCGAGTGGAACGAGGAGCAGGAACAGGCTTTTGCACGTCTGAAGGAAAAACTGTGCACTGCTCCAATTCTGGCCTTCCCCGTACCTGGAGAGATGTTTGTGCTGGATACGGATGCGAGCGGGCATAGTATTGGCGGTGTGCTATCACAGATAATAGACGGCCAGGAACAAGTGATAGCGTACTACAGTAGGGTTCTATCGAAACCGGAACGCAACTACTGTGTGACACGGAGAGAACTGCTGGCGGTATTGGACTGCGTAAAACACTTCCACAAATATCTGTATGGACAAAGGTTTCGCCTGCGCACAGATCATGCGGCATTGAGATGGCTCCTGAACTTTAAGGATCCTGAAGGGCAATTGGCGCGGTGGATCGAGCGACTGCAGAGCTACGACTACACGATAGAGCATCGGAAGGGCAGTAGCCATGGCAATGCCGATGCCTTGTCACGCCGTCCGTGCAAAGTCGAATGCAGGGCGTGCTCGCGAGCCGAAAGCAAAGAACAGATAGTGGACGTCCGGTTGGTGAGCGTTATGCCAGAGGAAGAGTGGTCTGCGGAGAGGCTACAAAAGGACCAGCGTGAGGATGCGGATCTTGCAAAAATCGTCGAAGGCAAGGAGCAAGGCGCACGTCCAGACTGGCAGGAGATGGCCGGTGAAAGCCCGATCGCTAAGGCTTACTGGGCACAGTGGAAAAGTCTGCGGCTGAAGGAAGGATGCCTGTACCGCGAATGGGAGAGCGCGGATGGACGGACCAGCAACTCCCTAATGGTAGTGCCGAAATGCAGAATCAACGAGGTCATCCAGGCATACCATAACGACTCCAGTGGAGGGCACCTAGGCATCACCAAAACCGTCGCCAAAATAAAAAGACGATTCTACTGGGTAGGATGTCAGGAGTCTGTAGCCGAGTGGATTAAGAGCTGCGACCGATGTTCAGCAGCGAAAGGGCCAACAAGAAGATCTCGAGGCCGCATGCAGCAGTACAACGAGGGAGCGCCATTCGAGCGGATTGCTATGGACATCGCCGGCCCATTCCCAACTAGTACTCAAGGCAACAAATATGTGCTGGTGGTAATGGATTACTTCAGCAAATGGCCCGAAGTGTACCCAATTCCTAACCAGGAGGCCACTACGATCTCGGAAAAGCTGGTAAACAACTGGGTAGCCAGGTTCGGAGTTCCGTTGGAGTTGCACTCAGATCAAGGCCGGAATTTCGAGTCTGCGCTATTCAAGGAAGTGTGTGAGCTGCTGGGGATAAAGAAAACGCGTACCACCCCTTTGCACCCACAGTCCGACGGCATGGTGGAACGCTTTAACCGGACACTGGAGGAATACCTGCGGAAAGTGGTAGGCAGGAATCAAAAGGATTGGGACACGCATATCCCCTTGTTCCTAATGGCGTATAGGTCAGCCCCGCACGACACGACATCACTCACTCCAGCCCGAGCAGTATTCGGCACGGAATTACGGTTACCCGCTGACTTGAAGTTCGGGGTAGTCAGCACGACGGGAGGCGCTAAGACGGACTACGTGGCCAATAAGCGGGCGGAACTGGAGGAGATTCACCAGTTTATAAGGAGCCGCACCAAACTGGTCAGCGATAAGGCGAAAGCCAGATATGATCTACGGGCCAACTCAGCAGGGTTCCAAGAAGGCGATCTGGTAATGCTCTACAACCCGCAGCGGAGGAAAGGTTTGTCTCCGAAACTTCAAGCGTCATGGGAAGGACCTTACGAAGTCGTGACTAGGATAAACGACGTGGTATACAGGATTCAACGTTGCAGCAATAAAGGCGCTAAGCTGAAGGTAGTCCATTTGCAGCGCCTGGCGCCTTATCACAGCGGAACCTCGGCACTTGTTCGGGACGAACAAGTCTAAGTGGTGGGCAGTGTAACGATAAGACAGTTTGTCGCTGTGCAAAGCAACCCTGTCGCTACGCGCCGTGCTATAATTCAATCTGGCAACGACGGCCGCCACAATGATGGCAACTTTAGTCCAATCTGGCAATGATGGTCGCGATCATCATGGAAACCTTTAGTCCACTCCGGAATGTGCGAGAACGATCTGCGCGATGGCCGGACAGGTATAAAAGACAGCCGGGTGCGGCGCAGCGTGTCAGTCTGATTTTGACTAGTGAAGGTGCCACACGGAGTAATTGAGCGAATAATTAAGTGTAAAGACAGTAAAGTGTAAACCTGTGAAATAAAGTGATTGTTGGTTTATTTTATTGACTGCGGTTGAGGAACTAAGTGTGTTTTATTTTCAAATTACGCAATCCAGAGATACGTATTAGCCCACTAAAACTCATATTCGTAACAATACTTTCACATACTTTTTAGATATTTTCCTCTAAGTTTTGCCAATTTTCAGATTTTTAATTTAGAAAAATATTTTTAATTAAAAGTGATGTAAAAGCCTCAGCTTTGAAAATTTTGAAAAAACATTAAAAACGAAAATTGCCACATTATTTCTTAATCTATATTGAAAGTTTCAGCAACTTCTTGACAACCATGTCTTTTTACAATTTTATTTACTCAATAGACTAAAAAACAGAAAATATGTGTTTATATTTTTTTGTGAAAAAAGTTTCAACTTTGAGCCGCTTTTGCACACACACACTAATTAATTTTTTGCACAGATTTTTTTGGGTTTTCTTAGTTGGAGTTTTACCTTTCAAATGACATCAAAATCATTAAATTCTGAGACTATACATTTTTGAATTTTGTCTATGGAACGAATCACTGTGCACTGTGCCGTGGTGCGATAACCAAACTTCATACTTACTGATGTTTATTTTTGCTGCACATATTAATTTTAATGAATTTTGAATGCAAATTCTTAATTATAGAACCATGTTGAAGAATAGTTAATATTAAACAATTAAATAAACAATTTTAAAACGTTTACTGTATGGGCGGCTTTTCGCTTCCTTTGAGTATGTAAATACAACTCACCTGAAGTGCGTTGTATGCGTCAATATTTAAGAACTCAACCACTCGGCCACACACTTGGTTCAACATAAATATTTACATACATACATACATACAGTATTTTTCGTTTGCTGAAGAAGCACGCCGAAAAAATGTACATCATTTGCAGCGGCAAGGAGTCGTTGCAAAGGATGGCTTATACTCGTTTAAATGAATGAAAAATTTATGACACACATAAGCAGTAGCGGCAGCGTGCACGTGCAGATGCCAGGGTCGTGCTCGTATATCCAATATGTATGTAGCCATGGATATGAACATTCATAAATAAGTTGTAAATGGCTGGAAAACGCAAAAAAGACGCAGCCAAAGAAGGGGGAAAATGGCGAAAAAAATATGCAGAAAGCGTGAAAAGTGTAAGTAATGTTCTGTCTGTGCGCAAAATGCTTACACACACACACACATAAGCAGCATCGACAGCTGCTTAAGCAATTGGCAAATAGCTGTTCAATGTTTTGAATGCAATAAAACGGCTGCTGCAGCAATTGAGGCAATATGGCAACTCTGTTGAGCTTGGGGTGTGAAAATGTGAGCGTGTATTAAATGTTTGCAATTTATGAACTCTTACTGCTCATTATTATAGAACATAGGACATTGAATCGATTTTAAGTGCTGACAGTTTACATTTGAAATAGATTGAATAGTTTGAAGAGACAACGCGAGTATGGATTACACAACCGACAAAAATTAAAAAAATTTTTTACACCGGAAAAAATCCATATGGGCGTGAAACTAGAGACCAAACATAGTACTACTGCGTACTCAGTTTTTCTACATCCTTTATCATTTCATTATTTTCGCTTCATTGATTTTGTGTCATTTTATTATTTAAAATACTGATACTCCAATAAATTAGAATTTTTGTACTTCATTAGAATTGCAGCTTCCGCCTTTTTTTAATAACTTTCGAACCAATAAAGTTAAAGTAATGACATTTTGACACGTGATCAAGGAGATTTTGGGGTTTAGCATACTTACTTTTCAAGAAAATTCGATATAAATTTTCAAGGATATAAAGGATTAAAATTTTCAAAGGTCCTTTTTCATATCCTTTTTTTACAAATAGATAAAAAATTAATTTTATTTAAATTTTCAAGCCTTTCCTCTTTCATTTGGTATACATATCGCCATATTCTAACCAGTTTAACTATTTTTTATATTTTTTCTATTTTTATCCCCTTCAAAATTTTGAAGTCCTTTTAAAAGGATAAAGGATGTAGGTTCGATTCCTAGCTCGAGGTGGTGAAAAACTCTTCTACTTCTATCGCTATCCACATAAAGCAGATGAGAATTACAAGAATCGCGCATTGGCAGGCAATGGCAAAACCTTCAAGTGTGATAGGAAAATTGCCAAAACCGCCGTTCGGATTCGACTTTAAACTCTAGGTTCCCCCTCCTCCCTTCCCCAACCGTTTGAAATGTGTGTTGTACACATGTTAAAAAAAACCGTGTTCACACATTTCAAACGGGTGGAATTTGTGGTATCACAATGGACCCATATAGAGGCTTAAGTGCGTCTTATACTACAACCAAAGTACCTACCTAACTTGAAATACATTAGATTCTTATAAAATGAACACTTGAACTATCAAACGCCACTTTCAAATTCAATCAAGGAAGTTCAAAATATAATTTAAGAATCTTAGCAGCGTTGTTGAACTCTGAAAGGACTCTGAGATAGGAGGCATAATTAAAACGGCCCACTTTACCATAGCAGGGGAGCACAACGCGCAAACCTTTAGAAGAGATCAGATAAACAATAAACAGTAACAACAATGGACAATCAACTCTATGAATGAGATCGTACACACACATTAGAAAAAGTATTATTATTTTATTTTTAACTCTTTCGACCCCAAAGTTGCCTGAGAGCAACTTCACCTATTTGTCACCTTATAGCAAAAGCTACGATTAATTTATGGGTTTAATATAAGTAGGCACCAAAAAATTAATATTTTTAGAAGGGAATTCAATGCAAATGACAAAAATTTTACTGTTATCCAAAAAAAAAATGGCCAATAATTAGCAGCGATATCAGGGAAAGTTTGTGTTCTAATTGAAGTCTACGAATTGGGCGCGTTTGATCAAAACCCTGTTTCTTTAATAATGGTTAAATAAAATCAAAAAGTGATAATTTTGTATTTTTCATAAATATTAAATAATTTTCCTGTAATTAAAAAATATTGATACAAAATTTATTTAACCCGTTTTAAGCTAAAATTGTTCAAAAGCAAAACTAGCTCTAGATCTCTAGCTTTTTTAATTTAAATACCAAAAAGTAATATCGAAACACAGGGTCAAATTCGGGGTCGAAAGGGTTAAGTGTCTTTAAGTTCAACAAGAAGCAATGAACATTATATGAAACTAAAGAGTGACGAAAACTTTAGTTGTATCCTTTCAATGCAAGAGGAGTGCCACTTATAGATAGGATCTCAAATTGTAGAGGCATAATATTACTTCAAACTAAATCAGTAAAATCGGATACATACCAATGCAAAAATATTAAATTAGAATAGGCTTTCGGTATTATGCAGTTAAGATGATTAACAAATGTGTAACCCGCATCAAAAAATACGCCAATATCTGTTTAACGAATGACAGTTGTATATTTAAAATCAAAAACTTAGATGCAATTAATAAACTAGTCTTTGATAGAGACATGTGAAAAAAAATTTTCTATTTAGGGTGATTTTGTTCCCAATACGTTAGGCAAAAAGTTTGTTCAAGTCTGATTGAAGCAGGGTGGCATCAATGTTGAGTGAGTGTTGTATGACTGACTTTGTCATTTTATCCAGGCGTCTAAGTTTTAAACTTTAACACTAGAATGCCTACTACTACCTAAAATGTTTTCATGTCATGTCATTATTGTTTACTGCCTTTTTTTTAATTTTATTGGTTTTTAAGTAGCAAATATGAATAAACGTACACGTGATTAAACTAAAATAAGCATTTAGTTTTTATTTTTTTATAGTTTACAAAGTTAATTCGTTTAAATAAAATAGCGTACTTTACACATAAATGGGATAAAATGGAATGAAATTTGGAATTTGGAATTTTTGAATGAATTTTATGAGTGAATTTTGAATTGAAAAATTTGGGAATTGTCACAGCCTACTTTGATATTATTATTTTTAAATGTTTGCAATTATATAAAATTTTCATATTTTGCAATTGAAGATGCATATTTGAGGAGTTTACTTACAAAAAGGCTTATATCCACTTTTGATTTTTTTTTGAGAAATTAAGAAAAACCTTTTACGGCAATTAAAAAATTAACTGATTTTTTTTGTTTACTAAATTAATTCCGTCTTAGGCTAAGTAATATACTACCAAAAGTTCCAACTTCTGCGTGCGTTTCATTGCGAGTTGCACCTGATTTTAATTTGGATATGTGCCTTTTTGGTGTGAAAATGGGATATTTTCCCTTTTGGTAAAAAAAACAGCTGTTTTGTAAACTTTAATAAAATTTATTTTTTACAATATTATTAGAATGACATATTAAATGTGAACTCCATTTTCATTGCTGTCGAGACAGTCACATTCTTCGAAGCTGCTGTCATTTTCATCTTCTTCCCGTGCCTCAGGTTGTCCAACAAGGGGATGTACCACTTAAAATCCGGGTTATCTTTCCATTCTTTTCCAAAATGGGTTAATAACAGGTGCTCTACGTCCCTCTGTTTTTCTTTACTGATCGATTTTCCGAGTGAAAGAACACTCGGAGTTTTGACGTCGGATTCTTTTTTCCCCCTTTTGACGATCGATTTGAATATTTCGGTGTGGCTTTCGAATCTGAAATGAGCCATAAACTTCACTCTCGTAGTAACTACTCCATTTCTAGCGTGGAATTTCTTTATTTCTATTCGTTTGGCGTGACTGATGCCTGTAGCTTTACCGTACGTTTCCTCGAGTTCCTTGATGTCAACCATTCTCCAATCCACTCCAAGTTTCTTGACACTTCCAACTTCGGAGTAGACTGCCTCATATTCTTCACTTGTTTTGATTTCCGGCATATTTTTTTAAATTTTGTCCGCTCTTCCGAAGACCCTGTCAGCCGGGAGGAAACTGTGACCTCTGATCGGGAACGTAACAATAATTTTTTTGACATGCTGAGGCGATTCCTTCAAAAGCCAGTAGGACAACGAGTGTAATACGTGAGAGTTCTTGTTTTGACCTCCGCATCCATCGCAGAAAAGTCGAATTTCGTCGATTGATGGGGGGATATCCAAGTTTTGAAGGTGATGAATCAAGGCCGAACCAATTTGGACAGCTCCTCGGCCTGCCTCAACCTCAGTCCATACATAGAAAGTTGGGTCTTTGGTATCGATACCAACACAGCAGAAAGTGTAGAAGCTTATTTGCCTACGGTAAAACGCGTCACCAATAGGGGTTTTGGGCAGAGGTTGCACTTGTTGCAAATCGAAAACGAAGGAAATCGAGGTTTCAGATGCATGAGCTTCGCGCATAAGCTCATAGAAGGCGTTTGCTCGACGCTTGTGGACGAAAAGGTCCATCATCAAATTCTTTTTTTTCGCTATTACTTTTGGCACTATTTATTTCGCTTTTTAGCCGAGTGCAGGTTCCGCATGCATCGGTGGCTGGACTGGAGAAGCCGATGTTGAAGTTTCCATTAAAAATTTTGTAAAAGAAAGAGTACTTAACTTGCATTTCCAAAGCAGCAGCGGCGTTGTATGCTTTGTGTAACTTTTTTACAGTCACATCAGCAGGCAAATAAACTCTCTTACTTTTGTTCCTGCCATAATGCGACTCGGAGCAGTTCAAACTTCCGTATATAAACATTGGTGACAGTGTGAAGGCTAAGATGGCGCACAATGACCAATCAGAGTGCACAAGGACCTCACGGTCACGAAAAAATCTCAAAAGTGGATATAAGCCTTTTTGTAAGTAAACTCCTCATTTGTCTATTTATCATTAAGATTTGCTGAAAATTTTATATAGGTAGTCAAAATGACTACTTTTGGGCATTTAAGGTAAATTTTGCAAAATTGGGGTAAACAAATTTTTTTTTAATTTTTTTGATTTATTTATTCCATTTAGCTTTAAAAATTTATAAAATTCACGTAAGATTTTTTTTTAGAAAGCGATGCAACAAAAGTTATTTTGTTTAAAGTTACAATAAAAGACCTCAATGTAGTCAAAATGACTACCTTGGGCATTCTAGTGTTAAACAACACAAGATATGCAATTGACATCAAGTTTCTCGGATACTATGGAACTCCTGGCCTTTCGCTTTTGTGATAAAAGTACTTAATTTGTTTTTAAATACACTTCTTTTAAAGGGCCCACGACTCCTTTGATTCCTTTGTTCCCGCTCTCATATTAATATTTTCTTTCACCCCCAGCTGTCAAGGACCTTTGATTGCTCACTTTCAAGACACACTTCTGAGCCTACTTTTGAAATGAATTCCTTCATTTGGTTCCTCTTCCATTTTCGAACCAAACCAGTTCCCAGACAATGTCAACCACAGCGTCAATGAGGCACCAATCACGTTGCCCCCACACAACTCGCCACAACAAAGCATCCCCATTTCACAACAGTATACACAGTTCCCATTACCAAAAACAATTATTAATTTTTACAACGTTCAGATATTTCCATTCGATTTAAATTAAACCCACACGAACGTTTTATAATTTCCTATGGTTTTCTGTTTAATTTTTTCTTCGATTCTATGAAGCTGACATCCTAAACCGTTCGTTGGCAGCATTGACAGTACAACAACAGCAATAGTGCTGGTTTTGGATGAAGCACAGCAGCGTTGCAATGTTGAGATGTTGCAAGATTTTGATGCAACGCGCGCTTCGACAAGTGTGCAACACGCAGACGTTTTCAATTACATTCGCTGTCTGTTGCTGTGCGTCGCATTTGAATTGTCTTTTGAGGCTTTCGAGTTGCCTTTCCTGCTGTCTGTTTGTGCTGTCATACGCCGCGTTCAGCCAATCCAATGAAAAGTGAATGCAAAACCCTAACTAGAAGTTGGCTTGAAAGCAATGCGTTGTTGCAAACTGTAAAAGTTAGAATGAATGTACAAACTTTTACTCTGCCTAATGCATAAATTAATATGTAATCAGTAATAACCAAAACTTTTGCTTCAAAAAATACTAAATACCGACAACCACATATTTAACAGGAATACAAACTCATCAAAACAAACTATATCGATGTGAAAATGCTTTTGAAACTTGGTCGTTGTTGGTCAAAATTTAAGGTTAGAGTAATTAAGTTTCAGTGGTGCATGCAAGGGGGGGTTCAAACCTCTCCCAAATATCGGTATAGTGCAACAATTTTGGGTGGCAAATATAGTTTCAACAAACCCTCCAACCCCTCAAAATGAAATCCTGTGTGCGCCACTGCTAAGGTCAGTTATGGCTGGTGGTGCAAAGTGGCTACTTATGAACTGTGGGTACTATTGGCTGCGAAGCTATGCCAGACATAGAATGTTTCATTTCGAAGTCATTAAAGCATCAAAGGTTTTATTTCTAGTTTTGAAAGCTTCTATAGAGACGCTCATAATCTGTAAAAATCAATAAAGGACTTAAGCTTACGCCCTCTGATTACATTACACCGTGCGACAAAAATTAAAAAAATTTTTCAAACCTCGTTAGAATATGGCGATATGTATATCAAATGAAAGAGGAAAGGCTCAAAAATTGAAGTAAAGTTGATTTTTTATCTATTTGTAAAAAAGGGTATATGAAAGAGGTCCTTTGAAAATTTTAATCCTTTATATCCTTGAAAATTTGTATAGAGTTTTCTTGAAAAGTAAGTATGTTAAAACCCAAAATCTCCTTAATCACGTGTCAAAATGTCATTACTCTAACTTTATTGGTTCGAAAGATATTAAAAAATAGGCGGAATCTGCAATTCTAATGAAGTACAAAAATTCTAATTTATTTAAGTATCAGTATTTTAAATAATAAAAAGATACAAAATCAATGAAGCGAGAATAATGAAATTTTGAAAAATGCTGTCGCACGGTGTTATCAACCACTTTAACGAAAATATTTTTCAACCTTCTCGAATCATTTCTTATTATAAAAAACTTCTCAAGTGTCTTCATAAAGCATACTGAAAGCATTTAAAGTGGGCAATTCCAGTAAATGTTTTCATGCCTGCAGGGTACAACAAAGTCAGTTCAGATCGATCGAAATACTCTTACTTTTTATTGTTGTATGTTCCTATTTTATAGACGCTGCATTCGCAAAGAGTTCATTGTGCCCGTCTATCACTTTGGCAACGCTGCCAACAAGGCAGACAGTTTCTCAAATTAAATGTCTAAATTACGCGGTCAAGCGCAACGAAGGTCAACGCGCGCCCCCACACGCACCCACACACACAGACTCATACATGCATATTCACATAGCAAACGTCTAACACCAACAAGAGGCAGAGAACGCACGCGACGGAAGCAACAGCAGAATTCCTATTAGCACATCAAACACCAACGAACCGGACGAACCGCGTGGACACCAGCAGAGAGTCGGGTTGTTGCTGCGTCGCAGATAAAATCGTGTCACATCATTTTACGACAGCGCACACCACCACCACCGCTGCCACGGCGGGGTTTCGGCAGCATTTGTTGTTTTTGTTATACGTATGATATGTTGTTGTTGTGCCTACATTGTGTGTCTGCTGCAAAGGATGAGGCGCGTGAGGCGAACAGATGTTGCTGTAGTAGCCACGCATAAGGCACCAGCGAGACGCACAGCCACACCAACAAATATACCTGTGAACCTATATAAATGTATCAGCCTGCGAGTATGTAGTGCAGTGTCGACTTTTATGGGTTTTTATTGTAGGTGTAGGACACGTTATTAAACACGCTTCACTGTACAAGAAATTATGGCAAATGTGGCCTTCAAAATAAATAAAAATGTTGTCCATTGTGGTGTGCCACTGAAATGAAGTAGTATGAAAATTGTAATATCTAGTCAAAAGTATGTCTGAGTGGGTATGTATTTGTAATTAAAGCAGCCGAAAGCCTCAATTAAGCCATGTTTATTCATCTTTCCGTGAGCCAATTGACTGAGTTGAGAAATTCAAGGGGGTAGTCAGGTAGATTTTTTTCAAAAAATCGAAAAATTTTTTTTGCAGTTTTGGTCTATTTAAACCCTTAGGAATCATGTAGAAACCTTCCTTTACCTCAGATAGTATCCGAACGCGATTGAAAATGAGATTCGCTGTAAGGGCTCGCGCGCTCGAATCACACACCTGGCGCGTGAAGTAGATGCTGTTGTTTTGAGCTGGCTGACACGATTACGGCCGATCTACTGCACCGATTTGGTAAAACTTTTTTTTTACATTTTCAGAAAAGGTTTGGCTATCGCGTGAACTACGATCATTATTGTCCATTTCTATGTAACAACGTTAGGACACAATTATTTACAAAAAACAAGCAAAAAAAGAGGAAGAAACTTTACAATTGCACTAAATGTTTATTTATTAATATTTTTTTACAGTTATAGTTCAAACGAGAGCCATTCATTGGTACTTCAAAATGAAATTTGTTTGGTATGTTTCAGATCATCCAAAATGGAGAAATCGTGTCAGCCAGATTTCAAAATGGCGTCTTCCGGTCGCCCATATCTCCCCCGGATATAAACGAAAATTTATTAAAAAAAATTTTGTTCAGTACTCAAAACTATGTTCAATAACATATAAAAAAATTTGAAATGTGGAATAAAAATTTGTATGAAAAAAAAATTACTTAAAAACATGGTCGATTCTACCTGACTACCCCCTTAAGTAAATTTGGCATGAATTGCATGAGAACTTCAAGTAGAAGATGATAAGGCGAAGACTTCAGCACACGTCTGCAGGTGTCTCTTTCTCGTTTCCGTTTCTACCAACTGGCCACACTAACTAAGTGATGACATGACTGTATTCACTTGATTCTTCTTTCGAAGTTAGGGTATTCTTCTTTCAGTAATTCATTGATTCGATAATTGCATGGCATACTCGGTTCGCTGAAGCTTCATACATAGTTGCAGAACTTTAGTGTTTTATCCAGATAAGGCTTGTCATCAGTGGTGCACACAGGACTTCATTTTGGGGGGAGGGGTATGAGTACAACTTTTGAGCCAAATACCATTCCAAACCATATTTTTTACTCGCCATTTTTGTGTTTAGGGGGTTTGAACCCCCAAACTCCCTCTGGGTGCGCCACTGCTTGTCATCGAGATTACGCAAAATATCCCCTAACAGTCTCCAAGCTAACGCGCCATAAACAATTACATGTAGTATAAGTGTCCTCTTGGTTGAAAGATGTTTCTGCTTATCAACTTTTTCTCAAGAGGTATCCTCTCCTCAACTCCTTCTTAAATACTACTCCAGAGGTCTATGTTTCTCAAGAGGTATCTACCCTCACCTACTTCTCAAGAGGTCTATGTTACACTCCTCAGAAGGTATATTCTCTCCTCAAGAGGTATCTGCTTCGCAAAAGGTATCTATTTACTACGTAATTATTTAATTATTTTTTTAAGAAATCGATACTCTTTAACAAATACGTTCCCCATTTGCTGCTTGCCTACTTCTTAAAAGATCTGTTGCTGTCTACTTCTCAGGATGTATGCTAGTCAAGAGGTATCTGCTCTTCGTCTACTTCTCAAGAGGTGTCCTCTCCTCAACTTCTTCTTGACTACTACTCAAGAGGTCTATGTTCCTCAAGAGGTATCTATCCTCACTTACTGTTCAAGAGGTCTACACTCGTCAAGAGGTATATTCTCCTCAAGAGGTATCTGTTCCTCAATTACTTCTCAAGAGGTATCCACTCCCCAACTGCTGCTTACCTTCTCTTCAAGAGGTATATGATCCTTAAGAGGGCTACTTAACTACGTTTCATGAAGTATCTGCTCCTTAACTACTTCTCAGGAGGAGTTCGCTCTTCAACTGCTTTGGTCCTCAAGAGGTATCTACCCTCAGCTACTCTTCAAACGGTCTACACTCCTCAAGAAGTATATTCTCCTCAAGAGGTATCTGTTTCTCAACTACTTCTCAGGAGGTATCCGCTCCTCAACTAGTTCTTAACTACTACTCAAGGGGTCTATGTTCCTCAAGACGTATCTACCCTTAGCTACTTCTCAAGAGGTCTATATTACACTCCTCAGGAGGTATATCTATTCTCCCCAAGATGTGTCTGTTTCTCAAGTACTTCTCAGGAGCTTTCTGCTCCTTAACTGCTTCTTACCTTCTCTTCAATAGGTCTACGATCCTGAAGAGGGCTCCTTATCTACTTCTCAGGAGAAATTCGCTCTTCAACTGCTTCTTGCTTACTTCTTAAGAGGTCTGTTGTTGTCTACTTTTCAGGAGATATGGCAGTCAAGAGGTATCTGCTCTTCAACTCCGTCTTAACTACTCCTCAAGAGGTCTATGGTCCTCAAGACGTATCCTCAGCTACTTCTCAAAACGTCTACAATCCTCAAGAGGTATCAACTATATCTCAGGAGGTATCCGCCCCTCAACTGCTTCTTAACTTCTCTTCAATAGGTATATAATCCTTAAGGGGACTCCTTAACTACTTTGCATGAAGTATCTGGTATTTAACTACTTCTCAGGAGATACCCGCTCCTCCACTGCTTCTTAAGGGGTATCTGCTCCTTAACTATTTTACAAGAAGTATTTGCAGCCGCCGTGGGTCAGTTGGTTAGTGCGTTGGACCTCGAGTCGAAAGCAGCGACCCAGGTTCAAATACTGCCTGTAATAACACCTAAAAAAAATAACGGGAAAACTCGTTTTCTGTTTCGGTGGCTGTCCTCTCAGCTGGAAATGGCAAACCTCTGAGTGTAAAAATTGCTTATGAAAGAGCTCCCAACCTGCCGTTCGGAACCGGCATAAAACTGTAGGTCCCTTCCACCCGCGTACAAATTCTCACGCACAACACGGGTGGTTGCGGGAAGCTAGGCCTTAGTCTCGCGTAAGCGGGCTGTCATGCCAGTCAATTATTAATTATTATTTGCTCTTCAACTGCTTCTTAACTACTTCTTAAGAGGTACGTGCTTCTCAGGGAGTATCTGTTTCTCAACTATTACTCTTGAGGTATCTGCTCCTTAACTACTTCTCAAGAGATATCTGCTACTCAACTGAATATTTGAATATTTTGGGAAGTCATATCTCTTCAGTTTCGGAAGTATATACCCCGGTCATGACCCTAGATCCTGCATGTTCCTAATAGTTGACAGCATATAAATGCTTTCATAGAGCTCAACCAAACCGCATTAATATCTCGCGTAATGGGGTTTATAATTTTAAAGCTATCAGCGAGAAAAGTTTACAAACTTTGTGACAAACAACTACAACTGTAAAGAGTAGCACTAAATTAGTTATTTTCAACCTTTACCATGGTGACCAATTTTTAGATAGCTTTGCTTAACAGTCGGCAACTGTGTCATAAAAGAAACGTTAATTCCAATCTTTTGGAAAATCAATGATAAGTACCTAACAACTGGACACAATCGAACAAACAAAGTGGAAATTCAACAAACTACAAAAATTTGATCAGAATATTCGTAAAATCGCATACTGCGGCATGCAATATTCGGTCTAAAGTGGTTCAAGATCATAATTGTGTGTATGCCTTGTACAGGCGACCTTGTTGAGCTTCCACAGTTTTAGGTGTTTTTATTTTCGTCGGTCTCTGATACAACAATTCACGGTATCGAAATTCGATTCCCTTTGTTCCATAACGCTCTGCTGCCATTTCATCACGTGCCCATTAATGCCAGCCAGTCATTCGCTTCTACACACCCACACACAAGTTGTTCTCAGTCACTGCGCATTTTGATCTGCCTTGTTTACTTTTTGTGTATCACATTACAACAACACATACTACGAAATGGACATCCACTAAAATTGATTTTTTTTAAATTCAGCTTCTAAAGCGAACCAAAAAGCGTTAAGTGGTTGCATGCACAAACATTTCAAATTGAAAATGATTCGCTTGAGTTATATTGAAATCGACCATTGACATATCTAACCTGAGTTTTATAAAAGGGAAATCGCTTGATTCGTTAGGATGTAAATTGTTGAAAATTCAGGAACCTGCGTGAGTTCCCTAGTAAGCACCTAAGTGCACCAAAATATTTACAAATTTGCCATTTAGATTAATTTCCATCGAGAGCGAAAATGTGCTGAATGGCGCATTTCTCATGTTGCGTCATTGTTGCTGGCGCTTTGTCAACGCTGTTTTTGTTGACAAACAAACCAATTTGTGTGCGTGTGTCTGTGCAATTTGTCGATGTTATTATTCGAGAAAATTCGCGCAGAGTTGAAATGAAAAAAAATACACCGCCGAATTGCAGCTGACTGGCGGCTCATCTAACGGCGTTGAGGCGGCTTGTCGCATAGGCAGACACCCACTAATGATGCCGCACACAGGTCGATGTTTCCATTTGCGGCCAGACGCCATTGTTTATACGCACACAAACAAGCAATGACTGCATGACATGTGTGCTTGTGAGTGTATAGGTGTGTGTGTGTTTGTGTGTGTGTGTGTATGAGTTTGCTTTTTACAATAAACGCAAATTGTGCTCACTTTGTGTGTCGCCACCAGAAGACAATGCAGCGCACTAAGCTCACACACACACACACACACATATACAAACATTGAAACGAATTCACCTTCTGGCGTCTCGCAAATGTTTAACCACCACTAGAGGGGTCGGCCAGCTGGCCTCACCGCCACGCTCAAACACAACAGTCAGTTGGACAGACAGACCGATATTGAGTTGTCCCCCGAGTGTCAGCAGCCCATAGCGAGTGCTGTGTGCGCTTGCTGTATATATATGTGTGTGTTTGTGTGATTGTGTGCGCCCAGCATTGAATGTCAATTTCGTTCTGGTTATTTGCCACAATTACGCTGTCATGCCAAAAATTTACAGAGTCGATTTTACCTTGTCATTGTTTACTTTTTCGATACATACTTTTGGGCGCATATGCTCGGCACACGCTTTGTCTGTCCGTCCGTCCGCTGGTCGATTGGTTGGTTAGTCGGTTGGTTGGTTGGTTGGTTGGCTCGTGTGGGCCACTGCATGCGCTGCTGTTCTGGCAGACTTGATGACATTATTTGCGGCCTGCGGACGGACACATTTTCGTTATTTTCGTTAATGCAAAAAGTAATATGGCAACATTTTGTGGCAAATGCTGAAATGGCTTGTTGTGATTTTGATGGGTGGTTGAGCGCTGCGGCAAAGCGGTTCTTTTGTTGAAAGCTACATAACAGCTTTTCATTTTCGAGCGAATCAGTTGCACAGTTTTAAATATGTGTGTGTGTGTATGTGCGTATACATGTGCCATTTTATGCCTTCACTTTGCCCAAAATGCATTTAAGTCAACCAGTTTTGTTGCTAATGCTGAATAGAGTTCTTAATTAAATTGTGTCAAAAATCTGAAAATAATTAAATTTAATTGTAAAACAAAAATAGAAATCAATTTGCAATATTTACCAGTTATTGTTGGCTTTCTCTGAAAATATGAAAGCATCACTTTGATGAATTAATAATCAATAGTTCCCATCAATATTGAAATCGTTTTTGATTATGCATTGAAAATGGTTTTGGTGAACGGGACAAGTGGTAACTTTTATCATCTACTTTGTTCTGCTCCTTAATTGTTATGCCAAAAATAAACTTCAAAACAGGTGAAAGTGTTTTAATTTAGTATCGACTGACAGACTCAAATTATGAACCTTGATAAATGTAATCTTGACATTCTTTGTATATTACACCGTGCGACAGCATTTTTCACACCGGAAAAAATCCATATGGGCGTGAAACTAGAGACCAAACATAGTAATACTGCGTACTCAGTTTTTCATTTCTACATCGTTTGTCCTTTTAAAAGGACTTCAAAATTTTGAAGGGCAGAGAAAAGAAAAAATATATAAAAAATACTTAACCTAGCTAGAATATGACGATATGTATATCACATGAAAGAGAAAAGGCTCAAGAATTTAAATAAAACTGATTTTTTATCTATTTATAAAAAAAGGATATGAAAAAGGTCCTTTGAAAATTTTAATCCTTCATATCCTTGAAAATTTATGTAGAATTTTATTGAAAAGTAAGTATGTTAAAACCCAAAATCAAAATGTCAAAATTGCATTATTCTCGCTTCATTGATTTTGTATCTATTTATTATTTAAAATACTGATACTCACATAAATTAGAATTTGTGTTCTTCATTAGACTTGCAGCTTCCGCCTTTTTTTTTAATAACTTTCGAACTAATAAAGTTAGAGTAATGAAATTTTGAAACGTGCTCAGAGAGATTTGGAATTTTAACATACTTACTGTTCACGAAAATTCTATGTAAATTTTCAAGGATATAAAGGATTAAAATTTTCAAAGGACCTTTTTCATATCCGTTTTTTACAAATAGATAAAAGATCAATTTTACTTAAATTCTTGAGCCTTTCCTCTTTCATTTTAAGTTAAGTATTTTTTATATATTTTTTTTATCCCCTTCAAAATTTTCAAGTCCTTTTAAAAGGACAAATGATGTAGAAATGAAAAACTGAAATTTGGTAAAACTATATTCGGTCTCTAGTTTCACGCACATATGGATTTTTTCCGGTGTGAAATATACTGTCGCACGGTGTTATCAGACACCCGTCAGCCATAGACAACAGTAGAACCATTACACAAGGGTGGGCTGAAAAGTTTCCGACCTAACAAAGATACAAAACATTTTTCTTCAAATTAATTTTTTTCTATTTTTCTACAGTCTCCTTGTAAGTCTACACACTTCCCTAAATTCTGATATGTTTCACCTAAATTGCGCTAACAGAGCATTGAAAATGTTCATTCGAACACGTTGTTGGTCTAATATGAGCATCGCGCAGACCGGCTTTGTCATGTCTTAATTTTAATTCAATATGTGACAAACACGTTCTTTGGACACATTCATGAACTTTGCTATCTCTTTCACTTAAATTGACAGCTGTCTAGCACCATTTGGTGAACTTGAACTGTGTTATCGTCACTAGTTATAGTTTCTGTACGTTCCGAATGTTCATCGTCTGACAAGCAGTGTAGAACACGTCTAAACTTAGCTGCAAATACAAATATTTGATGGCTTCTTTATACTCGATTTTGTTACATTTTTACAAAAACTCTAACATCGATTCAGTCAGCCGCCGTGGCTCAGTTGGTTAGTGCGTTGGACCGCGAGTCGAAGGCAGCAACCTCAGGTTCAAATACTGCCTGTAATAACACCTAAAAAAAATAACGGGAAAACTCGTTTTCCCTTTCGGTGGCTGTCCTCTCAGCTGGAAATGGCAAACCTCTGAGAAAAAAAAAAATTGCTTATGAAAAAGCTCCCAACCTGCCGTTCGGAACCGGCATAAAACTGTAGGTCCCTTCCACCCGCGTACAAATTCAGACGCACAACACGGGTGGTTGCGGGAAGCTAGGCCTTAGTCTCGCGTAAGCGGGCTGTCGTGCCAGTCAATTAATTTAATTAATTAATTCATGAACCGGTTCGAACTCACTCTGGAACCAATGGTTCGGTTCGAAAATGATTTGGATCAAAATAATGACAATGCTAAGAAACATACTTATAATATTTTCATTATACATTTCTTACGCACATTTTTTTCAATTAAGAATTGCAAAACATGAGAATTTCTTTTTTTTTAAACAATGGAAAACAAATAAAATTGTTATGAATTATTAAGTGTGTTAATAAAATACTTTGGGCAAGTTGTACTCAAAATGATTGAAATAAATTTATACATATTTAAATATATTCAAAATGGTTTTGTTTAAATTGTCTGAATCGATTTAAACCGGAACCGCTATTGATGGTTCGGTTTTTGGTTTAATACAGAAATTCGAAAATTGTATTGGTTCGGTTTTCGTTTCAGTACCTACAAAATTTCCAAAATTATATTGGTTCGGCTTTCGGTTTGCATCAAATCACCAAAAAATCGAATGGTTCGGTTTAGAACCGGATCTCAGCCGGATAGTTCGATTTAGAACCGGTTCACAGCCTCACATAAATCAGAAAGGCTAGCGACCTGAAATATGTCGTAGGACTCTCCAGCTGGCTCGCACATCTTAAAACAAAAATTTAAGATTCATATCTGAAAAAGTTATGTTAACCCTCTAGTACCCAAGAAGGCCTGTAGACATCCTAAGCTTTAAAAAATTCTGTAAATTACACCTTATGATTTTTTTTAGCTGATTTTACACGTATGGAAAGGGGAATCTCCATTTTATAAAATAAATGTAGTCAGATAACGCTGGCACATGCACAACGGCAGTAATTGTAAGACAAAGTTGAAGTTTCGTGAGAAAGTAAGCAAATAATTATTTTTGAAATTGTGTCAGAAACAAAAATTGTTTTAAATTAATTGTGAGCCTGAATAAAACTAAAAAAATACTAGTGAGTAGCTGTTAATGTGTTTTTTGAGAAAATAAAAAAAATTATGAAAAAAAGTTGTTACACTCCTCCTACCTAACCCATACCCTAGAGTGTCTGTAGGCCTGCTTGGGATGGAAAGCGTAAATAACACAGGGCAACAAATTTCGACTTTTGGTCGGCTTTTCTGGGTTCTAGGGTAATTAGGGAGCGCTGATTTCGAATCCGCAAACCGTTTTTAAAACTTAGTTTTCGTTTTCGCAAAAAATGGGCGTGTAATTTTTTCGGATTTTCCCTGACTTTTTTTACGTTTGGGATTGTATTTTCTAAACCAATAAACCGGTTGACATCATTTTCGCCTCGTTGCATTAGCAACACCGCACGGCTTCTTTTCCAATGCAATTTATTTTTATAAGTTTTAAAATTCCGCGGTAATTGGACCTCAAAGTCGGAAAATATGGAATTTTAAGGCGTTTTCTTTGATGGTCAAAAACATGCACATTTTTCGTAAATCAAGTATCAAGTTATGTGTTAAATGAAAGCGGAAACATCATGTAATAGAACACAGCCAAATCATTTGGTGTGATTTCCATTCTTATCGAAATAATAGCAAAAATGTACCATAGTCATTTTCATCATTTCTCATACTTGTTCCTCAAAAAATTTGGGGCCTCATCACTGGTAATTTTTTTAACAAGATTAAAAACTTGGGTACTAGAGGGTTAAAAGAAATCATAAAAGCATTCAGCTGAGACTCTTATCTGTAATACTTCGTCATACTTAATCAAAAAATTATAATGTATAACAATTAGAAATCCTACAGTTTCGCAGTTCGAATGTCTAACATTCAAGTCCACTTGGGAACTCAAGGATTAACACAAAAAAGCATTATTGATGTTTGTTCCACATTGAAAATCAATCAATTTTGGTTCGGCTAATCGATTCAACTACCATAATTTTAAAATACATGAAAAAATATCAGCAAAAAGTTTACATGTTCGCCAATCCCGTCGATTTGACTAGCACCCACAACTTATCAGCAGACGTTAACGTTTTTATTGCACACTTTGCCATCGCTTCGAGCAGCAAATGTGCTGCTAAACAAAATTCGCCGTGACTTGGTGCGCGTTAAAAGGATTTATTAAAATTTTAATATGGCAATTTTTTGTTGGTTTCACTGTTAACAACTACATACACACGTCAGCCAACATAGGTGATTGCCTGCCTTTCTCGCTTTTTAGCACCTCTCACTCTCGCATACTCTCACACACACACACACACACATATGCGACGCCAGCAAACTAACCCAACAATAACGTCGAGGAAGCGCAATTGCGAGCGCCACGTTCAGAGCGTTGCATCAAAATTAAAACAATGATGTATGTATTTGCATCCTGCGAAAGCAACACCGCCACCAAACTGATATCAAATTGCATTTTCCCGCGCACTGCAGCGCGTCGGCACGTCGGCTCCCAGAGGGCAGCGTCAATATTTACGCATATTTACTGCATTTTCCACAATTTTTTTTTTGTTTGGTTTTTGTTTTGTTTACGCTTCAATTTGCGGGATGCTTTTAGTGGAAGTTCGCAACGGTTTGCTTTGGGGTCCTCATCTACTTTCTCGCACATATATATTTTTGGTATATGTTTTGTTTGCTTTTGTTTGCACAAACTTTGGGCACATTTACGTATGGCCGTGATATGTATGCATGTATGTGTGACCCAGTGTTAATATATGTAAATTTACAATATCTAATGGAAAGTGCAGAGTGCGCGCGGTTCGGGCGTTATGCAATTTTCGAAAGTAAAAACTCAAACACAATGACGGCGTTTAAATATTTATTCCATTAGAATATGGTGTGACTTCCTAGGTGCCCTACATGGGCAGTTAGATACACCTATGTCAATATTTAGACGTACAAGATCTGGAAGAGTAAATAGACAAGGTTGGCTCTAAAGAAAGGCCACTTTTAAATTTCACGGGCTACGTACATTCGATTTTCTGTTTAAGTTGATACAGTTGATATTATCAGCCATATCGCATATTTAGTTTGTTTATAAATATAAGTATAAATATTTATAAAAATTAGACATATTCTAGTAAGGCACGGCGATTGTTTGTTATCGAAAAGAAATAATTTAATTGGGATAATTGGACTTTGGTTTCGAGGTCATAACCATTTATCCATATTTCGTCACCAGTTATGACAGTTTTGAGCAAATCGATGGTTCTTTTTGGTCGAAATATATCAATTTTGTAACAAACTTTACTGTCACACATTTCATGACCAAAACATCTGAAAAAATTGCACAGCATGAACCAACCGATATAACAGCCACTCCGATCCTCAGCAACTTCTCTAATAATGATTCGACGATGTTCTATAACAAAATTCTTCACTGTTCAAGGGTCCAATCTAAAACATATTCTTTCAACAATTTACATTTACATTACATTGAATTAAATTTCTTTATTTCATTACATTACATTGCATAACATTTCTTTATATTACATTGCATTACATTACATTGAATAACATTTCTTTATATTACATTGCATTACATTACATTGCATTACATCATATCACATCACATCACATCACAGCACATCACATCAAATAACATAACATCACATTACATTACCTAACATTACATTACATTACATTACATTTCATTTCATTACATTACATTACATTAAATTACATTACATTATATTACATCACATCACATCACATTACATTACATTACATTACATTACATTACATTACATTACATCACATCACATCACATCACATCACATTACATCACATCACATCACATCACATCACATCACATCGCATCACATCACATCATATCACATCACATCACATCACATCACATCACATCACATCATATCACATCACAATGCATTACATTACATTACATTACATTGCATTGCATTGCATTACATTACACCACATCACATCACATCACATAACATCACATTGCATTGCATTACATTACATTTCTTTATATTACAATGCATTACATTTCATTACATTTCATTACATTACATTACATTACATTACATTACATTACATTACATTATATTACATTACATTTCTTTATATTACATTTCATTACATTTCATTACATTACATTATATTACATTACATTACATTACATTACATCACATCACATCACATCACATAACATCACATTGCATTGCATTACATTACATTTCTTTATATTACATTGCATTACATTTCATTACATTTCATTACATTTCATTACATTACATTATATTACATTACATTACATCACATCACATCACATCACATAACATCACATTGCATTGCATTACATTACATTTCTTTATATTACATTGCATTACATTTCATTACATTACATTATATTACAATACATGCCTGGTTATGAGTGGTATGGGAACTCTGGAATTCACAGCTCTGGGTGTTCTAATCATTAACCTTTAATTACTGGAATTAACCTCTAAAAATTAACCTTTAATTATTATTAATCATCAACCTTTAACAATGAAACTGTAACTGTACATTATTTATATTCTCATTTTTACTAACATTAATTTATTAATCTTTAATTAATTAATTAATTAAATTAGATTTCCTCTTTCTAAAACACTTTTGAGTGTTATCACGTAAACTATTAAAGTAAAATCAAAATAAATTCTTCCAAATCAATATGAATTCAACTTTTTATTGAATATTAATTAACAAACAAGCATAAAAATCAAATATAAATATGAAGTATACATTTATAACGAAAAAAATTGCCTTACTCAAAGTATCTTAAAATTTAAGCACATTGTGTGTAGACTTGCTTAGCGCATTGAAGGCAAAAATGGAACGAACAAGAATAACATTTGACACTAAATTTGCGATTGCGAGATTTTTCTTCATTTGCCCCATCGTATCTAAGGATTTTCTTGCATGTCCCAAAATCCTTCATTGGTTCATACGCCTGTAACGTCTGCAGACTTTTGAGGGCGAGATTGTTCTACATTAATTTTCAATTATTTCTAGTCGATGATGTTTCCTTCATTCTTTATTTTATTGATTTTTATAATACAATTTTAAAAAAATTATGTTGAGGAAAAATGCTAACGTAAATACTGATGCATGGTCTGACAGACCGCGATCGATTTTCAAATCGATCGTACTCACCTAATTTTTCTCCGCAATGAAAACACCACAATAGATGGTGCGTGCGCAACTGAACTTGAAGTTACTTAGTTGCCTTTGATAACCGAGCGGAAGAAAGTGGGTGATATTACGATTTGTATCTTAAACGAGGCCTCTGAGACTGCATGTCAGCTGTTAAGGTTAAGAATGATATTCGATTATGCCATCACTCCGGGTTCTCCCTTGGGCAACCAGTTCCAACAGTGGAGCTCAGGCATTCCACGTTGACACGATGTTCCAGAGCTCTATGTATTACAGAGAGAGTTCCTCTCTTCTTGGGCGTTTCACATATGTAGTACAAACTTGCTGAAGACGTCTAAGTAAGTCAAAGTACAACAAGCTGACTATAAAAAAGCATTCTGTGCACGAAGTAGTCGAGTGTTTACCAAAAACGAGAGCATAGACAATCAAACTCTTTCAGGTCGTAATCTACAAATGCCCAAGTCAAACGTATTTTCTTATAAACTTTCAAATCCCCAACAACATAATGTTGGTGACACTAAAATGTTCCTAATCTCAAAATCCTTCAACTCGAAAAGAATTTGAGCTCAATCTACTTGTGAACACATACAACTTCAACGAAGTTTCATACACTTCAATATATATTTACATCTGCTTATAAAAACACACATATGTATGCAACTACAACACCTACAGTTAATACACAAAAGCAAAGACAACAAAAGCGCCTTTAAAACATGCCGTAAATATCAGTGAGCCATAAAAGTCATTACGCATTTAATCACTAGAAGCTGACTTACATACATACATGCACGAGACGATTGAAATGCATATTTTCCAGACCAGACACAGACACAGCGAATGTAAATAAAAGACGGCATTAAACCGAATACAGTCAGACGATAAGGTTGTAAAAGCATAATTTGTAGGAACTGAAAGTGATATGGACACATTTTATGGCTCATTAAACTATTCAATGAGCTAATTCTCTTTTGCCAAGCGCAATGCTCTTTGCTCTTATTTGTACGTAAATATGTATACTACATACATGCGTTTGTGTATATATTTTATTTATTTGTACAGAACGAGTTAAAGTTCCATCTTTGATTTCAAGTCTGGAAAATATGTGGAATTGAAATGTGGTCTTTAAAATCGACATGCTTAGTTTTACTACAAGTCTAAGAATTTTCTATGTGTATGAAGTAACCAGTGACGCATATAGGATTTCATTTTGGAAGGGGCCTTAAGGGGGGGAAGGTTTGCGTACAACTTTTGAGCTGAATACCATTTGAAACCATGTTTTGTACCAGCAATATTTTTTTTTTGGGGAGTTTGAACCCCCAAAACCCCCCTATGTGCGCCACTGGAGGTAACTATTTATTGTGTTTTTATCAAGTCGTACATTTTCGCCGCTTTACATTACAGCTTCAACATTACATGACAGCTCAACTGGTTTACAGAGAAAGAAAGAAAAATAGTACTAACTCTCATTCCTACTTGCCATCAAAACAGGCCTTAGAGGCCCAACTGAATCTGATTCTAGGACAGCCACAATTCAAACAATACGTGTAAATATACAATTTTCAGAAGAGTCTGACCGATTCCCACTTTTTTGGCCGATGCCCATTAATCGGTCGGAAGGGCGAGTATCGGCCGAATAGATTCAATTACAAAGAGTTGATTTTACAAACAAACAAAAACGATGGGGCTATATTAAATATATTTATTTGTAACATATTTCTCATAAATAACACAAAAACGAAACAATTAAAATTAAAATGAAATTAACCCTTTCCGGAAATTTGTACGATATATCGTACACTTTTTTTCTAAGATTTTTAATTTGACAGCGAACGCATTTTTTATGGAACGGCTTCTTAATTTTCATTAAGCAGGCTGCGTTGTATCATTCTATTTAAAAATATAAATCATAGTAGCCGTGGCTACACAGTATGAGTGCCTTTTGTAAGCAGCTTTTTGCAAAATTTGAAAAACCAGCAAATGACGGGGCTTCTACGGAGGAATTTTTAAATATATAAATAATACTTTTTGGTAGCAACAAGCTAAACAATTTCAAAGTTTAAATCTCAGCTGATTTATAAAACTTATTAAATTTAAAATTTTTGGCGTCTAAATATTTTTCCCGAGCCTTTAAAAAAATTGTACGCTATATCGTACAAATGACCACAAGGGTTGCAAAAGGTTGCAAGTTGTGTTTGCATTTTTTTTTAAGTTATGGGTTTGGTAACAGAATTTTTGCGTTGGCATGCCTGCCACGCCCATCTGTAACCCACGTGACTAATAAAATTCGACTATTCGGCGAATTTTGAGTAAAAAATAGATTTACTAGACGATTTTGTGTTTTACTGGGCAGACACAGATTATGTAAGGTTAGACATGCGTACTTGCCACTCCAACTACTCTTATAAAAATAGGCTATATTCAGTATCTTTCTGTAAAGCTATATTCATTTTAATTGATTTTGTGTTTTATTGAGGGAAAAAGGGCTTTGCAACAACAACAACGGTTCTATAAGGCCGAATAAATGTGACTCAATTGTTTAAATACATATAATTTATATATGTTTCGATCAAAATGAAATCACGTTTGGTTTTTCTGTTGTTATAATTTATGTTTTCTATCAAAAAAATCAATGAATTGTTCATAAAACTTAAAAAACCGACACAAAAATTGCATGCATTTTTACTCCTTTGCGGACCATTGTACGATATATCGTACAAAATTGATTGAGCTGTAATTCCCAATTTAAATGATATTTTTGATATTTTGTTGTATTTTATTGCTAAAATGTTTAAAGAGTGTCAATATTTTGACAGAAAAAATTTTATCTCAAGAAATGCAGAAATTGACCGGAACGGGTTGAAGTAAAAATAAAAATTCAGTGATTTACTTCAAAAAATTAAAAAATATTGCAAACAAAAATTAAAGCAAGAAAATAGGCCGATACTAGCCGATGCCGATTAATCGGTCGGAAGGGCGAAAATCTGCGGATTCCGATTCCGTAGAAAAAATAAAACGAATAGATTCAATCACAAACAATTGATTTTACAAAACAACCAAAAGGAAGGGATATATTAAATATACATTGGTTTGTAACACATTTCACATAAATAACACAAAAACGAAAAAATAAAAATTAAAAATAAATTTAAGTAAAAATGAAAAATTGTGTAATTCAGGTTTAAAAAATAAAAAAAAAATTTTAAAACTTAAAAAGAAAAAAGGCCAATGCCGATACCAATTTTTGTGGCCGATACTAGCTAATGCCGATTAATTGCTCAGACTCTAGTTTAAACCTTTCAGATCTGAGCCTAAGTTTGCCAACCGATTTTGATTAATTTTTGGCAATGTTAAAAAATAGTTTCCGCGTAGACAATAACAACATGTCACAGGCGACTACTAAGTTGAGCTACCCACATCCAAATAATAATGGTGGCTAATAATGAATCGCCAAAATCCTATAAAATTATGAAATCACGCAAGTTCCACCCCAACTCCCCAATTTCATATTCACATTCATATTCGCTTTCATATTCACATTTCGTTTGGTGCACTGCATTGCTTTTCATATTTATTCGCTGCAGACTCTTTTATATTTATTTCCTGCCCCCCCTCGCCCGCTTTCAGCGATTTGCATTGCACACACACGGCAAAGTTTCAAACATCTATCGAAATATTTTGCTGCAACAGCAAAAAACATCAAACAATTCCCACCTCTCCCCCACATTTTTTTTTTTAGTTTTACGTCGGGCTGCGATTTGGTTTTTTGCTGCGCTGGACTTTGATTTGAGCGACTTTTGTGCACGCGGCCGTGTTAAGCCGCAACGTAAATAGCGCAACAATTGCGACGCGTCGGCCGCCGTTTGGCTGTCGATATTTCGCAGCGTCGCATTTTTGTTGTTGTGCAGTGTGCGGTTTGTTGGCGGCAGCACTAAATATTTGCATTGCGTTCTATTGGCCGTTTGCCGTTTAGGCGCGTGTGCCGGGCGCAGTTGGGCGCATTTATTGCGCGCCGTTTTGTTGTTGGCGCTCGCCAACAGTTTCACGGCCATTTGCATTCATATTTCACCAGCATTCACCGGCCGCTGCTGGTGGCGAAACGATTTGCATGTTTTGGTCGTTGCTTGTTGGTTTTGTTTTTGCTTTTGATTTTCCCTTTGATTTTCGTTTATTTTTTTTTTGTTTTTGCGCTACGTGCCGCTTACTGTTGGCCATTTTCAAATGCTGACTTATGTAGTTCGCAGTATTCTAACGAAGATTTACGTTCGCCATTGAATGTTCAAAATGGACAATTGGGATTTGCCGGTTTGTATTTGGTTCGTATTCACATAAACATACAATACATAGGTATGAATATTTGTGCATACGACACGTATGTGTGTGTTTGTAAGTTTAAATCATTTGAATTGCTGTGCGATATTCATGGCAAATTTTCAGTAACCGTGTTTGAGCAATCACATACAAATCTAAGCACGGAGGAAGGAACATGACAGGATTGGCCCGCTTATCACGTCGGTCCACTGTTGACGTTCAACTGACGCTTTCTAGATTATCCAATAAAAAAGTTGTTGAAATTGTTATTGTTTGAGAATTTATAAGTTAATGATATTATTTTTCTTACTTAAATTGAAAGTCTTCATGGAAGCAGCTGAAGCTATGTTTATTTGCTTGTTTACTGCTTTGGAATTGGCAAAATCAAACCACTTAAGTGGATCGCTTTCAGTCAATCACTTATTCAAAAAAGAAGCTGATGAGCATACAACTTTTTCTTAAAATAAAAAATATAATAAAAAAATAATAATCTTTATTCGATTACATGATCTATATAAAACCTGTCTCTATGTTGAAACGTGAAAAAAATAATAAGGCTTCACTGATCACGACTTACAGCTCATTAAACTATCAACATACTTAAAATTATTTTGCTTCTTGTTGTGACATTTTGATAGGTTAAGTTGTTTATTTTAAGTTAGGTGAGTTTAGTAATTTATTTTATTTTATTTTATTTTATTTTATTTTATTTTATTTTATTTGATTTGGTTTGATTCGATTTGATTTGATTTTATTTCCCCACGGCCTCTCTCCCCCCACATACCGCGCGAGGTGGTGTCCATTACAACTGAATTTATTTATTTTATTGTATTTTATTTTATTTTGTTTTATTTTATTTTATTTTATTTTATTTTATTTTATTTTATGATATTTTATTTTATTTTATTTTATTTTATTTTATTTTATTTTATTTTATTTTATTTTATTTTATTTTATTTTATTTTATTTGGTTTGATTTGATTTGATTTGATTTTATTTCCCCACGGCCTCTCTCCCCCACATACCGCGCGAGGTGGGGTCCATTACAACTGAATTTATTTATTTTATTTTATTTTTTTTATTTTTTTTTTGGTTTTATTTTATTGTATTTTATTTTATTTTATTTTATTTTATTTTATTTTATTTTATTTTATTTTATTTTATTATTTAGCTTAGGTTAAAGTGGTTACCAAGTCACGGAGGTATTTCGACTGATCTCAACTTGCAAAAATTGCGCGCTGCAGGACAATTGTCCATAGAATGATTAAGAAATTAGTTTGGTCAGAGATTCCGTCAATCCTAACTCCTAGGCAGGTCACAGTTGACGTGCGGATAATATCTGTAACTTGGATACGAATTTGGGAATTTATAGGTAGCACTACTCGGCTACCAACGTCTGGAAAACGGAATCCTTCTGCAGGCAATTCAGAATCTACTATTTGTCAAAAGCTGCATAATCGAAGCAGAGAGCTTTGCCGTTCGCTTGATTTCTACTGGAAAAATGAATTCAAGCGACGATCATCACTATCTACGTTATATATATTCGCCACCCTAAAAGCATAAGAATCTAAACTAGTAAACTCGGCGATAAACCGGAACAAATTTTTTTCTGCTAAGTTCTCTTTTTCTGTTAGGTTCGCGATCCCTGAAAGCATTAGAATCCAAAGTAGTGAAATCAAAGATAGTAAAGATATGTCGCGCTTCTTTGACATCCATCGACCAGAACAAAGTATTTTTCAGAATAGTTCTCTTTTCCTATTAGGTTCGTGGTCCCTGAAAGCATAAGAATCTACGCTTTGTCCATCGACCGAAAACAAGACTCTTTCTGCTAGGTTCTCTCTTTCTGCTAGATTCCTGGATCCTGAAAGCATTGAAATCCAAAGTAGTGAAATCGAAAATTCTAAAGAAATGTTGCGCTTCTTTGACGTCCATCTACCGGAACAAAGGGTTTTTTTTGTTAAGTTCCCTTTTCCTGTTAGGTTCCTGGATCCTGAAAGCATTGAAATCCGAAAAAGTTAAATCGAAAATTGTAAAGAAATGTCCCGCTTCTTTGATGTCCGCCGACCTGAACAAAGACTCTTTCTGCTAGGTCCTCTCTTTCTGCTAGATTCCTGGATCCCGAACGCATTAGAATCCAAAGTAGTTTAACAGAAAATTGTGAAGTAATGGCGCTTTTACTTATGTCCATTTAAAAAAGTCCTTTTCTGCTGGATTCTTCCTTTTGCTATGTTTCTGGATCCTGAAAGCATTAGAATATCGTCTGCGATATTAATTTTTACATTTTTGGGAGGACATTACTGGCATCTTTGTACTGAAAGTTCAAAATAAAAAAACTATTCGAAAGGAGAAAATTATCTTCAACAATTTGATACTCATACCTACACCATTGCACTAGCACAAATTTTTATATAAATGTTTTAAAATGTTTATGTACTTAAAATGTTAAAGATCTTTTGAAAGGATCAAAAACTGAGTATTCTATGTCTCTATGCAGGGGCGTAGCCAAGGGAGGGGTTTAGGGTGTCAGAACCCCCCCCATAGCCTATAATTTGTCAACATTTTCAATCACTATGCATCGTATGTACGTTCCCACATCAGCAAAAAGGTCTTTTCATCTTTAAATATTTAAAAGAAATTAACTAAAATTAACAAAACCCTTTTTTACCGAAACTAATTTGTTTTTTTAATAGTCACGTTTAGGCTTAATGCAGCGATTTGCATGTTCTAAAAACATGTCTAAAGAGTAGTTTAGTTCGTCGACCGGAATGTCCTTCAGGATGTCGGTACAAGCCTTTTTGATGGTTTCTACGTTCTCAAAACGCTTTTTTCATCGGCAAATGCATTCTTTGAAAAGGTGAAATTCGCACGGTGCCACATCATGTGAAAAATTTATCGTGAGTTTTAATCAAAATGGTAGCGAAAGCGCCTGGGATCACCCAGGTACATTTGTATAAAAAATTACAAAATTCAAGTTTAAACATGAACAAAATGTCAAAAAAAAAATATTTTTTCATGTTATTGAAAATTTCCTTCAAATTTGTGCAGATATTAAACATGAATATTAAAAAGATCACCCGGGTGGGTATAAGTAAAGCGAAAGTTAAATCCAATTTCAAGAATTTCAATGAAGAGTTTGGCTAATCTTTTATTAATTACCGCCCAATTTTGATCTACGGTGATCGCGGATTCAGTTGGCTAACACGTTGGTCATCATTTAAGTTCTGGCAATCGTTTTTAAATCGCTTTTACCACTTATGAACTCCACCACGGTATAAACAAAAATCACCATAAACTTGGTTCATCAATTTAAATGCTTCGGTTAAAGTTTAACCATTTTTAAAACAATAGTTAATATTGGATCTTTGTTCGATGCATATTTTTGTACGATGACACAAAAGTACTTCCACTTCAGATGCAATAACTTCGCTTTCAGTCCACCAAATTTCATGAAATTTATACTAAAAATCAGGAAAAAAATTTAATTTTTAATGCATTAAGTCACGTAAGCCACAACAAAATGCCCTATTTGGAAAGTGCACTTTACTTTAAAAAACATGTAATACTAAACTGGCAAAAAATTTTTTTTTAAAACCCCCCCCATGCCCAAGTTCTGGCTACGCCCCTGTCTCTATGAATGATATCTAGTTTCCCGTGCGACTTTTGAATGAGTCAAAAGGACTTCCGCTCGGTGTAATATTTGTACTAAAAATATTATTTCAAACTATACTCAAATACTACGCAAAATATGAAGAGTATCAAACATAAAGAGTCTAAAACATATAAAAGTTTACAACACAAAAATCAAATCAAAAATTCAGTTATTACAGAAACACCATTTTGAATTTCGAAATGTCTAACCATCCAAAGTGGTTCGTAAGTCAAAGACCTTAGCAAAGCCTATAGAATGCACTTTAGAATTTTACTCTCGAAAAGTGTGAAACAATTTGAAAATATAATTTGTAACTATTGTGTTTACTTCTCTAAAAGTAGAAATGTTAGAAGCTTTTGCTGAGAAAGAAAAACGAAAGAGTAAAATCCAAAAAGAAATCACTAATTACTTTGAATGAAAAAACCAAAAATATAATCATTTGTGTATAAAAAATTGTTATAAACCGAAGTGATTTTCTGATCCCATCTGGATTCGCTTAAAGTTTGACAATATCTCAATTCCGAATTCCACATGCTGTGAACTTTATTTTTTGGTTGTTTCTCTCTTGAATTGTTGAATTTTTGTAAATATTGCAAAACAATTAGCAGTCAACAAAAAACGCGAATTGCTAAAAAAAAAACAAATCAAAAAGTTCAAACACAGTGAAATGTATCATTGGGTGATCGTTTTAATTGCCACAACAGACAACAAGAATGTCGAAAAAAACCACAAAATAAATAAATTTAAAGCCGGCAAGTAATGACGACAGCTGCGTCCAACTGTTCCGCGGGCAGTTAATTGCCCCAATTACGCAGTGAGCAGCGATTGAATATCTCAAATCGCAGACAAATGATGTAATTATATATTTTTGGTTACTCACGCTGTGTTTGCTGTGCTGACATTGACAGCGATTCGATAATTCATTAAAGTCAATAAATGAATGTGAGGCACGTTTGACTGTTCTTTGTATGTGTGTGTGTGTGTGTGTGAGCGAGGATTTTCCAAATTAGAGTAAAAGCAAACATTTGGACCGGGAAAAATCTGCACAATCAGCAATTCGAGAACTGTCTTGCTTGCTTTACGAGCAGGGCGAAGCGTCTAAACTGCTCAACCGCAGCTCAACGCGATGTGGAAGGTAAGCAAATCTCGGTCTGACTTGCGCCAAAGGACTTTGTATGCAAATGTATTGATTTAAGTGAAAGACAAATTTTAAGTAAATTTCGCATGTAAAGCCGCACTAAAGACGGCTGACTTACACACACACACACACACATTGGCATTGAACAGTGACTGTGTGTGTGTGTGTGTGTGTGAAACTACTGCGACAATTTGCGTTGGCAATCAAATCCCAACTATTAGCATATCTAATGCTATGAAAATGGCCGCTGTACACACACCCACACACACACACACTCACCCACGCATCCATACGTACAACCAACCTTGCGCTGAGTGGGTGGAAAAGAAGCCCGAGCCGCAAGCGAAGCGAGCACAGCATTCAATTTGTCAGCACACAAAAGCAAAGCGGCTGCACCTCACGCTCCGCTTCGTTCGCCACTATTGAAAAGTTAATCATTTGTGGGATATTATCAATCCATTTCGGGTTACCATGAATGATACATGTGGCCCGAGTACTCGTGCAAATAAGCACGTCCCGGTGTGAGCCAGTCCCCAGCCAGTCTGCATGAGCGCGTGTGCGTATGTGCGTATGTGTGTGTGCGCTTATAAGGTCATCATTACCTACGGTTAGCAGGCAGCAACAGTAAACCGCTCATATGTCGAGTCGAGCGCGGCGCAGCTGGGCCGACCATAAGGCAGCTTATGGCAAACACTTTGCATTACACTAATTCAAATACAATAACAAAATCAGGCAAAAGACCCAAATAAGTTGAAGCTTCATTTTAGATTTTATCCTACAACTTACACGATAAGAAAATGTGAGTACACATGCGTTACACTTGCACGCATATGTTGGCTTGTGTGGGTGGTGTGCGGTGGCTGTCGGCGCCCAGTCGGTGACAGGGTCACGCTCACGTACTACGTGTCGACTGTGTAGTTTAAATATTGAAACGACCATCGGTATACCCATCGGATATTGGGATTGCAATATTGTTGTTGTTATCGACACTCAAATGTGGCCAAATGAAGGAGTTTTTGCTGCAATTTTATTTTATTTTATATCGAAGGATTTCCTCTGCCTAATCGCCTCGTTTTATTTGCGTATAAAAACCTTTTCGAAGTGACATAAATGCCAAATTACGCTACAATATAGGAATCACAAAAACATAAAAACTTGAACTTAACAAATTGAGTAGCAATATCGAGCCTCGATAAACAGACAGCAATGCGGCATATAACACCGTGCGACAAAAATCAAAAAATTTCAAAACACACGAAAAAATCAATATACTTGCGAAACTAGGGGCCAAATGTAGTAAACTTGCGTTTTTAGTTTTTCTCTCTGACGTCAGGATTTTTTTTAAAGGACTTTGAAATTTCGAGGACATGTTTATTTCAAAAAATTATTTTAAAAATTGAGCGTATTGTAGAATAACAATATGGGTATCAAATGAAAGAGAAAAATCCTTAGAATCTTAGAAAATTTTATGTTTTGGTGCAAAAGGGTGAAGAGGTATTGAAAATGTCCTTTTAACTTTAAACTAAACTTTATCCTTGAATATCCTTGCAAATTTCCAATAGTTTTTTTTTTAATATATCTTAAGGACTAATACGTACACTACTACATCCTTGATTTTCGTTCTTCTAACTTTATTAGTTTAAGATATAAACATTTTCAATACCTCCTCGTCCTTTTGCACCAAAACATTAAATTTTCTAAGATTCTAAGGATTTTTTTCTTTCATACCCATACCCATATTGTTATTCTACAACACGCTCAATTTTTAAAATAATTTTTTGAAATAAACATGTCCTTGAAATTTCAAAGTCCTTTAAAAAAAAATCCTGACGTCAGAGAGTAAAACTAAAAACGCAGTTTTACTACATTTGGCCCCTAGTTTCGCAAGTATATCGATTTTTTCGTGTGTAAAATTTGTTGTCGCACGGTATAATTTGTGGAGTTTCTTGGAACATTTTCTTGGAACAATCAATGTGGCCGTGTAATGAAGTTGGAGATCTTCTAATCTCAGGCGGTCTAGAACCTCAACTTGCTAAGCAGATAGACAGTCTATTCGCAAAGCATGATGAATAGACTCAGGTCTGTGAAGTTGGGACTATTGTCGCAGTTGCCTAAGTGTAGAAGAAGACTTTCTCTCTCTAGATGGAGATAGATAGCTCTAGTCTCTCCTTTCTTTAGTAATTTAGATGACCTTAGTACAGGCAATATAAGAGACCTGTCAGGTTTCTTCCATCAATCCAACACGCATTCCTTATGGCAATCCTTTAAAAGGCTCCTATTTTTTGTTATTAATGTCCCAACTTATGGCCCAAGTGTGTTCTGCGATAAAATCCCATGCAATGACAACCACTTCAACCTAATACATCCCAACCTATGTTACGCATTTACTTAGATTGAATAAAATTACCTTAACTCCCAAAAGTGAACCTCACCCTGTATCAAAAGATTTTCGTTTCTAATAGTTTATGTATTCATCTCATGGCATATAAGAATTCGTTTGCTTTAAAAATTTAATTGAAATAATTTAATAATTTAATTAAACATTTTTGAAGTATACAAACTTACTTTGTTAACCCTTTCGCTACAGGTTTTTACTGGGAAAAGTTAAAATTTTATATTTTACATCTTAGGCTGTTATGTGGGTATATTAGCAACATTAAATAAGACATTTTTTAATTTTTATACTCGGACCCTGTCTTTTAGAGTGTTTTTCTATGAGAGCAACCACATCGTTGAGGCTGTAATAATTACTTAAGGGGCCCGAACACTGTAAACTGCGATTTTTCATATGTTTTTTATTTTATTTATTAAAAAAAAACGGACGTTCCGATTTACATGAAACTTTACACATATGTTAATAAATGTTTAGATTATCGAAAAAAATTTTTTTTTTTTTTTTGGTTGCCCCTTTCAAAACTTAAAACGCGATTATCTCGAAACCATGTTTTTTGACCGCGTTGACAGCATAACTGAAAAAGTTTTTATCCGATCGACCTGATTCAAATTGCATTCTATTCGGGAATAGTGTCGCTTCTGCTCGACGTAGCCGTTTTTCGATATATGCCAAACTTTTTTTTTTATAAATAATTTAGTGCAAAATTTTACGCGAAAAAAACAACTTTTTCTTCAAACAGCCGCCATTTTTTTTCTAATCAATATTTTTAAAATCCCCTACGTCAAACAGTAGCCAGTAATGTATATTTCAAGAATCTTTTTTGTTTTTTGCTCTAGGAGGCTCCGTTATGCTGATTTGCTGTCAACGCGACAAGGGTCATTTTAAAAAGACGACATTTTGGATCAGCTACAGAATACAAACATGGCCGCCAAAAAAAAAAAAAAAATTGTTTTCGATAATCTAAACATTTATTAACATATGTGTAAAGTTTCATGTAAATCGGAACGTCCGTTTTTTTTTAATAAATAAAATAAAAAACATATGAAAAATCGCAGTTTACAGTGTTCGGGCCCCTTAAACATAAAAATTTTTACGTATAACGAAAATTTGAATATTTCTTCATTTACTTCAGCCAAAATTAAAAAAAAGAATTGGATACTTTCTTCTATTCTTTCTTCTATTGAAAGAAAACGTCAAATTAAAAAGTTCTATACTTCTCTTCTTTAAACTTTAATATTCAGTTTATTAATTTCGTGTTTTTCCTAAAGCTTCAAACTATTCTAAAGACCAACAAAAAATGTATTCTTGGAACCATAGAGGATGCAGACGTCCACAAAGTAGCATGTTGCCATATGGTAACAAAATAGCGAAAGGGTTAAAGAATTTTTGCAAATTGTAACTTAAACCCAGAAATGAACCTCAGGAACTCTAGCCCAGAGTCCGACCGACCGACCGATTCCCACTTTGTTGGCCAATGCCGATGCCGATTCCGTAGAAGAAATTAAATGAATAGATTCAATCAAAAACGGGTTGTTTTACAAAAGAACGAAGGGGCTATACTAAATATAAATTTGTTTGTAACATATTTCACATAAATAACACAAAAATGAAAAAATTAAAATGAAAATGATATTAAATTAAAAATTAAATAAAAATAAATATAAAAATTAAAAATGAAAAAAAATTAAGCAGAAATTAGAGTCAAAAAGGCCAATGCCGATATCAATTTTTGTGGCCCATACTAGCCGATGCCGTTGCGGATTAATGGGTCAGACTTTACTCTAGTCCTCTACTTTTAGTTAAAAATTTCAATTTTAAAGTATGCATACTTACTTTGTCAATAAATTTTTACAAATTGTAACTTAAACTCAGAAGTGAGCTTCAGGAACTCATTTGAAAAAAAAACTAGTTTACGTATTAATCCTCTACTTTTAGTAAAAGATGAGCGGAAATATTGTTAATTTTTCTTATTTATATGCGCTTTCTTCGAATAATGTTCATAAATTGCGAAAAAAAAATTGCAAGCATAAAGTTCATAAAAAGTCTGAATAAAAACTGTGTCCAGTGTTATACGTAAAAGAAAGCTTACACTTTAAATGAAAATAAAGCTAACTGACAGTCAATTGGAAGGAATTCTGAAACAGGGCAGTGGATGAGTGGAGATGATGATGCTTTTTCCGAATTCAGCAAACAAACTACAAGTTCTGAAGTGACAAATTTAACTGAAGTGATACAGGCGACGAATATTTGAAAGCTCAAACTGAAAGCATTTTCATTGGTCAGAACGGAAGTATTTTTAATATATAAGACACAAATAAGGTCAACAAATATTCTGAACGGAAAAGTAGATGCAGTGGTTTCGTCTCCAGGTATGTAAAGACAGCAAATGTACTATAATGATGGAACTTTATAGAGTTCCAATTAATTAATTAATTATTTAGGTAATTTTTTAGGTCGGATGTGCTGGATTGCCTCAAATCGTCATGAAATATCTAACGAAAAAGTAAAGTTTAAATGCAGAAGAGTTCGGAGTGTACACAAAACTTGGAAAAAATAGGAGCCAACAGACAAGGATGAGCTTTTTGCACATCGGGCTGCTAATGACATTGAGCCATCAAATCAGATCAAACCATCAAAATTACAAAATATTTTGGGATAAACTGTACAAAATAACAATATTCAAATCAACCGCGAGTGCCACATATTTCGTAGAACTTGTAGGACTTCTACTTGAAGCATTCAATCAAAGACAATATAAATAATTATATTCTAATCCTATTAGAATTAATAGTAATTCTATTATCTTTGATTCATTGTTGCTAAAACTTCGTTCTCATGTGGGATAAAGTCAACCACAATAAAAAAGACTTGCCGAGGGCAACCAATTGAACTTGAATGCCACTTAGTGCTTACTTTGAGGTTGTTCATCAATAATTCAACACTCATTCATATAATTTTGCATTTATTTCACAGGTATTTAGCCCGGGGAGCAAAATGGCAACTCTCGCTTGGAATTTTCGCCTCAGTCTTGCAAATAAATAAATAAATAAATAAAACTTGAAACATGCGATTCCACATGGAATGAGCTGCATTGCATGTACTTGTCTCCCTTGAATGAAGACGAGTGCCGAAAAAGTTCCTTAACCTTTTACAATAAAACTAGCTTACCCCCACTGTGCTGGATGCATTTTCGACAAACACACCAGGATTCGATTTTCATCACACCGTTGCTACTGTATAACAACTACAAAAAATTGTATAGCTTTGTGTCATCATAACTAATACTTCACTGCTGTTGATATCGCATCTTATGGCAGCAGGAGCAACGCTGAAATATTGCGAGCTAACATCTCAAATTGCGAGATGTTTTGAAAGATTTCGTAAATAAATAAATAAATGTCTGTCATATTAAATAATGACTGAATAAATTTTTGATTATACAACTCGTTGGCATACCCATAGTTTTAACACTGGAAGAAAAATTAATGAACTATGCTTATGTTTTTTTTAAAACTTTTATTAATATGTAGCATTTAGAGATAAGTTGAAAAGTCCTGAATTATACAATTTTTTCAGTGCTTTAGAGATCAATCGAACTTTGAGTCATAATCGTTTATTCTCTGTTACGGTACATCGAACAAATTATTCATCAAATGAACCAAGAGCCAGATGTATCCGCCTTTGCAATATGTACAGCCCATTTATAGATTTTAGTGCAAGCGAATATAGATTTAGATAAGCCTTATTTGGTCTTTTTAAATAATTATTTAAGAACTTATTGTTTCCCATAGTCTGTAAGTAATTCAACTGTAGACTGAATATACATAAAAATAAAAAATTAAAAAAATTGTGCAGCTGAAAAAATGTATGTCGGTGACTTAAACTTTCACTGGTAAAATTAAAAATTTTCTAAAACACAAAATCAATTTAGCTGAGGCAAAAATTTCCAGCAGGTAGAAAAGTTGTGTTGAAATCTGAACTTAGACGTGAGGTGTGGAAAAGGGTGAATTTGGTTTCTTCCATAGTTAGAGCTATGCTCACTAAAAACGTCCTAAAAGGCGTAAAATTCTGCTCAGCTGATGACTTTACTGATTTAAAAAAAAACTTGGGATTTCGCCTCCAACAGAATCTCTCTGTTTACTTTTTCGCCCTGAAACTGACGGAGTTGAAACCAGCGTTTCGCTGATGCAAAATGTTAAGGAGGTTTATTTATTTCTGTCTCTTTCTAGTTTGTTGAAAAATTTCCAATAGTCCTGTTGATTGAAATTAAATAAGTTAACGAATTTTTGTTAACTTCAATATTTCCGAAACTTACCTCATGTGGGACGTCTCCAAACCAGAAAGATATAACAGATTTTAATAGTGTTTATAGTTTGTTTTATGTGGAAATTTTGCCCCACTACCTGACGCACAGTATTGACAACTGCTGTCTAATATTTAACTTTCATACATCTCTCCAAACTTATATCTTATAAATGTTATTAAAAAATGTTTCATACTTTTCATGTCTTTTGCAGTTAAAACACTTTCTTCACATTCAAACGGAGCCTATTTTAAAGCTAATGAACTCAGACCAATAAGGTCTATTACACCGTGCGACAGCATTTTTCACACCGGGAAAAATCCATATGTGCGTGAAACTAGAGACCAAATATAGTAATACTGCGTACTCAGTTTTTCATTTCTACATCCTTTGTCCTTTTAAAAGGACTTCAAAATTTTGAAGGGGATAAAAAATAAAAAAAATATAAAAAATACTTAACCTCGTTAGAATATGGCGATATGTATATCAGATGAAAGAGGAAAGGCTCAGGACTTGAAATAAAATTAATTTTTTATCTATTTGTAAAAAAAGGATAACCTTAGATGTACAATAAAGTAGCATATATCCTTTCATACTCACATTCTTCACGTTCTCAAGCTAGAACCACTTATTGTAGCAATCATGTAAATTCATGTTTAATGCAAAAAAATTGCTTCAAACTAGAAAGCAAATTTTTTTTTTTTAATCCAAAACAAATGTCACACACATTGTTGCAAGTCTTGCTTTACATACCACCAAGGTGCAACATCTGCTCTCTACTGCAAACATATCAGATAACAACACTTTTTACTTCCGCTTACTTTCCGTTGGGTAACCCAAAAAAGAATTAAAGCGAAAAAAAATGGCAAGCAAAAGAACGCCAAGAAATATGAAACAATATTTTACACATTCACACCTTCTGCTCTCCTGACAATCTGCCAAGTTGGTGGTCTGCAAGGGTTCAACAGTAGCAGCACAACGAGCAACAGTTGCCCCCCACCTCCCTTCCAGTTGCTAATGCATTCCACATTATTTTAACCGTCTTTAGTCAACTTGACTGCAGTTTCGTCTACACATACTTTTTCCTTACTTTGCTACTTTTCGAAACATTACCAGCTCGCCTTCCACTTGCCAGCTGCCACTTTAACTTTTTGCCGCACACACATATCTATATTTGATATAATATTTATGTGAGCCGGAGTGTGTGTGTGTGTGTGTGTGTGTGTGCCGAAAGCTTGGCGCAAAGTACGAGTATGTTGTGTATTATGGCGAATATAGGTTGGCTTTTGGCATTTTTGCAAATTCTATGCAGCTTCCAGTTAGATGCTTTAATGGCGCTAACCACAACAACGCAATACATGAAAAATGCATGTAGAAGAGATACAAGAATTGAAGAGATTCTGAAGATACGCGATGATGTTACTTTGGAAATATTTTGCACATATTTTAGATATTCTGACTAAAACACTTATGGATGCATTATTTTTATACTCAGTACTGGGCATCAAGGATATTTTTATCCTTACCAGAACTACCTATTTAGCTTCAATGAGACAATAGATAGTCATAATGTGGAGTTGTGTTTAATGGTGCTTACTCCGGCCCTTAATCGCCACATCTGGTAATAACACTGCACAACAAAATCAAATTTTTTTTTAAATAACAAGGTTCTGACAACGGATTTTGGTAGAGGGGGTCAACAAAAAATATTCGTGTATCGGCGTTTTGAAAGTTTACGTCTGAATTTTTTTTTAGAGGGATGTTTCCTTTGAAATTCCCTTGAAAATCCAAAATTGTTCTAATTTTTCTATTTATATTATATCTAGAGCTTTCTTCTGTACGGTGACTTATAGTGAAGTTTTGCGTTCAACATTTTTCCCATACACACTAACCCTCAAAAATCAAGTTTTGTAGGAGATTTTAGTACCAATTTTGATTAAGTACGAAATAAACAATTAAACACATTTTAAGTTTTGGCTTAATTCTGGCGTTCAAGTTAATTTCTGAGATTTGATGTATTCAGAGACCTATAGTAGAATTTTATGGCAAATATTTTCGCGGTACATTTTGTCCTTAAAAAGTCCTGTTTTACAGGACATTTTTGGCATTTTAGAAAAAAGGGTCAAGTTGACCCATACAAATAGGAGCTACAGGGTTAAAATGCTCCACAAAAATGTTCTTCCACAAAAATGTTCTTCGTAGTATTTTACATCAAATTGCTGAACACATCATATACCTAAAATGTGATGTTACACGGTTTTAGTATGCCGATTCACCATAAGAATGTGCAAAAAGGGAAAACTCTGACCCCCCTAAAAAAAAATTCAGACGTAAACTTTCAAAACGCCGATACACGTATTTTTTTTGGCCCCCTCTACCAAAATCCGTTGTCAGAACCTTGTTATTTTTTTTTGTGTTGTACAGTGTAATGAGTGCTCTGGACAAAAACCTTGGATGGAATAAGTAATGCTTTTATTTCTTCAGCAATTATAAAAGTTCTCCCGCAACTACGTATCGGTCTTCGAGAGGACGTTTTAGTCGCTTCGACCCATTCAACAAGCTGTGGTTAGGTAGATAGATTCAACGGATTCCACCATAAACTTGATTGGTACCATATCGTTCTTTTGTTTTCATGACTGTTAAACTGGCATTTAGATCGAATTTGTGTGTGTCTCAAAGCTTACTGGACTCTATGGTGGCGATGATGCTGAAGTCTTTCAGGGAGATTCAATGGTTTACACCGTAAACTTGGTGGCACAATTAGCAAAATAGTGCGACGTTTTGATATCATATCTTCTATTCGTTGAACTGGTATTTAAATTCACTTTCTGAGGCCCAGAAAGTCTAACAGCTTACTGAACTTTATTGTCGCCATGGAACTGAGGTCTTTCAAGGAAGGTGTTTCGGCACTCTGTGGTCATTCTGGTCAACCTACCCCTAACTGCGACAGAGATAGTTGAACGCGATTTGCAACCAGGCTGCGCGTTCTTCTATCGACCAATGACACGTAAAAACCGCTATAAATCTTGCGTTTTTCCAAACAGTTGCTTTGTCCTGTTTAAGTCATATTTTGGCCAAGTTTTCTTTAACAGAAGATAAGGTAGATAAGTAGATTGTTCATCCAAAAAAAAGTATCGATGTCGTCTGGATTTCCGCGGCATGTTCAGTTTACTCTGAAACTCGTAATTTGTATTATAAATTTAACCAAAAATGGTCTTCAAAAAGTCGAAAATCAATTTTGTTCAAATGCCTTGCAAAAGTCGTAGCGAAAGGGTTAATCTGCTTAACGAAATAGCGACTAACTTTGCGTCGGCAATGTTCAGGGCTGATCCCTGTTCGGCCAGTTCGTCTGTTCTTTGGTTTTCTTCAAAGGGCCTATATCCTGAGATCTAGATCAGGCCAACGAAGTTCGGAATGTTTTTCGAGTGTTTGATAACCTTCGATGTTGTTATCTTCGACTCGAATGCTTTGATGGCCGCCTGACTGTTCGTAAAGAGTTCTACCTTCTACATTCCTAGAGCTGTGGGTACAAAAGTGAATTAACTTGAACTCGAACCCTGGACCGAAAACATGTTTTCTGTTGGTAAAAGTGTGACGAACGAGCCAAATTTAGAGATTTCTTGCATGCTCACGATTTGGACTTGTCAAGACTCATTACACCGTGCGACAAAAATTAAAAAAATGTTTCACACCGGAAAAAATCCATATGGGCGTGAAACTATACACCAAATATAGTAATACTGCGTACTCAGTTTTTTATTTCTACATCCTTTGTCCTTTTAAAAGGACTTCAAAATTTTGAAGGGGATAGAAAATAAAAAATATATAAAAAATACTTAGCCTCGTTAGAATATGGCGATATGTATATCAAATGAAAGAGGAAAGGCTCAAAAATTTAAATAAAATTTATTTTTTATCTATTTGTAAAAAAAAGGATATGAAAAAGGTCCTTTGAACATTTTAATCTTTTATATCCTTGAAAATTGATATAGAATTTTCTTGAAAAGTAAGTATGTTAAAACCCAAAATCTCCTTGATCACGTGTCAAAATTTCATTACTCTAACTTTATTGGTTCCAAATATATTAAAAAAAAGGCAACGGACAAGACAACATTCATGCATTTTAGGGTTAATTTGGCTTAAAAAAATAGTAAAAATCAAGAAAAAAGGATGCAATAACATAAAAAATCAATTAATAACCTTGTCGATTCAAGTGTTAAAGAATAGCAAAAAGTTCAGTGGCGATTATTTAATTGATGCTTTGCATGTTTGCCTACATAATCAAAAGTTTCAAGCAAGCATTGATGATAAAATTTTATCAAAATCTAAAAATTTTTGTTATTTTCTTTTCCTTTTGAGACGACAACATCGACAAACTTGACTGCGTATAAATACAAGATTTAAAATATACCTCAATAACTTTTCAAATTATGCAACCATGGCTGAAAAATTATATGCCTTGAATTTTCTACGAATTTTTCAATCAGTTCGATTGCAAGTAAAATCAAATTACAAATTTCCAAGTTACGAAACTGGGGTTTTGCAACCACCACATACGAGTACACACATATGTACATACATACATATTTGCAGCTGATAGAAAATTCAACTTTTATGCTTTCAGTTTACTTTGCGTAAATGCGAAAATTGCCGAAGCACAACTCAAATGCACAAAATTTCACATTTATCCATTGAACAAGCGAACAAGCAGCGCTTCTGCTTTGTATACAGAAACTGACACTCACACACACACACACACACCACACCCACACCCACACACACACTCACAACCCATCTCTCAAACCCCACTCTTGGATCAATCTCTGCCGCAGCTCAGCTATCAAATAGACTGGGTATGCTTTTCTGTCTGCCACCATTACTTCTCTGCCTCTTCCACTTCAACACATAGAACAGCACCAACAAAAAAGTAAACAGCAACAAAAGTCCGCCCTCACACTCGCGTAACGACAAAGTGGCCGCTATTCCCGCCGGCGCGCATCAACTTTGCCGCTCGTCCTTTCCTTTGTACGGGCGATATTTTTTGTTCGTCCGCTGGCAAAAATTTCGCGCGCCCAATACGCCAAATGCAATTCAAGGCCGTAAAGGGACCGTCGCCGAATGCACACAAACACGCCGCGGCTACAACATTTCTTCCCCGTTCGTGCCGCTTCACAGTGATTCGTTCCATAGACAAAATTCAAAAAATTTATAGTCTCAGAATTTAATGATTTTGATGTCATTTGAAAGGCAAAACTCGAACTAAGAAAACCCCAAAAAATCGGTGCTAAAAATTAATTAGTGTGTGTGCAAAAGTGGCTCAAAGTTTAAACTTTTTTCACAAAAAAATGTAAACACATATTTTCTGTTTTTTAGTCTATTGAGTAAAAAAAATTGTACAAATACAAGGTTATCGAGAAGTTGCTAAAACTTTCCATATAGATTAAGAAATGATGTGGCCATTTTCGCTTTTAATGTTTTGTGAAAATTGGCAAAACTGAGGCTTTACATCACTTTTAATTCAAAATTTTTTTCTAAATTAAAAATCTGAAAATTGGCAAAACTTAGAGGAAAATATCTAAAAAGTATGTGAAAGTATGTTCCTGGATTTTTTTTCGTTTTAAGAAGCATTCTTTCTTTGTCGGATAATGTAATTACATCCTCCGATATCTTCCGATCTCAGAAAATAATTCAATTTGAAAAGTGGTCTAAACACCTGTTTTTCGACAAAATTTATTATTTTTATCCCTAAAAGTATGCAATCAGCATGAAAAATTGAGAAAACTGCAAAAAAGCAAAACATACGTCTATTATTATCGTTTTTATTGCAAAACTAAAGGGTCCTAAGACAATTTCTGTTACTCTTTGGAATTATCAATGTTGACGTTACCGAGTAAATGTAAAATCTGAAAAATCTAGCCAACACACTCGTTGCTATAGCTCACTAAAAATGACGACAATTGCAAATTTAAGTCTCAGATATTGCCAAACTAAAAAACAAAAGTTTAAGAAAAACAAAATGGAGATTTCAATTCAGCAGACCATGATTAACTAGTATACCAAATTTTATGAAGAACGGACCACTCCTTCAAATTTTGTCCCGCGGTTGTATGGAGTCGAATCACTGTGCGCTTGTGCGAAAATCATAGATTTGGCGTTGGAGTTTTCCTGTTCGGTACCTGCATGACTGCTGTGGCATTTGCGCCAGTCACGCCCACCTTTTGCTGCGCGCACTTATCTTTGGCGATTTTTTTTTCGGTTCGCTCAGTAGTTTTTTTTCGATGCGGCACAAAAATGTTAACAACAAACTTTTGGCAAAAATAAACATTGACTTTTGTAGCGGCAGTTGCGCGTCGTTTACTTTGGCTGCCAATTGGAATTTACTGCAAAAGCTTTAACAGACACAAAGTGTGTCGTGTGCAGTTGCGGCCGATTTGGCCTTTTTTAAAACGATATCAATTTTGGCTGAATATGAAATCGAATCGAAACTTTCCGTTGGGCGCATCTGGAGTTGGACGTTGTTAGTGCAGTTGGACGTGCCGCTTCGGGGCAGCTGTTGGCACATGATTTTAATTACCAGCTGAAAAGTGAAGTGTTTGCCGCTTTTTTCCGTTTCGTTCGTTATCCCTGTCGGCGCGGCTGGTTGGGCCGCTCTATTTTTAAGCTGCCGTATTTTTGCAAATTTATGATGCGTTACATGCACAACAAACGACACATTTTATTGCGTATCATCAATCAGTTTGTCAGTCGGGTTGTTTTGTCTCCTGCTGTTGTTGTTGCGTTGTCAGTGTGGCCACTAACAATGCGACAGAGCACAAGACGAAGGCGCAAAAAATGCGGTCATTCCCGGAGCCAGAAATCGCACATTGCGTTTGCACGAAATCAGTTTGCTTGCGCTAAAGTTTCTTTCTTTCTGATCTGAATTTGAAAAACTATCTAAAAAATTTTAGGGCATTTTTAAATGTATTTTTCTTTCCAAACCACAAATTTTATTTAGCACAGATCTGAAGGATCCGAGTGGAGGTCAGTGCCAATGTGATGATTGTTATATCGATTTATAAAAGATGGAAGATTTTCAAAAATCGAGACATTCATATAAAACTGTGTAGATTATAAAAAAAATTAGACAATACATATGTTTTTGCCAATCAGTTCAATTATACGGATTCTCTTGGTTTGAGTAGTGAAATACCCAATCGACAGAAGTCCTTGAAAATTCTTTTTTATAACAAAACTGCGTTTTGAGTTTGAGAACTGAATTTCTTTAACACTTTCGACCCCGAATTTTACCCTGTGTCTCGATATTATTTTTTGGTATTTAAATCATGAAACCCTTATCTAAGAAGTGCGCACACGACATTTGAAGTCGCCACGCCTCTTTGTTAGAGTTCTAGAGCTAGTTTACTTTTGAACAATTTTAGCTTAAAACGGGTTAAATAAATTTTGTATCAATAATTTTTAATTACAGAAAAATGATTTAATATTTATAGAAAAATACAAAATTATTACTTTTTGATTTTATTTAACCATTATTAAAGAAACAGGATTGTGATCAAACGCGCCCAATTCGTAGACTTCAATTAAAACACAAACTTAATTTGCTTTGAATTCACTTCTATAAATATTAATTTGTTGGTGTCTACTTAAATTAAACCCATAAATCAATCGTAACTTTTGCTATAAGCTGACAAATAGGTGAAGTTGCTCTCAGGCAACTTTGGGGTCGAAAGGGTTAAACGTCATACATAGTTATGTCCATTCATTCATCTTCCAATTTTTAAAGGATCACTTATGCCCTTTGGTCTGCCTTTAAGTTCGCAACGGAATGGATCGGCTGATAACTTTCAAATAAGTTAAGATATCATAGTTCAAACAAAGTAGTTGAAATATCGCAGTTCAGATATCGTTATTCCTAAATCTTACTTAATTTATCGTTCTTGAAATAATGTAGTTCAGATATCACAACTAATATATTGAGATAATTGAGATAGTTGCTATATTGTAGGTGAGATATTGTAATTAAGTTATCATACTTGAAATATCGTTATTGTAATTTAGATATAATAGTTGAGATGTCATAGTTAAGATATCATAGTTGAAATTAGTTATTTGAATTAGTTCGTAGTTCTCCTCGTTCACTCCACTCAAGGTCCTCAAGGATAACACATGGTGCTGGTTATTGATTGAAGTTCTGCCAAGGTGGGTTATTAGTTTATCGCTAGAAGTCCTTGATGATGAGACTGTCATCTGTGGACCTCTAGGAGAGACGCTTCCGTAGATTACTGGATGATGTTGAGCGCCCTTTGTATAGTACATCTGTTGCCGATAGGTAGGAGGCATTCACAACTTATCACAATTGATTGAACTGGGAAGGAAAGGTTCTTGTTCAAAGATAGTAGTAGTTGGGATATTTTAATTGAATTATCGTAGTAGTTAAGATCTCGTGAAGCCTTAAAAAGACGGGATTCGAACATAGAGTAGAGAGAGAGGCCCTAAGTATCTTAGGTGGCTTATGGTATCTACATACGAATCTTCGACGCCTTCTTTCAAATATCTTACATAGTCATCATCGTAATTGCTGGTTGCAGAGTTTACCTTTCCTTAGTGGCATTATCCTAGAATAATGGACCATCGTTGATGTCCTTCAGTTTTCAAACTAGAGCAGAAGACGTTGTCTGCATTAATTCAGCTTCAACTTAAAAGGCTCCTATAGCTTGCTGCAGTGTATCTTTGTTGGTATTTCCTTAGAATATATTTTCAATAAATTGCCTATTGATTTAAAATGCTGCTGGTTCATCCTGAATTTCAAATCTTTGTAAAAACGACGAAACTGTTTTTGCTGTTTTTTTTTAATGTTAATATTTGGAGACTTAACACTAATGTACGTGATTAGGCTGGCCAGACCCAGTGACCAATTTAACCCTTTCAAGCCCAAAGTTGCCTGAGAGCAACTTCACCTATTTGGCAGCAACCAATTAATATTTTTAGAAGTGAATTGAAAGCAAATTACAAAAATTTTACTGTTATACCCAAAATAATTTCCAATAATTTGCAGCGATATCAGGGACAGTTTGTGTTCTAATTGAAGTCTACGAATTGGGCGCGTTTGGTCGAAACCCTGTTTCTTTAATAATGGTCAAATAAAATCAAAAAGTGATCGTTTTGTATTTTTCCATAAATATTAAATAATTTTTCTGTAATTAAAAACTATTAATACAAAAATTATTTAACCCTTTTTAAGCTAAAATTGTTCAAAAGTAAACTAGCTCTAGAACTCTAACAAAGAGGCGTGGCGACTTCAAATGTCGTGTGCAAAGTTCTTAGCCACATGTTTCATATCAAAAAGTAATATCGAGACACAGGTTAAAATTCGGGGTCCAAAGGGTTAACAGCACATTTTGTATATAAAAGTAAAAAAAGTAGAAGTAGGAACTTGAAATTCAAGTCATCTTTAACCAATAAGTTTAATAAAAAAAAAAAAATTCTAACAAATCAATTGTAGTTTTGGAATTCTACTGAATTTTGAATTTGATACTCGCTTTCACATGCATTTTTTTTTTCGTAATGAAACTGTTGGCTATTACGTTGACTATAACCTCAAAAATAACAGATCAAGCACATACTTATGTGTTATAAAAAAGAAAAGCTGAGTAAATTTTTAGATACATATGTAATTTTCAAGAAATTCTTAGTTGTCAAACCCACAAAGGTTGGTAACAAACGTTGGAAAAACAAGGTTCGTTTTGTAGGGTTAATGTAAACCATTTTGATGGTCGTTTATTTGAGTCCAGCCTTCATTGCTAAAACTTATGAAGGAATGTATTGATGTTTTGAATTTAATAAAAATCTGAGATTTTCCAAAAGACGTTTTAAGTGCTTAACATTGGCCTCGATTACCATGTTTTGCTTGCAACAGAAGCCAAAGTTTTAAAATGCAAGCAAAAATCAAAAAATAATTATTCAAAAGAAGTGTCAAGGATAAACGCCTTTTTAAAGGATAAGACTTGATTCTTTGCGAGAACATCCGATATTTATAAATATAATTTAAGTATAAGTATAAATATGGTGTACTGCCGATTTTTCTTACTTATTGTCTCAGAAAAAAGTACTCAGCATTCATTTTGCCCAATTCTAATTAAAAGGTTGGCGACCACTGTCGTAATCGACTCATACTAGACCAGAATCTTTTTCTTAAAGATTGACTGAGGTTTGCATCATCTGCTTCGCGCATATCTCAGGTTTTAGCAGAGTTGGATATACAACAAAGAGTTATGGTTTCTCAACATTTCTCTTTCTGATAAGACGAAAAGCCCAATAAAAACAACTAACTAGTGAAAATACTTGCTGTGCCATCTTCTGGAAAAACTTCTGTATACATTTAAGATCAGAATGCCTCAATCGCTTCCACCGGTCCAACATTCAAAGAGTGAGCACCGCTGTGCAATATTTGTTCGCTTGGAGGTCGTCGCGAAACGTTGGCAAACGAACAAGTGTGACATTATGAATCGCTGTTTATTTTTGTTGTACGATTTGTGTGTGTTTATGTGGCACGAAAAAACACGCCTGCAAGAAAACAAGACACAGCGTCAGCAGCAATGGGAATTTATGCTTCGGCGACAGGCTGCACAGTCAGCGCCGCTGAAAGACAAAATTGAGACAAATGTCAGATGTTGAAAGCTGCTGCTAAGTAATTAGATGAAATTTTTTAACTTGTCGCAGCCAGCACAACGTCAGCAATACCAGCAGCCGCAGCCACATTAGACGGCACGCGTTGACACCTCGCCCGGCCCGGACTCCAGTCGCAGTTCGCACCGCGGCCACTGCGTCGCGCCACTAATTGTTGACATCAATACGCGCCCGTCACTCCGAGCAGCAGCGCCCGAAATTCCTTTGCCTCGAGTGTGTATGTGTGTGTGTGTGCAGTATTTGTGTCAGCGCAAATTCCAGCCGCGGCGTCCAGCGCCGAAATGAAATGCGCCAACGGTTGCGGCGACACATTTTTTCCGTCACATTGCACTTTCCCGAAACGCCAACAGCGCGTCCAGCGAACGCGTGTTTTTCTAGAGTTTTTCAAGAGTTCTTGTCGAGCGTTCTGTGTGTGTTTTTTCAGCATCGAAAGTGCCAAATGCGAACGTGGCGCAGTGTTGTTGCAGTTCGGCACGTCTCGACAGCAGTCAGTCGAAGTGTTAATTGCCGCTGGCCTGCAGTGCCGCGGCCCATTAGACACGTAACGCCAATTGCATTCGCGTTTGTTTTTCTAATCAATGAAAAATACGCTTCGCGAAACCACATCGAGTGCCAAGTAAGAAATTGCAAATTGCTCGCTACGCTAATGTGAAAACGCTTCGTGCGTCGTCACGGCGCGCAACATGGGAAGTTGTGGTGTGAGCATCAACAAAATATGTGTACGGCTTAAGGATTTGAAATTTTATGAAACATGCAGCAAATGATCTCTGCCGCATGGCACGAATGTGTACGAAACTAGCTGTGAAGATTCTTCCGCAAAGTTGTGAGTTTCAAATCAAGAGTCGACCACGGATTCCTAAATCGATCGTCTTCTTGAAGTTGATAGAGTACATTCATTGAGTATTGGATTGGCGGAAGGTATTTGGATGAATAATATATGGAGTCAAGAAACTGAACCTACAGAAGATCCATTACTCAAGCACTTAGGCTGCTCCATAGGAGGCCCACTTAGACCATAAGAGCTGTGATGCCTCAGTCAACGTTCCAAGTCCCTGCTGCCGCCTAATGAGTTAATCAATTTCAAATCTACAGAAGGTATTGAATTATACATATATTCTTATATTATATTCTTCTCATAGGGTCTCGAACTCAAAGCTGTTACAGAACAATTTATAATAGGGACCGGAAATAACAGTTATTTATGAAAACTATATTTGCAAAACTTACTTTGAAGAAAAGGTCATACAACTAAATGAAATATACCAATACATTTCTTTTTGCACCGAGAATGAAACTTGGCAATAAACTTGTTTTTGTAATTTTTATGGAAAAATTAAAAAAAAGAGAATTATTTTTTATTTATACATATTTTAAAAATCCTTTAATAACAATTATTTTTGATTTTTTTCATATAAGTCCACAAATAACGGTTTTATTTCAATTTTTATTTAAGTTGTCCTAAGATAACAATTATTGGTTAATTTTATTTTTTTAGTCATCAATAAAAATCATTCAATGACTTTTATTTATAAAAAACTCATAAATTCTTGTTAAGCCGATCAGGAATATTTCGATATTTAATGGATCCAGTAGTGCGATTAATGAAAATTACTTTTATATTGCGACTTAAAAATAAAAGTCATTGAATGATTTTTACTGATGACTTTTATTATTAAAAGTCACTGAATGATTTTTATTGATGACTTAAAAAATAAAAGTCACTGGCTGATTTTTATTGATGACTTTTATAAATAAAAGATTTTTATTGATTTTTATTGATGACTTAAAAAATAAGTCACTAACTGATTTTTATTAAAAACTTTTTTTAATACTAAAAAATAACTAAAATAAAAATCGAAAAAAACTGTTATTTGTTGACTAATATGAAAAAAAATCAAAAATAATTGTTATTAAAGGATTTTTAAAATATAAATTAAAAATAATTCATATTTTGTAATTTTTCCATAAAATTTTTTTATAAATAAAAGTCAATTACTGATTTTTATTGATGACTTTTATAAATAAAAGTCACTGTTATCATAGGACAACTAAAATAAAAATCGAAAAAAATATTTTTGGACTATTAAGAAAAAAATTAAAATGTAATTGTCATTATTAGATTTTTAATATATAAATAAAAAATAACTGTTTGTTGTTGAGTCATTAAATAAAAGTAAAAAAATAACTCCTAAAAATGAATTTTTATACTGAAACTTTTAACTGTTACGGTCCCTGATTGTAAACCGTTCTCAATAGGTGCATTGAATTTCCCCACTCAAATTTCGCAGTCATACATCAATCTAGATGCCCAAACGGGTTGTTCACTTCGTCAACCAGCCAACCAATTTGCGCTGACATTCAGTTTGACCGCATTTGACAGAATGCAAGAGTTGAGGCAATAACTTTGCACTTGTATTCGGTTTTCAGCTGTTCGGTTCACAATTTTGTTTTATTTTTTGTTGTTTTTTGTAAATTGAGTTCTTCAACAGCGACAGCGATCAGTGGCGACTTCTGTCACCCCGTCACGTCATTGGCGCACTTGCACGCACCAAGTGAGCGGCTCCAGCTGCGGTGCACAGCACTGGCTGCATAATCCACGCTCGAAACAAGCGAAACCTCGTCTGCGGAGTGAACTTAAATCCCATAACTTGCAGAGCCACTCAGCTTGTTTGCTGGCTGCTCGAAATTTCACGCAACAAAGTGCGCCATTTGGACACCCGGACACCCACATTTGTTGTTGCTTTTGCACTTATCGGTTTTTTGTGCTCTACTCACACACACACACACAAAGACTCAGGACCTTTTGCGGTGTGCTTGTTCTTTAATGCCGAAGATATTAAAAGTCGTGAAACATTGGGAGGGGGGAAAAGCGCAAACTAAGAAGTAAGTAGCTGCGAATACAACAACAACAACACCAAGAACGAAATACACACTGCTCCCCTTTCGTACTTTGACTTATTTTCGGTGGTGACTACTTGAGGCAGCCTAAGTCGTAAATCATCATGGGTGACTTTTAGTTCAGCCGGCGGCCTGATGCACGACGCGACGTCGGCGGGAATAGCAATTCGAGACTGTACACACGCTCGGTGGCAAGTATGCATATTTGTTGCTGTTATAGTGGCTGATGCTGTCGGAGTTGTGTAGTGTGCGGAGAGCACAAGGGGCCCAGTGCACACTGGGACGAGGTGACGGAGAACAAGTGCAGCAAATAAATTTTGCAATTTTTTTTCGAATGCCGAGACTTGAAGATTCATAATGAAAATAATAATTAAGTATTAAAAAAATAATACTTAAAAATAATACTTAAAAGTGTTCTCTTTTTTATAAACATTTCATAATAAAACTGAACTTAACTCAACTTAACTGAACATATAATAAATAACTCTTTTTTATAAACATTTCATAACAAAAAAAATATTAACTGAACAACAAAAATAATTAATTAATAATTAATAAAAACAAATATTCGCAACAGAGAGCGACACAGATTGATTAAAATTGTATAAGAGTAAAAAATAAATTTAAGATGCAAAGAAATTTACGTAGGTGCACACTGGGATGAGTTGACGGGGAAAAAACTGCAGTAAATAAGTTTTTCAATTGATTTTCGAATGCTGAAACTAGAAGATTCATAATGAAAATAATAACAATTAAATATTAAAAATAATACTTAAAATTTTTCTCATTTTTATAAACATTTCTTAAAGAAATAATACATTAACTGAACAACAAAAATAATTAATTATTTTAAATAAAAACAAATATTCGTAAGAGAGAGAGAGACACAGATTGATAAAAAATATTTAAGAGTGATAAAGAAGTTTGAGTAGCAAACAAATTGATTTAAACTTAAATGTATTCAGAAACCAAGAGCAATTTTTGTAAAACCCGGACACCGGAAATTCTTCTAAATTCCTCCAAAACCCGGGTGGGTTTTGTTGAAACTACAGGTTGTCCAGATTAATATTATCCAATTAAGGCTATGAAAAATCAGTTATTATGGCCTCACACAGTTCGCCATTGACAGTCATCGTCTGGTTCTAATCCTTTCGGAAGACGCCGCCTGACTGAAATCCACATTAAGCAGTAAGTTTCTTCGAATGCAATGAAAATTATTGATACTTACTGAACTGGCCATAACAACCCGTTACCTTTAGAGATATTAAAGCGTCCTCAGCTATGTCCTTCTATGGAGACACAGTCTTTCTCTTCGCCGTCGATCTCGAACTACCGCGTTGCCGGAACTTCACTGATGGATGTTAATTTGCTGCGCTAGGTCCATGTCTTTAAACAGCTCATATAGCTCATTGTTGTTCGTATTCGATAGACGTCGTCAATACCAACAGGGCCGAAGATTTTTCGAAGCACTTTCCTCTCGAATACCCCAAGGGTCGCCATGTCGTTGCCCAACAAAGTTCAAGCTTCTGCGCCATAAAGGAGCACTGGCAGAATAGGCAGGGAGGGAGATCTTTGGTAAGTCCATGTCTTTAAAAAGCTCATATAGCTCGTTGTTGTTCGTATTCGATAGGCGTCGTCAATACGAACAGGGCCGAAGATTTTTCGAAGCAGGCAGGGAGGGAGGTCTTTGCTACTTGATTACCTACCGAGACCGTAGTGGCACCTCTGGCAGACGGACATCATTGCTGCTGTTTTAATGGCGATGCCAAAGTAGACGAATTCCTTGACAACTTCCCAGGATACCTGTCCGTGAAACATATACTTCATCTGACCCTTATTTACCACCAGATCCATTTCGGCAGATTCTGTTCCGATTGCCGCAAAGGCATTGGCGACATCTTGCTTGCTACACCCTGGACACTGGAGCTGGACACTTCTGGTGATGTTACGAGGTACCCGGTCTCTTGAGATCGCTGTGGAATACTCTGCCCCAAATGCGAAAATTTTGCTTGTTCACGAAAACTTTCAACCAAAGCGTACTCGTTTTTCAACAGTGAAGATGATTTTTTTGTTAAAAAAGAACATGAATTTGTATAAAAAACTTAAACAATTTCAACGAGTTCATGAATGGACTAGTGCTTTAAAGTAAAATGGTAACTATGATAGAATATAAAAATCGAATCGCTTCGAATCGACCGATGTTGATACTTTTTTGTTTATAATGCCGATTATTTCATCAACAATAGCCCCTTAACCCATTTCCGCCTAATGGGTAAAAATTTACCCATGAAAATTGACTTTTTAAAAAAATCACAGAAAAGTTTGTGGTAGAGATATATCAAAATCATTGATAGGGATGGTTGGGGTAAAGATGGAACTACCTTAATCTAGTGGAGGTCACCCTAAAATTTCGCCATCTAGCTAGAGTTACCAAACTCCAAAAATCGTGAATTTTCCAGAGGTGGAAAATGTGGCGAAACGTAGTGGCTTTAGAACTTCACAAAAATCTGCCTCCTAACTCATCTGTAAACAATACAACTTTTGTTCATGTGTTTAGCTGATCACTTCACAAAGTATGGAAAAAAACTACCATTGCTGCTTAATGTGTAAAAAATACCCAATGAATATCTCAGCAACGTGCAGAGATAGAAAGCTGAAATTTTGTTTCTGATCATTTTGGGTCAATTCCAGGTCGTGTATGAAATTTTATCAAAATCGTATGGGCGGAATTGGTACCCGGCTTTAAGTTTATGAATCGAGCACGTGTCCATTTTTTCTATACTCGTCCCACTGTGGCGCACACGAGAGCGAAAGCGTAATTTTTTGTGACTTTCATCTCTGGGTGTCCCACTGCCGCTGCCGCTGCTGCCGCTACTTCGCCACTAAATTGCAACCGACGACTGTCATTACCACTGTAGGCGTGTGTCAGCAGTACTGGCGGCGGCTTCTGGGTTGTTAACTTTTTTTTGTTGTTGCCATTGCTGCTGGTGTTTCGGGGTGAGCCGGCGTCAGCTACTGTTTTCTGCACACTTTTTTTTGTTTTGATTCTTTTTACTTCTTTTTACTTTTGTTTTTACGGCTTATGCTTTGTTTTTGTTTTAATATTTTGTTCATTTTTTGGTTTTTCTTGTTTCTTTGGCTGCCTTTTGTGTTCCGGATGACAGTGCGGCATTTACTTTTAATTTATTAGCCTTTAGCGTTTGCGTTTGTTCTTTTCGCATACATCTCGTGTTTATATTATTCCTCCCCGCCCGCGCCGTTCAATCGCCACTGCCGTTTTATTGAAAGATATTCAACTGGAAAACGAGCCGGTTTTGTGCCGTTCGCTTGCTTCATTTTTGCCGGAAAATTGCTGGCAATTTTTATCGGTTGACTGGCCGCTTGCTGTCGCTGTCGCTGTGGAGGCGCCTTGGCCGCCACGAACGTGTTGCAGCCGCTCATTACTTAATCGTCCGTTATCGAGTCGTCGCGCTGTCAGCCGCCAGTTGGCAGCCGTGCAGCCGTGCAGCGGCACATGTAATTGCAGCTAATAAGATTTGACAGTGGCGTAATTAATACTAATAATCGCCGCTATTGTTCGCTGCCTGCCGGCGGTCGTTGCTTTTGTCGCTGACATCGAGAGACGTGTCTGTGTTTGTGTGGTCCATGGCATTTGGTTGATTGTAATTAATATTGCTTCAGCGCTGGTGCGATGCCTTTGTATCTACGACTAGGGACAACGTACTCTAGGAACGACACCTCTGTGGTGTTGCCGCCATGCTGCCAACAAGTGGTTGCCATGATAAATTTATACGTTCACAGCTCATTGAAAATATGAAAACTAATAAATTTGTGTGTTTTGTGAAAAATGTCTTTCATCTAGAAAAAGTTCCAAATCGCCGAATCAATCCTCCCCCTTTTTTAATATCGAAGCAGCAAACAACTTTTTATGTCACAAGTGCAGCCTTCTTAAAACATCAAGCAAACAAATTTTCAATGCACAGAACTTAACACTTGTTGAGAATAAAATTTAGTGAGGTTGTGATATTCACTACGGACTTGATACGATTTCACTGGACTGAGCTTAGCGCGCGCCTCCTACAACTGATTACACCGTGCGACAGCATTTTTTACACTGGGAAAAATCCATATGTGCGTAAAACTAGAGACCAATCATAGTAATACTGTGTACTCAGTTTTTCAATTATACATCCTTTATCCTTTTAAAAGGACTCCAAAATATTGAAGGGGATAAAAAGTAAAAAAAAATATGAAAAATACTTAACCTTGTTAGAATATGACGATATGTATATCAAATGAAAGAGGAAAGGCTCAAAAATTTAAATAAAATTGATCTTTTATCTATTTGTAAAAAAAGGATATAAAAAAGGTCCTTTGAAAATTTTAATCCTTTATATCCTTGAAAATGTTTATTGAATTTTCTTGAAAAATAACTATGTTGAAACCCGTGATCTTTTTGATCGCGTGTAAAAATTTCATTACTCTAACTTTATTGGTTCGAAAGTTATTAAAAAAAAGGCGAAAGCTGCAAGTCTAATGAAGTACACAAATTCTAATTTATTTGCGTATCAGTATTTTAAATAATAAATAGATACAAAATCAATGAAGCGAGAATAATGAAATTTTGACATGTGTTCAAGGAGATTTTGGGTTTTAACATATTTAGTTTTCAAGAAAATTCTATATAAATTTTCAAGGGTATAAAGGATTAAAATTTTCAAAAGACCTTTTTCACATCCTTTATTTAGAAATAGATAAAAAGTCAATTTTATTTAAATTTTTTGAGCCTTTTCTCTTTCATTTGATATATTTATCGCAATATTTTCTAACGAGGATAAGTATTTTTTATATTTTTTTATTTTTTATCCCCTTAAAATTTTGTCCTTTTAAAAGGACAAAGGATGTACAAATGAAAAATTGAGTATGCAGTATTACTATGTTTGGTCTCTAGTTTTACGCCCATATGAATTTTTTCCAGTGTGAAAAATTGTTTTAATTTTTGTCGCATGGACTTCCAACAACTCGAATACGAACCAACAACGAGCTATATGAGCTGTTTAACCCTTTCGGTTATTCTATGCCATATGGCATAGTCTCTTTTCAGTGCCTGTTTTAGGTCAAAAAACTTGTGGATACTATATTTTTATATATTTTGTATTTTTTTCTAAAGTTTTTTATACCAAATAATGAAAAAAATATTTTGAGTAGTGTACCCAGTAAATTGTAAGGGTTCAGAAATGCGCGTTCCTATCGAGCTGCGTATTTTACAAAAAAAGATCACTTCGTACTTTTATTTATTCGATTACAAAAATCAATTTATTTCATAGCTTTATGTAAGTAATCTTGTAGGTATTTATTGCTTTAGTAAGTGTAAAAAAAGTTAGATCCCAAATATAGTTCACCAAGACTGTACGATTTTTTTTATTTCTTACTATGCCATATGGCATAGATTTTACCCAACGGAAATAAAATGTTTGATTTGATTGAATAGCGGCAGTGGCTGCACGCTTCATTTATAAGCAATAAAATTTTCCTTTTTTATGTTTTTTATTGTATTTTGTGAACTATTAAGTTATTATTGGCAGGGAATGTGCACTGCGACCTAAAAGATATATTGTGCCCCCTTCTTGACCTTCACAGTTCGTCCGTGAGTCCAGTATCCAAGAGGAATCTTAGTACATTTCCTAAGCCTGTGAAAACTTAGTCCGAACCTGGTATAATAAAATCACCCAGATGCTTTTTTCGTTTGTATATTAGTGCAGGGCATATGCCTAGTATGTGTATTGCAGTTTCATTGTTCTGCAAACAGAACCTACAGAGTTCGTTCACCCTGATACCTAGTTTGGTTAGATGATAGTTCAGTCTACAATGCCCTGTCAATATACCTGTGATAATCCTTAGATTATTCTTTGAGAGACTCATACATTCCTCGCACCTTTTCTTGTTGTAAGAGCCAATAACCATCTTGGAATGAATGGATGGTTATCTCGTCGGATGGATAGTGCTCCTTTGCCTAGAACACAGAAGGGTTCTGGGCCGACGAATGGGGTAGACGCCCCCTTCTTGCAAGTTTGTCGGCCTGCTCATTCCAATCAATACCGGCGTGACCCGGAACCCAGAGGACCCATACCTGATTGTAACGGCCAAGTTCGTTCAGCTTCTCAAGGCATTCCGACACCAGTTTCGAGGATACCTGGTAGGATCTTAATGCCTTGATTACCGCTTGGCTGTATGACAGGATCGCGATCTTCCGGTTCCCGTATTTCCTCACCAGATTGAAGTGAGCGCACCTTTCAATGGCGTATATTTCTGTCTGGCAAATGGTGGTCTGCTTTCCTGTAGGTTCCGAGTATCTAATCCCAGGTCCATACACCCCGATTCCGGTACCTTCCTCCGTTAGGGAGCCGTCTGTGTACCAGGAAATCATGTACTGATCTATCAGATATGTCTCTGATATACCTACCCAGCTTATTTAATTAGTAAGTTCTGTTTTAAATCTAATAAATAAATCTGAATAATAAAAAATAATAATTTTTTTTTCCTTTAAGTACATTCTTTCCATATGGCATTATGCCCAAAAACCACTTTTTCGAACAATATTTAAAAAAAATACTTTTGATTATTCATTATGTAGACTTAAACAGTAATAAAATGGAAAAGAATGATTTTTAAAGTCTAAAACAAAAAAGATATACCGAAAGGGTTAAAGAAATGAACTTAGAACAGCTTGGCTATGTCGCCTGTATGGACAAGTTGGAGGTCAATGTCGAAGATGGAGACCGTGTCTCCGTTCGAAGGACCAAGTTGAGAACGCGCTATCATCTCTGGGCAGAAGCGCCTGGAGAGAATTTTTAGAGCAGGCCGTAGCCCGGTGACTGGTTGTTATGGCTATATATAGGCAGGGCACTCTTTCTTATCGTCTTCTATTGATATCTGTAAGGACTACATAGTTCGGTGGGATTTCAACTTTTATATGAACAAGATTGCAATACATATAAAAAAATACAATTTGGTTCCAACTATCAGGACTTTTAGGAAGAGCCATTAAAGGAATATGTGGGAACAGAGAGGGAGATATGCACAAGCCCCTTCTCCTATAAAATACATATTAAAAATATTGGATGGAAGGTAGAAGTTTACTTAGTCCATGAAGTCCAATTGTGATACCACAAACAATGGAAGCATGATGACTGCTCAATCATTGAACTAGTTTGAGCTTCACACGAAGCCTAGTAGACTGTGATAAGTCTTATCGGCTAGATCGCCCGGACTGTCGAAGACATTCTACGACAAAACCCGGGCTTTCGAAAACCCCAAGACCGGGGAAAGACTTTGGTGGCCGCCCCGTTTGAGTCAGGAAGGCTGATTTATGTCAGTTTACGGACAATACGATGAAGATTAGCTTAAGATTTTAGCCTAAAAAGATTTTAATTAATTTGTTTGTGGGAAGTCATAAAAGCAGTGGTTTTGGGGGTTCAAAAGCCCTCCCCCAAATACAAAAATTGTTGGTACAAAATTTGGATTCGAATGGTATTCGTCTCAAAAGTTGTACGCAAACCCCCTAAAATGAAATCATATGTGCGCCACTGCATAAAAGGTTAACTTTACTATGAACAAGCCGACCGATGGAGTAATAGACAAACAGATCCATGAATATACCGTTAGATAGGCTAGGTTAGAGTAGCAGTTTTTCTCATGAAAAGCTCTTGAAAGCCCAAATGGATGGCTCTTCTTGATACAACGTTAGGATGGCATGATGGTCCTGTGGCGCTAGAAACTACGCGGATTCCTACATGAATCTCGCTTTCTCCCTGATATCGAAAGTTGCTGATTGAACCACAAGACGAATTGAATTTTATGCAATTTTGAAGTGAGAAATTTACTTACATAGGTACATAAGGACAGTAATTTCTAGCCCTGTAATCGGTTATAGGTAAATGGAAAGTCACGTAGACGACATAATTGAATGCTAAGACAAGCAAAAAGGATAAATCATATATCATCTCATACTACTTATGATCCAAAGAGATATCTAGATGCTTACTTGGACGCAAAGAGAAAACTATGTAATGATACTGAATAATTTATTCTGAATGTGTCTGAATTTGTGTTGCGGTAAAAAAGAATACCAAAGATGACTTTTATCAATCAGATGAACCATACACGACAACAGATTGCTTGCTGCTAGATCCAAATCATAATTTCCATGCCTGACTTTGCCGTACTCCTTGTATCGTAAGATATAGAAATTTATATTAGTTCGTGTTCTAGCCATCACTCAGTTAAATATTTTTGTCCTTTCCACACTTCAATAACTTCCTAATGTGCACAATAGCCATTCAAACACCTCCAATGCCCATTAAAGAATATAAAAATAATAAGATAAAACTGAGATTTGATCGCACACTGCGAAACAGTCAATAAAAGTTTCACCATTGATTCCTAGCTGCGACTGCAATTCGCCCTCAACATAGTATGAACCTCGAAAATTGTGTTAATGATTGCCGAACAAATGTCGCCGACTTTATAAAAAGTAAACTTAAAGTGTAATTAACACATTCACCTCGTAAAAAGACGGCAGTAAACCGTGATTTACACGTCGCATGCAGCGTTTAAGAGCGCAAAAGCTGCCCCCAATTCGAATAAGCCATACACTCGCTATGCGTTCGTCTAGCCGCCGCGCCGCAGCCACGTGAGTAGGTGGAGCGGCAATCAAGTGAGTCACTAAAATTAAGCCCCATGAAAACTCTATTTAAATGGCAGTTTAACTCTTTTGATAGCGCCCCGGCGGGCGTGTGTGCGTCGCCTTTGTGCGTGTGCGTGCCCACTCGAGCTGTGTGTGTGTGTGTGGAGCTGCAACACAAAGCAACAACAACAATGACAGCAAGAGACACTGCAACTACTATAGACGGCATAATGGCACAAAAGCAAATGTTGCATGGTCAAATTGCCGATAAAACTGACTGAACATTAACATTTTTATGATGCACACATACATATGCACATAAATAACAACCACAACAAGCTGTTAGCAACACCGTGCACAATGTTTTGCCAGTGAACGAAAATCGAAAAAATTACTAGTGCCAATTCAATGATATTGGAATCAGTTTAACTTTTGTAGCTTTTCTTTCGATTAATGATAGAGTGACTTTGGTTATGATTGAAAATCATAGAATATTTATTTTATTAAATTACTTCATTTAATTTTAATTTAATTTTAATTTAAGTTTAATTTAATTTTCATTTTCATTTAATTTAATTTTAATTTAATTTTAATTTAATTTAATTTTAATTTAATTTTAATTTAATTTTAATTTAATTTTAATTTAATTTTAATTTAATTTTAATTTAATTTTAATTTAATTTTAATTTAACCCTCTACTGCCCCATACGGCCTTAAGGCACGGTCCACAAAAACCTGGAAAAGTCCACATAAATATTAATTTTTTTTAATGAAATTTTTAGGGCATGTTTTAGATAAATTAAGTTGTCATTTCTTTAATATTGCACGGCTGTAAGCATCACATGTTTCCCAATATTATCAGTTGAAAGTTGAACTTCGTGGAAATTAGACCGTGCCTTAAGGCCGTATGGGGCAGTAGAGGGTTAATTTTAATTTAATTTTAATTTAATTTTAATTTAATTTTAATTTAATTTTAATTTAATTTTAATTTAATTTTAATTTAATTTTAATTTAATTTTAATTTAATTTTAATTTAATTTTAATTTAATTTTAATTTAATTTTAATTTAATTTTAATTTAATTTTAATTTAATTTTAATTTAATTTTAATTTAATTTTAATTTAATTTTAATTTAATTTTAATTTAATTTTAATTTAATTCTAATTTAATTTTAACTTGATTTAAATTTCATTTTAATTTGACTTAAATTTAATTATAATTTAATTTTAAGTTAAATTTTAATAAATTATTTAATAAATAAATTTGTAATTTTTCATAAACCATAAAATATTTCATTTCATCGGTTCTCGCAGTTTAGCCAACTTCGACAATTCAACTAAAGATAAACAACCAGACTAGACTGACGACTAGGCCGACAGCCAAACGGAATAAGTTGGTTCTAAGGTGAACATAACCGCAAATACATTTTGCTTCCCTGTGGACATAAGATAAACAAATTTATAAGGTATGTAAACAACGTTATAAAAAATTAAGAAAATCACCTCTTATAATCTTTAAAATCATTAAAGCACCATATTCAATTAGAAAAACAATTTTATCAAATTCAGTTCACTTTTGAATTTTCGTTCATCTTTTGTATAGCTCTACTTTTGCTACTTTTTAGACGCTACACTGAGGTATCGAATGATTAACACTTTGAACACGAATTTGTAAAACTTAGAGAAAGGAATGAAAAGATTTTTATGAACAATTTTATATAAATCTGACCAGGAATGCCAGGAGTATCGATTAAGCAACATCCATCCGTCTGTTTATCTGTAGAAATAAAAAAATATGTATACTTAGTAGATATTTTTGGTGATAATATAAAGAACTGTTTGGGCCTGATAGGACTTTTTTAAGTAGGGTTGCCATAGAAGAGTAAACTGCAAAGTAAGCAATAACGAAAATAATCTGTTATTATATTTTGGTAATACTGACAACTGAAAAAGGGTGTGTTCGCTAACTTATCTTAACTCATGATGAACTACCTTAACCCATTTCGTTTCCTTATGCAGTTTTTTTTGATTAAATTTTGACTCATTTTTTAATGATTTATTTCTTATAGTTTAATTGATTTCTGCTTTACAAATTGATTTTTAATTACACCGTGCGACAAAAATGAAAAAATTTTTTCACACTGGGAAAAATCCATATGGGCGTGAAACTAGAGACCAAACATAGTAATGCTGCGTACTCAGTTTTTCATTTCTACATCCTTTGTCCTTTTAAAAGGTCTTCAAAATTTTGAAAGGGATAAAAAATAAAAAAATATAAAAAATACTTAACCTCGTTAGAATATGGCGATATGTATATCAAATGAAAGAAGAAAGGCTCAAGAATTTAAATAAAATTGATTTGTTATCTATTTGTACAAAAAGGATATGAAAAAGGTCCTTTGAAAATTTTAATCCTTTATATCCTTGAAAATTTATATAGAATTTTCTTGAAAAGTAAGTATGTTAAACCCCAAAATTTTCTTGATCACGTGTCAAAATTTCATTATTCTCGCTTCATTGATTTTGTATCTTTTTATTATTTAAAATACTGATACTCAAATAAATTAGAATTTTTGTACTTCATTAGACTTGCAGCTTCCGCCTTTTTTTTAATAACTTTCGAACTAATAAAGTTAGAGTACTATAACTCTATCCGATTTTATGACGAATTTAATTAAATTATTCTATGTATATATTGAAAAATATCTATTTTGAAATTTTGGGGGGCTCCAAATCCGACTTAGAGCTATGGTCTCTTGAGCAAAATTTCTCAGAATCACCTATAGATTACGTTTTTGCTATACGCTTCATCAAAAAAAAAATTAACCCGCCCTAACATACGGTGTTTAAATTTTTAAACCAGCTTATTTGGGTCTAATAAAGTGTAATGGCCAAATTTTGTATATTTGGTATGACCGGATTAAAAGCTATCCCGAAAGGGTTAAGCATGAAAATCTGCTCGTTTCTGGATGCTTATCACTTGAAATGTTCAACTATGCCGTATTAAACCATTATGGGACATAAGTATTTTCATACCCATTAGAGATATTGAAGTGAAATTGTATATGAATCGTTTAGAAAACAAGAATACGGAAAATGGACCTAATCCGTTCTCTATAAATGCAAAGCAAATTCGTGGAGAGAAAATCTGAGCTTCTTTTAAGGCTCTCGTCTTGATGAAGTATTAACAAAATTGACATGAATCTATAAAATCTGGGCATCGAAAACCCATTAAAAAACCTTCCTTTCCTCTCCTCTCATTAGAATTCGTGTAGGGTATGAATAAGTCGCTCGAAACCGACTGAAACATATTTGTTATTTTGGTTACTTATGGGCCATGCCGTTTGTTGTTCTTTTTTGTTGATTTATAAAAACAACAACAGCAAAAACAAGAGAAGCAGCAGCAATATTGTGAATTCAATGGTATAAAAAAATTCTCGCTCAACGCTCGGCCCTTTCGCTGCATTTGTGCCTGTTAAGGCGACCGTGCCGGCCACCAGCGGCACAGTGGGCGTCCAAAAAAATTGAGTCATTTATGCGCACAGACCAGCGGGCACACAGCCGGACCGAGCGGGGGTGCATTATCGGCGGTGCATCGGTGCGTCAGTGCGATGGCGTGTTGGGCTGGTTTTATTGCGATATTAATGCGCCGCTTCAATGCAATATTCGTCGTATTAAAAGTCATTCGCTGCCTGTTAACCATTGTACATATGTGTGCATTGTTATTGCTGGTGTCGTTGTTGTTATTGTTGTTGTTACGTCTGTATAGCGCATAGTGTTGCGGTGTCATCGGTGGTGGCTGTGCTTTTGTTAGTGAACAGGACAGCTTGAAGTGTGTCCGCGTGGAAAATCGACTCAATTTGTGCGCATTCTGAAGTGTCCGGCGAGTTTTTCGCGAACTTACGCACAAAATTGCACAATTGGCAATTGTGGTAGACGCCAGTGGGGCAGATTCAACCAGTGTACAACTGGTGCTGTACATTTTCCAATTACACTCAATAATTCCTTGCAATCAAAGGCTCCACAACGATGTCAGTGAAGGCACATTGCTGGCCGACGCATCGCTGGGACGTGACAACAGTGCGCGTTGTGTCTTCGGCGGCTGTGTTGTGTTGTGTTGTACGAGTACTGTGGTGTCAAGTTGCATTTATGAAGCATGCTTTTAATAGCAGCAAAATTGCGTACCTATGGTTCGATGAGTTATAAAGGCGACAGACAGACTGATCGACAGCCCAGCGGCGTAGCCAAGGGGGGTTCAGGGTGTCAGAACCCCCCCAATAGCCTATAATTTGTCAACATTTTCAATCACTATGCATCGTATGTACGTTCCCACATTAGCAAAAAGGTCTTTTCATCTTTAAATATTTAAAAGAATATTAACAAACCCCTTTTTACCGAAACTAATTTGTTTTTTAATAGTCCCGTTTAGGCTTAATGCAGCGATTTGCATGTTCTAAAAACATGTCTAAAGAGTAGTTTAGTTCGTCGACCGGAATGTCCTTCAGTACATTCGGTACAAGCCTTTTGGATGGTTTCTACCAGTGCTGCCGAACGTACTACTATAGTAGTATTTTACTACTATTTCATCATCTGTACTACCGTACTACCCACAGGCCGATTGTACTACTATTTTCTGAAATATAAGTTCTAGCAATTTAATTTTCATATTTTAAGTAAGGCTACTCGAAAAGAATATACAAATATGTTACCGAACTGAACATTGCCAAAGCACGAAATTTAAACCAACGTTGCCGTTTTTTATTTCTAACAAATGTGTTTCCGTATGCTTCACTTTTTGCTGGATTTTTTGCAATCAAGCAAATGAGCTCGTCGTAGAGTTACCGTTGTGCGACTAAAGTGACAATTGGACCTTTTTTATGTTGCCAAATGCTGTTCGTACAATAGCTTTTGATAAAGTGTTAAACTTTGGAAACAGCGCAACGGATGCGATACCCAAAAATGAAAATCGTGAAATAATAGAGTAATATTACTGTATTTAAATACAAAATAACTTAATATTTTTGCATATTCTTGTAAGAATCTTTTAAAATTTGATAAAGACAATAAAGTGGTCAATGGGACGTCGACGAGTCAGAAAACTTAAACATGTAAAAAACATGTAATTCGTAATCATTGGAATATCCTGATACAAGTGTATAAAATCTCTAAATTCTCTTGGGATTGGCATTTTTATTTGACCAGCGCAAATTGGGGCCAAATCGTTGGATTGTTAATCAAAAGAAACTAATTGTTGAATTTAAAAAATCAATTTAAAGTTTGCTCAAAATTGTCCCATTCCCAATTAGCCATTTCAAGGTTGTTTGCTTGAAGTGCTAAAAGTAAAATTCGAACGATATTTCATATTAATAAATTTAAGTAATTAAGTATTTTATCAAAGCTTCATAAACTTTTTCCATTGAAGTCCATCGAAAAAGAAGTATTAGTATTATTAAGTATTATTAAATCTGTGGCCAAAAACGATAATCGCTTAGGTCGACTTAAGACATCATTGAGTTAAGGGTGCTTGGAAAGTATAAATCCAAAAAATTTATCTCCCTCCCTAGTTCCCCTAATTGAAAGATTCTCACTTTTAATTGAAGAACAGAATGTTAAAACTCTAGAAGCGGAATGGATGGCATTGCTAAATTTGGAACTTGAGTCAAGTTTCCAAAAAAAACGGTATTCATGAATTTATTACCTTGTTTATACGACGGTCCCAGTCGATTCGCATTGACTCGATACGCTTTCGAGCCAGGTGTTTATACATTGATTTCAGAAGCGAATTGACTGCAGAAGGTTTGAAAAGTATGCTTTTATATTTTCGTTTTTCCTATTTTTTGACGTCTGAATGAAAATTACCTGTTAGTGTTGCTTGTTTTTTAGTTAAAAATGCTCAAAAAAAATGAGTGTACATCACCTGTATTGAGTCGATGCGTATTGACTGAAAGCGACTTGAGCTGTCGTACAAACGGGGTATATGTTTCCGCTCCTTCGGCAGTTTATTGGTACTGTAATTGCGTTTCCGCATAGTAGTCCGAAGTAAATTTAATTAAAGATTAGAAAAGAAACTACTAAAGGCTACTCTCCACTCGATTTAACTTCGAAAAGTTTATTTATTTATTTATTTATTTATTTATTTATTTATTGGCTGATTAAGGTTACACTACCTAAGAACATGGTTCTTTTATAAGTGCATCAACTAATATTAAGTAACAGTTGCATCGAGCTTAAAAAGAAAAATACAAACTTAATACTTAAGGCTATTACAGAAAAAGTACAGTATATAGGAGTTAAGATACAATGCAAAGAGTAAGAGATATGAGAAATAAGTTTTGATGATCTGCAATCGAAAGGCACACCCATTACAATAATTTATTGAAATAGTCGAAAATTCGCGCTTTATAGTTGTTTCTATTCAGTCCAGCTTTCAAAGTCTCCGGAAGAGAGTTCCATAGTCTTACGGCGTTAATGAAAAAAAGTCTAGAAGAGGTCAGGTACACATACTTTGGAACGATAAGGTTGTGATGTCTTCCCGACTTAGGCATTTGAAGTTTGTCATATAAATATTTCGGCTCTTTCCAATCAACTATTTTAAATATGAATGCACAGTTTCTTGCTGACAAGTAATTTGTGATGCTGCAACCAAGAATTTTATTCCTCCACAGCGAGATATGGTCATATTTTCCCAGCCCATATACATATCGAGTAATGTTATTAAATGTCACATTAATTTTGTGTGATGACTTGGAGTCAAGTTTGCTATAAACCAGCTCTGAGTATGTTATATGGGGCACAATAAGCTGCATGGCTAGCTTTCGTCTGGTCTCAAGCGGAGTGAAGGAGGCAGAAATCCTTAGTCTACGCAATATTGCGTATACATTTTTCACAACTTTGTTTATATGGTCAGAGCAAGTCAGCTTGGAGTTAATCAAGAATCCCAAGTTTTTTATTTTGTCAGTAAGCTTCAGTGCACTATTATTAATGAAAAGAGGGGGTATATTGTCAGATTGTACTACCCGATTGCTTATAGGCAAAGCATATGACTTAGATGCATTTAGATATAAAGCGTTATTAAGGGCCCAATCCGAGATGGCAGACAAATCACTATTAATTTTAAAACATAAATCTTCCACAAGACCAATACGACTAGACAAATACAATTGGATATCATCAGCATAAGCATGGACATTAACATATTTGCACACCGAGAAAACATCATTTACAAAGAGACTAAACAAAAGGGGACCAAGTACAGATCCTTGAGGAACACCAGCACCAATTGATACAAACTGAGATGAGGAATGCATTCCCCTCACTTGTTGAACTCTGCCAGCAAGATAGCTACGCATTAATTTAATAGAGCAATCAGAGAATCCGAAGTTGCACTTAAGTTTCTCACATAATAGTACGTGGTTAACCGAGTCGAAGGCTTTGGAAAAGTCCAAAAGGCATAAAAGCGTTAGTTCTTCATGGTCAAAAGGAGAAGGTTATTAGGAGAAAATTTTGCGGAAAAATGGGAGCCACCAAAAAATTACTTTAGTACCTATATAATAAAAACATATAAAATTTGCTTATATTGTTTCTTTCACTTTTGTATAAATAAAATTGTTAATGTGTTTTGAAACTTAGTATCTGATTTAGTAGTTGATGAATCCTTGCGATTTTTTACACTGTTAAGAAAATATGCATGTGTACTACTCAAAGTCGATAAATACTACCCAAAAATTATAATTTATACTACTGAAGAAAAATTGAAAACGGCAGCACTGGTTTCTACGTTCTCAAAACGCTTTTTTTCATCGGCAAATGCATTCTTTGAAAAGGTGAAATTCGCACGGTGCCACATCATGTGAAAACAAAAAAACAGTGAAAACAAGTGTCAATAGATGGGATGGCATCCTTCGATAGCCAAATGTTCAGTTAAAATGCAATAAATTTATGCTATTGAGATGCTTAACCTTCGCCTTACTAAAGATGATCCCAGGTACTTCCGCCGCTATTTTGAGTAAGACTCACAATAAATATATAATAATTTATAAATGATTTTCATACTTCAGTATTTAGTATCTTCCTCTGGCGATAGTTCGTATTTCGAAAAAAGGCCTAACTTTAATGATTTATTTTGAGGCTATGGAAAATATTAGAAGATTTCTTTCCAGAGGGTTTATTGAACACATAATGAGGTACACAAAAAAAATGTATCGTGAGTTTTAATCAAAATGGTAGCGAAAGCGCCTGGGATCACCCAGGTATGTACATTTGTATAAAAAATGACAAAATTCAAGTTTAAACATGACCAAAATTTAAAAAAAAATATTTTTTCATGTTATTGAAAATTACCTTAAAATTTGTGCAGATATTAAACATGAATATTAAAAAGATCACCCGGGTGGGTATAAGTAAAGCGAAGGTTAAATCCAATTTCAAGAATTTCAATGAAGATTTTGGCTTATCTTTTATGAATTACCGGCCAGTTTTGATCTACGGTGATCGTGGATTCAGTTGGCTAACACTTTGATCATCATTTATGTTCTGACAATCGTTTTTAACACTAGAACTACCGGGAGCGGTCATTTGACGGTTTTCAGTTTTTGATTAACCGTAGCTCGAAAACGGTTTAAGTTACGAATCTGGTTCTCCTTGACTTTTAATATTTTGCACTAAGCTCAATATTCTAAAATTTTGCAATCACTGCGCCGATCTGTTCTCTTTATATCATCGATTTTACCTACTAGTACCACGAGCGGTCAAATGACGGTTAACTACGTAGCCATGGAAATAAAATTAAAACATTCACCAAAAAGTCGAAGACGGTACAAGTTTTACAAGTGCCTATGTCTTGCCTTCTTTTTTATATTAAATTTACAACCGACTTTTATATATTTATGAATTTCAATGTAAAAACAAAAATGCATTATTTTACGTGTTGTGTTTGAAAGCATGAGCAGAAAGCGGCGAGACGAAATTTACTATGGTCATGAGTAGTAGCTTTACTTTTAAAATATTTGCCAAAACTATACTTTTTTACATTCAAGAACATAAATGAATGTTGTTTTAATGCTTACAATGAAAACCTTCTTCAGATTCAACCGATTTCGTTAAAAGCTCTGAATACCGTCATTTGACCGCTCGTGGTGATAGTAGGTATGAACAAAACCCGGTACTCCTAGTGTTAAATCGCTTTTACCACTTATGAACTCCACCACGGTATAAACAAAAATCACCATAAACTTGGTCCATCAATTTAAATGCTTCGGTTAAAGTTTAAACATTTTTAAAACAATAGTTAATATTGGATCTTTGTTCGATGCACATTTTTGTACGATTACACAAACATACTTCCACTTCAGATGCAATAATTTCGCTTTCAGTCCACCAAATTTCATGAAATTTTTACTAAAAATCGGGGAAAAATTTAGTTTTTAATGCATTAAGTTATATAAGCCACAACAAAATGCCCTATTTGGCAAGTGCACTTTACTTTAAAAAACATGTAATACTAAACTGGCAAAAAAATTTGTTTAAAACCCCCCCATGACCAAGTTCTGGCTACGCCCCTGCGACAGCCAGTACGTACCGCATGCCTAGACATAATTTTTTTTAATACACTGCAGTGTTCAGTTCACTTATGTCTCTCGGAGAAATTTCTTTCTACCTCGCATAAACATCGACGGTTAAAACCCACTTCTGTTATCCAGTCAGGAGAACGGCTGAAACTAGTGAGTCTCTCTTATTCCGCTAGTTTGTGTTTAGTTACCCAAAAATTGGCCGTAATTATCGACTTACTTCATTATGTCCAACAGGTTCCAGTGGCTAACATATCATACATCGCATCCTCTTCTAAGGAAGACTGTTCCCATAAGCACACTTCGCTACTATCTTACATTACTCCTCAATGAACGACCCTGGAAGACTATGTTGGCAGCTGATTTATAGTCCTACATAAGTATAAGTAAAATCTACAGGAAATTTGCTCAACAAATTGATTCATGTTAGGTTTCTTCTATGACAAATTCGTAGAACAATAAAGTTTCTGAATCTCCATCTGGTGCCACTAAAGATTGGAGACCTAAAGACCGGCCAATATAACATAACCTAGGTGTCTTTTTAAATTTCCATACAACAATTTCTCTCTGAAATTCTGTATTACATAACACATCGGCTGATAAGTCCCCGGTCTAACCCATAGTAAGCGCCACAAAACGAGAAATAATATTTTTTATTTTAAGTAGTAACCTTCAAACGGTACTTGTAAAAATTTCATTACGATGTGACGTTTGGTTCAAAAGTAACAATTATTTTAGTAAAACAACTTTATTCGTTTTCAGAACAATAAAAAAAAAGAATTTCGTGTTCTCATAAAACATTGCTTTTGGATGGGAAAAAACACCATTAAAACAAAAGCCTGGCTCGATAAGTGTTATCCGGACTCAGCACCCGGAAAATCGACCATTATTGATTGGTTTGCTCAATTTAAACGTGGTCGTACGAACACCGATGATGCGCCGCGCTGTGGGCGGCCAATTGAGGTGGTTACACCGGAAAACGGTAAAAAAGTCCATAAAATCGTTTTGGAAACCCGTAGATTGAAATTGCAGGAGATAGCTGATACTATAAAGATATCAAAGGAGCGTGCGGGTTTTATTTTGCATTACATTTGACCCTGAGAAATCTGTTTTCGAAATGGGTGCCGCGTTTGCTAGCAGACAGGACAATGCACAGTGCCACAAGTCTCTCGCTACGATGGCAAAATTACGCGAACTAAACTTCGAATGACTTCCGAACCCACCCTTTTCTCCAGACTTAGCTCCCAGTGAAAGAAATGCTCTCCGGAAAGAAATTTGTCTCGAATAAGGAGGTGATCCTTGAAAAAAAATACCTATTTTAAGGCCAAAGATAATTCGTTTTACAAGAAAGGTGTCGAAATGTTAGAGAAGCGCTAGAATGAATGTATCATTCTTGAACGAAACTATGTTGATGAAAAAAATCGAATTTCTCAAAAAAAGATTTATTTTCTGCATTAGACCGGGGACTTATCAGCCGATGTGTTAGCTTGGTGTCTTAAGCACAGTTGCCTCTGGTTCTGGATTAGGTAGAGAAGGGTGTGTGCGGTACAAATTGCACTTGCACTCCGAGGCCAAAAAGGCCCATTCCGAATTCCTTCTAAAATCGCTTTGGAGCTAACCAACAGTCTCAATCCGGAACAAACCAGTTCGACCTTTTAATAAAGGAAACCAGATCCGAGATTTCAACTTTCGCCGCGCTAGCCAGGCCCGTCAGGGATCTTGAAACCAGGGTACAGAGACCTGAGTTCCTGGAAAGTGGCACAGGAAGTGTTGAATCGTTTCTACTTCATCATCTACGCAGTTTCTACAGACATCACTGGACGAGAGGCGCCATTTCATCAGCATAGCCCTTTGCGACCCAATATACAAAATTGTGAGATGTACCTTAAAAAACACTGTAGCGTAAATTTTGAATTAAAAAAAATCTAATAGTAATCAGTAGTATTTTATTGAATAGTCATTTGCCAGTTATTGTGTAACAATTTAAAAAAGAAATAAATTGAATACAATGAAATGTGTAACATTTTCGTGATTAATCTCGCGGTAAATACAAATACTTTCTTTTGTTAATGAATTTTTTTATTAAACTTTGATTATGAATGTAATAAAACTGATATTTAAAGCTCCATTTAATTTTAAGTGCCTTAAGATTACATAAAGTTTGTTAATTTCGCAAAAAAAAATAAGATACCACAATTGTATGGTATGTGCATAAATAGTAAAATGTATTCAATTGTGACAACTAATAAATTTCCAGGCAAGAAACTCAATTTTTCCCGGCCTGGGGATCTTCAGCAAGTCTTGGATATTTTCGAAAATGCAGACGTGGAATTCTTCTCAGATGACGATGGTGAAGAGGAATATTTAAAGCCAAATAACAACGGAGATACTGAAAGTTCGTCAGAGGACGAAGTGCCAGACGGTAGTTGTTGTATTAATTTGTAGTATTTATTTAATTTGGCATATTTTATGGAATGGAATGGAAATTGGAGAAGTGTTGGAAAAAATCAGAGATATGCCCGATGAAGTTGTGCCTTTCGAGAACAACAAGTAAATGCCGGCCTCATAGTGCTCCAGATGAGATAAGCTATGATAGATACGATCATTGGCCTGAATTCGTTGATGGCCACCCTAAAAGATGTTGCAATTCAAGATGCCAAAGCCGTTCCAGAGCAGAATGCCAAAAGTGCAAAATTTATTGATGCCTTAGAAAGGATAAAGATTGCTTAAAGTAATATTAATGTATTACACTACTCGACACGAAAAATGCTCCTAAAACCAAAAGTATTTTTTAGACTAATCTTCGGCTGCTGAACACGAAACTGAAACTCAAAAAATTTTCTTAAGGAGCGTTTTCGAAAAATCTTCGAAAAACACGTTTTCCCCCTCTTATTTCAGTTATGAGCACATATCTCGTAAACCAACCATCCGACTAACACAAGCGTCGTTCAGAAGGTAATTAACCAACCTTTCCAACAGTATATAGATTGTTCAAATCAGATGAGATTTGGGGAAGTTACTGACGGTGAAAGTTGAAAACATTGAATTTTTGACCATTTTCAAAAATTATACATTTTCGAATGGTTTTTTTATAGATAAAAAAAATTATCTCCTCAGGTTTTAAAATTTTAGATGAAAGATATATTATTTGTGCAAATATTAAGCCTAACATCAATTGAATCGAAAGAAAAATGACAAAGTTATAAAGCACGGAGTGAAAACACCAACTTTTCATTTATTACACCGTGCGAAACAATTTTTTTTATCTTTCCGAGACCCATCAAAATGTTGATATAGACGTGAAACTAGAGGTAATTTATAGTATCCTGGCATAGTCAGTTTTTCATTTTCTGACCCAAAAACCTTCTTAAAGGACTTTACAATTTTAAGGATATACACATTTCAAATATTTTTTTAAATATTTGCGGTTGTGTAATGATGAAGACATGGGTATCAAATGAAAGAGGAAAATTGTCTCCTCTTGACTTTTTTTATATTTTTAACTTTCAGGATCAAAATATGTCAGGTATGGAAAACATAAATGTTTTGGATCTCAGTCTGTAGATTCATACATCTAAATTTTTTTCTATTTCAAAGTTCTCGTAACAGTAGTAATCACGCCACATAATTTGTTTTTAACTATCATTTCTCAGTAAATTGCACTTTTTTAAAAATATTTTTTTTTGGTTATGACCCAAGTTACACAATTGTGTTAGGTACTTTTTGTAAATAAAATCTATACCAAAAAATCTAATAAATTTGTATTTTTCCGAATAGAAAATTGTTTACTTTTAATTTGGGCTTTTGTAAGAATAACAGCAAAAAATTTGACTGGGTCGCAAAGGGATAGATCCAGTGGTGCAGTATCCAGCAATGGGTCCAAAAAGCTGCCTAATGGAGGTTCAACTCAGGGACAGTAGAAATCGCGTTTTTCTCAAGAAAAGGAAGGGTCATAGTGCCCGGCATATGCAGCAATCGGTCTTGCTGCGCCGTGATGACTCAATGTATTTTTTGCTGAACCTTTCGATACACACATACAGGGCAGATATCGGAGGAAGCACAGAGTTATCCACTGCTACTCCAGAGTGGCCCGGAATCCAGCAGAGAGTGACTCGGTGATGCCGAATACCTTGAAGTGTGATACAAAAACTCTGCACTGCACTGCACAGTCGCTTAATTTTGAACGAATCCCATAAAGCTGCCAAGAAAAATGTGTCTTTGCGATTCCCGACTGCAATCCTGTTTCCAAGTCGATTTGAAGTTGAAACGTTAGCAACTATTCAAATTCTCTTTATCGAAAACATTTTCTGATGGATTGCTTACAATACTGTCAGTCCAGTTGGAGGCATCATCAACAATTTGGACCAGACTCCGTTGAAATCAATGGAACTCAACCCAACTAAACATTTCATTCATCATGTGAGCATTTCGTTGTGTCCGAATTGCCGCTCGTTAAAGTTGTCTGCTTACATTTACTTTAGACAATTTTAATGTTATGGCCTTCTTTGCTTTTAATCTTTGCTGGCGAGCTTTTTGCGCCATCGTTGCGTTAAATAGTCAACAACGGCCTAAAGAGTAATTTCAGCGCGCAGCAATTGAAATTCACACACACACACACGCACACAAACACGCAGACATACATTGGGTGCTGCCAGTAAATCTAAACAAGTAAATAAATAAATGTGCTGCAAGCAATGTTGCGCGGCGCTTTGTTGCACTGTTGCATCATTGAGAAACGCACATTCGGCAAGACGACTGCGGCGCGCGTTATTCATTTGAAGATGCGAGTACGCGCCATAAATCTGCAATACAAAATATTGGTTTGATGTGGCTGGCGCAACGGGACGACGCTGCTGGCCGCATGACAGGCTTAATTTAAATTTCAGCAAAATCACACAACAACAACAACAACAACAACAACAATGAAAGGCATGCAAAAATCTAACCAACTGCACGCACCAAAAGGCGGCAAGTGGGCAAAAATGTTGCAGCAATGTTTTAAGAAACAACCAACAACAACAACAACATAGAAATGATAAACACAAAAACTGAAAACAAAAACTTGAAAACAAAAGTCGTAGAAAGCCAAAACTAAAGAGCATATTTTGTTGATTTATGAACGAAATTGTTGTGTTGCGTCGGGTGCAACAAAAACAGAAAAGTCCAAAAACAAAACACCAAAAAAAAAAACACAACTGCCGTAAAAATGCTGCCGCAGCGCCGAATCTCGCCGCAAAGTCGAGCAGCACAATGAAAGCACAAAACTTTTCTGCACACTGAAAACAATTGTTTTTGGATTTGGTGTTGTTGTTGTTCGTGTTGGTGTTGTTGCAGTTAGCCAGCGCGTTAGCATGCAAAGTAGGAGCTGCTACTGTTGTTGCTGTTGTAGTTGTTGCTGCTGCTTGTTGGCATAAACAGCAAAAAGCAAGCAGCATGTGGCACAATGCCGCCGGCGGCACAGCGCACGGACAGACGAACAAACGAACAGACAGACGGACGGACGGACGGCAGCATCTCGTCGAATGGTTGGTTGGTGCCTTTTACAGTTCGCAGCATTCGCAAAACGTAGAATACCATAGAATACGTGCCGAGCAGTGCAGCTATTTGTTGCTTTTGCCATTGTTGTTGTTGTTGTTATTGTAGCTGTGTAGTTGGCCAATTTGCCGCTTGACTCATTTCTGTATTTTTTATGAAAAAAACTGAAAATAACTTATACCGTTTTTTTTTTTACAAATGTGGATTAAAAACAATGAATGAAAGTGTTTTGGTCGGTCTGAGCTGATTTATTTATACACTACAGTAAAGCCACGCCTCTATTTTAATAGTCTGTTTTTAAAATGTCAAATGTCATGTTTTCAAAATGTCCTTCTTCATCAATTTCAAACTTCAAAATATCACATTGTAATAAGAACTGGAACTTTAATAGACAGGAATAAATGTGTACCAAAGGATTAAGAAAACGTGTTATGGTAATTTTTGGTTTTTTAGAATTCAATGAAACCCAAAAATTTTTGGAAATATAGAAAACATTTTCTTTTTGAAAAATGTCTAGACGTGGCAAATCTTTTTAATAGTAAGCAGATCATTCCCATTTTCTATAGAAACTGTAGTCTTGATGACAAGGTCAAGCATGTCTCATTCGATAGAGGACCTCAGTGCATGAAAAAGTGTCAGAGGATTTTTCCCGCGATGTTCGAGTTTTTTTTAAAATGCAGCTTAAATATGGCGGCTTAGTGCCCCTTATTGAAACTTTTAAAACATCATATCTCTTGACTCAAATGTCAGAAAGGAATAATTTTTACGTCAAATGAAAGCTAATGATATGAAGTCGAAGAAACAATATCCTTTTTTGAAAAATTTTATGAAAAAGGATATGAACGACCTCAACTAAATTTATATCCTTGAATATCCTGGAAACCGTGAGAGCTAAATATATTTATATGAGTGACTTCTGGTAAAAAAGCGTTCAATCATCTATACTGCTTATAAATTTCATGTAAATCACTTTTAAATCACTTTTGTCCCTCGACATTTTTTTTGAATTTGTTGCACTGTGTTATTCATGTCAAATTTATGTCCGATAGCTCAAATGTTGCCAAGTTTTAATGCATATTAGACGAATGGCAGACGGACCCAAGGTCTTTATGTCACGGTCCTCTTTTGGCTCGAATTCAACTCGGTGTCCTTGCTACTCCTTATTCCTTTCTTGCCCTCCTTACTGACCTGTCAAAGATTGACATAAGTCGGTTGGTTCTGTTCCTTAAATCTTTCACGTCCATGGGGCATACAAAGCGTCTACATATGTGTTCCATATGAATCGTTCACATTGATAAAAAACAGTGAAAATGTGACTAAAAATGAGAAATCATATGGGTCGCATATTTCCTTTCTTGAAAAAGTTAAACATTCGAACTGGTTTCACTTTAGTCTTCGGGAAATGTTTAAGTATGAGAAACAATCAAAGATATTAAGAAATGTAAATAATAATGGTCGAAAGTGAGCTTCTTTCACCCAGGTTAGACAGTCAGGACACGAATCCTTGCCGAAAGAAACATGTTGGGCACAGGTTCGGCTCACAACAAGTCATTCAGATTAAGCCAATTTAATTCGTGAATGACTCCAAGCAAGTAACTTCTATTGACTATTCTGAGGTTACCTAAATTGTTGAAGAATGGTGAGCCTAGAGCTTACCATCTCTGTCTAGAAAGAGCCGGCCAGAGGCAGAGAAAGTGACTTATGATATCCTTTTCTTCTATATTTAGACAACTGCGACAGTTATGCCAACTTTCCAAGTCAAGTGACACAAAAGTATCGCTATTTATAATATAATCTGATTCAAATGGAATTTATTATTAGAATACGTCACGTTACACAAAGTTAGGTTAGGTTGAAGTGGCTGTTAGGGCGTAAGACCTTGCCGCAAGTAGGCTGCAAGTTGGGTCCACAGTTGTGATTCCACAAAGGAAGAAATTATTTGTCTCTGCTGCAAGTAATTCGAGAACCTGATTAAGTCAGCCTAATTCGTGTATGAATCCTGGCAGGTCACTTCTATTGGCTGCTCTGAGGTCACTTAAGTTGTTGAAGAATGGAGAGCCTAGAGCTTCCTATCTCTTTCTAGAGAGAACCGGCCAGTGGCAGAGAAAGTGACTTATGATCTCCTTTTCTTCTATATTTAGGCAACTGCGGCAGTAGTCAGTTCATCTCCTAAGCGAGTCTTTGGGATTGCAGTGACTCAGAAAATCCGACCTTGTTTCTCTTTCGTTGACATGCCTGGGAATTTCTCTTTTATAGAACAGAACTGCATCATCTTTTACAGATTGCTTAGTTTTTAATACTTCTGAGCGAGACCAAGTATTTTAAACTTAATTTTTTTGAAAATGTGATAAATGGATATTGTATTAAAAATTGTTTGAATTATTTACACCGATGAGTACCTAAAAGTTTTACATATTTTCTTTAAACTTTGACTTTCGATTGGAAGAACTTTAATATTGTATCCTCGATAGTGGCGAGTATATACATTTTTTTTAAATTGTTTAATTTTTCATCAGTTTTTTACACACTCGGACTCACATCAGAATTATTTAAAAATAATCTGTTAAAGCATTCAGTCTTCTTCTATACTAAAAACTAGTGTCCGACCGAATATTCGGCTTCGGTATTCGGCCTATTCGGCCAATTTTAAATCTTCGGCTTCGGCCAAAATAGCCGAATACTTTAGCCGAAGGTTTTCGCCCTGTAATGCAAGTCAATTTGCTCTGTTCGGGTTTTATAGATATTCTGGACTCAAGATTCCGATTAAAAAAAATTATCTCTAATCAGTTATGTATGTATGTCAATTTAATTGTTCGATTTTTTTAAGAAACGGAACTCTAAGACTGTTTTTGTTTTTTTTTACTAAAATATATATATGTATATATTTTTTTATTAATTATTTAGTGGAACAAAGAACTGAATAGAGAAAGAACGGCTAAATTTGATCAATTTTTTTCTTCAAAAGAATTCTTATTATTAATCGGCTTCGGCCCTCGGCCTAATGTTTTAGTTATGCCGAATATTCTGCTTCGTCTTCGGCTTTGGTCAAAAATCCACCTTCCGTCGGACACTAGTAAAAACGCTGTGATTCAATGCTTAACTAAATTTACTTTCAACCAAAGCTTATAGAACTATTGCACTATCTTTGCTCTAACTTTGCAGTTAAAAATTCTGAGCTTGAAATGTTTAAATAAGTAGAAAACTAATGGTAATTGTCCTCTACACTGGTAAGAGACGTCAAAATTTCAGCATAAAAGATATCAGAGCTGGTCGCTCTTTCGATGCTGATATACCTTTTTCAATCTATTCCTTCAATCATCATTCATTTTTCTTTTCTGTTAATTTCTTATTCTACCAGTTGTAGTTAATTTCAAACGTTCTGATTTTTTTTAAGACTTCGCCAAAATAAAGTTTTGCTAGCCATCGTCTCTCGGACGGACATGTGTACATAGTTTGCAAAATATATTCTCCTGGCCACACTGATCGCATTCATTGTGTAAACTTTTTCATACCGTCAGAAGTCATGGGTTCTGTGGCTACCGCAGCGACTCGAACGGCTCAGTGTAGGGTATGAAAATTAACTGGCGCAAAAAACTCACAACTTTCACAGCTGGCAGCTCAGTTGGGAGTAGACAATTTTAATTCACCAAAATGGCACAGCAACTTGAATGCATGCAAATACACTAAAAACAAAATATTGTGTCAAGTGCAGTGCACCGCTGACAGTTGTTGCATTTGCAATAAAAAAATTAAACGCATTTAAGAAATTTCCCACCTTCCACCCACCCACTGACCGTTGAAATAAATTCCTGCTAAATTCCTGGAGCTGAAACAATTAAATGAATTTACAGCAATATAAATCAATTATAATTGTTCGTTCTATGTGCGTGTGTGTGTGTGTGGGTGTGTGTGAGTGTAGCTGTGTCTGCCGTTGCGTATCACTTCACGCCCCACCATTTCGGTTCGTTGCTTCAATCATGCCGACAATCATCACCTTTGCTTGTCTGCTTTAAAAAGAAAAATTGCTTGTCAGTTGCAGCGTTTTCTTGTATTTTTATTCGCTTCCCGTTACCTTTGCCGCATTTCATTTGCATTCGCTCCAACTGCACATAAATCAATTTCGATTAGCAAATTTTTCTCTCACTCTTTACCCAAACTCGTCCCAAACCATTCGTTGCAGGCCATGGCCTCCACTCCAAATACGCAACCCGGAAAAAGCCATGTGTGAGTTTCAAGCGCAAAGATTTATTCCTCCACACTGTGCGATGGGGGCTAATGCGGTTTGATGGCCTTGATTCATTGAATTATCTTTATTTTATATGGTTTACTAGATTCTTACCGGCCGTCATTTTGAAATGTTTAAAGCATCCAGTAACAAGTTTATTGAAGTCGAAATGTAGTACGTCAAGTTCGAGTCCCGACTTAATGGTTTCTAAGGGAAGAAAATTTGATTTTCGAAATTCTTCTAAGAATAACAAAATTCCTTTTCAGTAACTTTCAACTAGGGACATCTTAAGTCTTAGGGATATGTTAAGTTTTGTAAATATTCTGAGTCTCATTGGGAGAACTGTGACCTTACAAAAGGATGAAAAGTAAGTGAGTAAATAAGTAAGTAGGAAAGTAAGTAAGTAAGTAAGTAAGTAAGTAAGTAAGTAAGTAAGTAAGTGAGTAAGTAAGTAAGTAAGTAAGTAAGCAATTAAGTAAGTAAATAAGTAAGTAAGTAAGTAATTAATCAAGTAAGTAAGTAAGTAAGTAAGTAAGTAATTAAGTAATTAAGTAAGTAAGTAAGTAAGTAAGTAAGTAAGTAATTAAGTAAGTAATTAAGTAAGTAATTAAGTAAGTAAGTAAGTAAGTAAGTAAGTAAGTAAGTAAGTAAGTAAGTAAGAACGTAAGTAAGTAAGAAAGTAAGTAAATAAGTAAGTAAGTAATTAAGAAAGTAAGTAAGTAAGAAAGAAAGTAAGTAAGTAATTAAGTAAGTAAGTAAGTAAGAAAGTAAGTAAGTAAGAAAGTAAGTAAGTAAGTAACTAAGTAAGTACTTAAGTAAGTAAGCAAGTGAGTAAGTAAGTAAGTAAGCAAGTAAGTAAGTAAGTAAGTGTCGAAGCCCACCGCAAACTAATCACAGAGTTTTTGAAAGGACTCGCCACCTTTCACATTCTTTACCCTACAGCATGTTTCAACAAAGACCATTTGACTCGAAACTGAATATAAGTTGACTGCAGAATTCTACTGAATATAAAAACCTAAAAACCTCTTAAGGAACTCTCTATGTTCAGCATCAGGTCGTGAGTCAAACATGTCCAAGAAGAATGTTCTCACTTTCGCTGACGACGTCGAGTTCGTCGACGTTAGAAGTTCCAACCGCACCAATGTTGCCAGATACCTGAAATAACTTTCTCCTAAATCTTAAAAAAGCTAAAATTTCCTCTCAAAAATTAAAAAAAAACTTCTTCAATTTTCTAAAATAATTTTTGTCATAAACTAAGGAATTAAACTTCTCATAAAAAATTAAAATATATCAAGTTTTTTTTATAGCCTTTTTATTCATTCAGCTTCAACTTAACAACAACTTAACACAAGCAAAAGATATAAAAAATGAGATCGGTCTGAAATTCGCTTTTGTTAACTTTCTTCATTCATTGCATAAATTATACACTTAAAGCATAAAATTTAATTAAATTAAATTAGACACTTTCGCTTTCAATATTCAAGGCTTCAGTGCCACTAATGATGTCAAATATATCATCATCAAAATCACCTACACTTTTTCCTAAACAATTCTTCCTCCTAAAAGTTCTCCTAAAAGGCCAAGATTTTTTAAATCTAGGAGGAAACTTCCTGATCTGGCAACAATGAACCGCACTAACATCACAACCGTCTGCTACTTCTATACAAATTAAATTTACCAATCTGGAAAACTTCATAGAAATTCACTCGGCACGTACCATCTCTTTGTCAGTTATAGGTCAGCTCCATAGAGTTGAAAAGGATCCCTTTTAATACCATTCGATGAGTTGAAGAAAGACAACTCCTTTTGGAGTTTTACGTACACTTAGTAGCGCACATAAGGGAGGAGAATGTGGATCTTAAAACCCCCAATTTTATGTTTATTGCAACCATTTTGGGTGACATACACTATGATCAATTAGTACCGGGACTGTGTCAAAAAAACAAAATTGTTTTATTCTTCTGGTAAATTTATTTTATCCCCTTCAAAATAAGCCCCATCTGAAGCAATACACATATGCCAACGCTTAATCCAATCGTCCATGCACTTCTGGTAAGCCGAGCAGGTATGGCCTTCAGCTCTCGCGTCGCATTTTCTTTTATGACCTCTATGGACTCAAATCTCTTTCCACGAAGCGGTAACTTGAGTCGGGAGAACAGGAAAAAGTCACATGGTGCCATATCTGGAGAATAGGGAGCCTGATCGATGATATTCACACTGTGTTTGTTCAAATAATCGCGAATAATGTGTGCTTTGTGAGACGGCGCATTATCGTGGTGCAAAATCCAGCTGTTATCGGCCCACAAATCCGGTCGTTTTCTACGAATAGCGACAACAATGTGTTGTGCGCTTCCATAAGAGATGTTAAGATCGTTAGAAATCTCTCTCTCTCTCTCTCCCATGACGATTTTCAAGCACGATTTTCTTCACAATTTCAACATTTTCGTCGGTATTCGATGTTGAAGGACGTCCAGAACGAGGAAAGTCTTCGACCACTTCACGACCACTTTTGAACATTTTATACCACTCGAACGCTCTGGTTCTTGATAGAGCAGACTCCCCAAATGCTTTCTGCAACATTTTAAGCGCATTGGCACAAGAAATTTCGTTCTTAAGACAAAATTTCAAACAAATACGTTGATCAACAAAATTATCCATTGTAAAATGCGACGAAGTACAAAAAGTTGACTGACGCTAACAGCCGCCAAACAAAAACTAATGATGCAATCCCGCTCAAAATTTGACACAGATGTCAGTTAAGGTCCTTCCTGCATCGGGCAACGGCGGAAAATTTAAAATACACAGTCCCGGTACTTATTTATCATAGTGTATATAGTGCAGAACCATCCAAAATGAAGTCCTATGTGCGCCACTGCGTACACTAATAGCCTCGATATCAAACGACCAATGTTTTAGCTTTTGAAAAAGAAACCAAATGGGTTCGACGGTATATGAAACAGAGGTCAAAAGTCTAATCGTGCTTTAACTGTAGCTTTATTTGAAGCTCAAAGACCGCAATCAGAATCGTGCATTAGAGTAAATAGAAAATTCGTAAACTTCACCAAAAAATTAAGAATTTATTAAAAGAAGTCAATTGTTCTAAATTTTTTGTATTCACATGGACAACTGCAAGGACAAGAAAAATATTACATTGAAAGTTGAAAAGTTAAAGAATTTTCAATAATGTGACTTCACCATTAGGACTGCAACGGAATAAACGGATTTACCTTTACTTTTAAAATAGCCCAGACATGCATTTAGTTTAGTCAAAATTTTACTCCAAATGGCTTTAAAAACAAAAACCCAAAAAGTGACAAATCTGCTAGACATGTAATTTACATTGTAGTCGAATACAACTTCTCTCCAATCCGTCGACCTCTATGGAATCAAATTGACTTACTTGGGCGAAGCCTGGGACATCTCCATTGCTCCATTGACTGGAATTAGGTGTCTGAGCTTAGTAGGTGAAGGCATCTAAGCTCGTTGCGTTCGTTAACTTTATCAGTGTTCTTACACCGTGCGACAAAAATTACAAAAAATTTTCACACCGGAAAAAATCTATATGGGCGTGAAACTAGAGACCAAATATAGTAATACTGCGTACTCAGTTTTTTATTTCTTCATCCTTTGTCCTTTTAAAAGGACTTCAAAATTTTGAAGGGGATAAAAAATAAAAAAAATATAAAAAATAATTAACCTCGTTAGAATATGGCGATATGTATATCAAATGAAAGAGGAAAGGCTCAAGAATTTAAATAATTTTAATTTTTTATATAGAAGGATATGAAAAAGGTCCTTTGAAAATTTTAATCCTTGAAAATTTATATCGAATTTTCTTGAAAAGTAAGTATATTAAAACCCCAAATCTCCTTGATCACGTGTCAAAATTTTATTATTCTCGCCTCATTGATTTTGTATCTTTTTATTATTTATTGATACTCAAATAAATTAGAATTTTTTTACTTCATTAGAATTGCAGCTTCCGCCTTTTTTTTAATAACTTTCGAACTAATAAAGTTAGAGTAATGAAATTTTGACACGTGATCAGGGAGATTTGGGTATTTAAAATACTTTTTTTCAAGAAAATTCTATATAAAGTTTCAAGGATATAAAGGATTAAAATTTTCAAAGGACCTTTTTCATATCCTTTTTTACAAATAGATAAAAAATTCATTTTATTTAAATTTTTGAGCCTTTCCTCTTTCATTTGATATACATATCGTCAAAATTTTGAAGTCCTTTTAAAAGGACAAAGGATGTAGAAATGAAAAACTGAGTACGCAGTATTACTATATTTGGTCCCTAGTTTCACGCACATATGGATTTTTCCCGGTGTGAAAAATGCTGTCGCACGGTGTTATACTTACTACTATAATACTAGTAGTTTCAAAAATGTGTTCAAAAGGTCTAAGCGTGATCATTGAGTTGACTAGAGAAAATTCACTCTTTCGCCAACGCAAATGCCACACACTGTGACTGCCTTCATTTTTTATCTGTGCACTTTTGAATTTTTGGAATGGGCCATGCAGAGCGCAGCGCAGTTCATGAAATCGAATTCTTTAACCCCTTTTGGCTCTCCGTCTCATTGGTTGCAAAAAACAAAAAAACCCGAAATCTTAATAATAATAGAGCTGCGACTGGTGCATGATTTGAAGGCGCTGCGCTGACATTAAGTGAACTTCAGAACTTGAGACAATCATGCAAAACAGATGGAATTTCACAAAGTCAAAGGCCACAAACTCTAAGAGCGGATATTGGATTTCCGCTTTAATCATTTGGTGCGACGCACCAAATTGCAACAAAAACACAGAAACAACAAATGGAAACGACAGCAATGGCAACGATGCCAACGAGCAACAATCGCACTTGCTGCAATTACTATTTGTTGTTGGAACGGGACGATGAGGGGCGCATTGGCAAATATATGAAATATCAAAACAAACGTAAAATAACAAAAACATTGCGTCTATTTTTCAGCTTCTAGTTGCGTTATATTTTGGTGTGCAGGGTTCACACTGCACTGAGTTGTTGGGTTTATTTGCTTTGATAGATGGAATGTAGCGCATAGCAGGGAATGCGGGCGGTAGGGCAAAGTATATACGAGTATTTTTGTGATCATAGTTTGGCAGGAGAATCGATTTAGGAGAAATGTCGCAGAGGGTTTTATCCGGGCCCGGCGTTTTCGGAGATCCGAATTTTATTGTTTAATTATTTTGAAACTCTTTCTAGGAACAGTGACCGGGTTTCACGGGTCTTTAGTTTCTCTCCGAGTAGGGGCTCTAAGTGCAGCACCCAAATGAGCCGATCAAGACCGACTGACGCACGCTTGCACACTTGTTTCGTGCAAGTGTTGTGCGTAATTTGAAACTTTATCCTCTCTAACGAGTTGCGGGCTGCGGATCGTCTGCATAAATTACAATATTTCTATTTTATATTTTGTGGCATTTGGCGCTGATGCAGCACAATTACGTGCGTCATGGCAACGAGCGGGGTGCCGAATGTGCAAATAAACATACACACATACATACAAACATACGCACACACACACATGCATACGAGGACGTATGTATTTATCAATGTACAACAACAGTGCAAAACAGCTGGAACTGAGAAAATAACACTACTCGACAAAAAATGGGTTCATCGCGTGCTCCTAAAAACAAAAGTATTTTCTAGACTAATCTTCGGCTGCTGAACACGAAACTGAAAATCCAAAAATTTTTTTAAGAAGCGTTTTCGAAAAATCTTCGAAAAACACGTTTTTCCCCTTATTTCAGTTATGAGCACATATCTCGTAAACCAACCATCCGACTAACACAAGTGGCCCGTCATTCAGAAGGTAATTAACTAACCTTTCTAACGATATATAGATTGTTCAGATGAACTGTCAGAACTTTGAAATAGTAAAAAATTTAGATGTATGAATCTACAGACTGAGATCCAAAACATTTATGTTTTGCATACCTGACATATTTTGGTCCTGAAACTTAAAAATTGAAAATTTAGTTAAAGGAGACAATTTTTCTCTTTCATTTGATACCCATATCTTCATCATTGCACAACCGCAAATATTTAAAAAAATATTTTAAATGTGTATATCCTTAAAGTTTTAAAGTCCTTTAAGAAGGTTTTTGGGTCAGAAAATGAAAAACTGACTATGCCAAGATACTATAAATTACCTCTAGTTTCACATCTATGTCAACATTTGGATGGGTCTTGGAAAAATAAAAAAATTTTTTCGCACGGTGTAATAAATGAAAAGTTGGCATTTTCACTCCGTGCTTTATAACTTTGTCATTTTTCTTTCGATTCAATTGATATTAGGCTTAATATTTGTACAAATAATATATCTTTCATCTAAAATTCTAAAACCTGAGGAGATAATTTTTTTTATCTATAAAAAAACCATTCGAAAATATATAATTTTTGAAATTGGTCGAAAAATTCACTTTTTTACAACTTTCATCGTCAGTAACTTCCCCAAATCTCATCTGATTTAGACAATCTATATATATATCGTTAGAAAGGTTAGTTAATTACCTTCTGAACGACGGCCCACTTGTGTTAGTCGGATGGTTGGTTTACGAGATATGTGCTCATAACTGAAATAAGAGGGAAAACATTGTTTTTCGAAGATTTTTCGAAAACGCTTCTTAAGAAAATTTTTTGATTTTCAGTTTCGTGTTGAGCAGCCGAAGATTAGTTTAAAAAAATACTTTTATTTTTAGGAGCATTTTTCGTGTCGAGTAGTGTAATTACGCATGCAAAAATGTGAATGTGTGTGTGTGTGTTTGTATGTGTGGCGTACTGCGGTCAAGTGCAAAGCGTTGTTCTGCTGCTTTAATTTGCCACTTACGCGCATATTACGCTATTCATGCCAGCAACAACAACAACAACAACGATAATACTCGTAGCAATAACAATGCCAGCAACAACAGCTTGTCCGAAAATGAGTAAAACGTTGGCAATCGGGACAGGACGCGCTACAGTCGCGCGCAATTTATGCTGCCGGCGTGCATTTATTTCAAATTTCAAATTTCGCATTGGAATTTAAATAAACGTTTTGACATGTTGCGCACTCTTGGCTCATTTCCTCGCCGCCGCGGTCAGTCTTCCTTTAATTGCAGTTGACGCGCAGCCATGAAGTGAGTGTCGTATCGTCAGCGACAGCGACCAAAACAAATTTGAACTTCACTGCAATGTGTTGCACTGCTGGCATTGTTTGCGTTCTCATTGTTTGTGTTGTTGTTGTTGCAGCAATATTCTTGCACAATTGAAATAAATTGAATTGCTTGTGTCACGCGTGTGGGCTCAACAATTTAACGCAGCTGCGCGTACGCTAGAATAATTTTTGTTATTGTTTTTAGGGAGAGGTCAGCGAAGGTGCGTGTGCCGAGCATGGAAATATTTCGAGTGTGAAAAACATTTAAACGAGTAGTTAATGAGGCAAAGCCAAAGTTTATAACTAAAGGCGGATTCCAGTAAAGTTTGTGTATTGTAAGGACATGAAAACTTAAATTCCTAATTAATTCTTAATTTGGTTAATTTCAACATATTCACTTTTTCTCATGTATCATTATATGGCAACATAGCTTTAAAGTTGATTTCTCACTTTTATTTTTTAATCAGATCTTTGTTCGATTTTCAAAGTAAATATTTGTACATTTCTTCAAATATCGTTGGGGCCTTAAAATACCTGAAGGAATCTCATATTTCAACCCAGGGGCGTAGCCAAGGGGGGTTTTTGGGTGTCAGAACCCCCCATAGCCTATAAATTGTCAACATTTTCAATCACTATGCATCGTATGTACGTTCCCACATTAGCAAAAATTCTTTTCATTTTTAAACATTTTAAAGAATAATAACAAACAATTTTTTTATCGAAACTAATTTTTTTTTAATAGTCCCGTTTAGGCTCAATACAGCGATTTTTGTTTTTTTTTTTAAAGATAAAAGTCGCACGGTGCCGCATCAGGCGAAAACGAGGAGTGGTTGATGGTTAAAACACGACTTTTAGTAAACAAAAAAAAGAGTCAAAACAAGTGTCAATAGATGAGATGGCATCCTTCGATAGCCAAATGTTCAGTTAAAATGCGATAAATTTATGCTATTGAGATGCTTTACCTTCACCTTACCAAAGATTTTTGTATACGTCGTTTACCAATGTCGTTCACTCGGATGACAAATATAAATTTTTTTATACTTCAGTATTTAGTATCTTCCTCTGGCGATAGTTGGTTTTTCGAAAAAAGGCCTAACTTTAATGATTAATTTTTTTGACTATGGAAAATATTAGAAGATTTCTTTCCAGAGGATTCATTGAACACATAATGAGAAATATGAAAAAAATTTCTAAAAAAATATTGTTTCATGTTATTCAAAATTACCTTCAAATTTGTGCAGATATTAAATATGAATATTAAAAAGATCACCCGGGCGGGTGGTTAGCGAAGGCGAAGCGAAGGTTAAATACAATTTCAAGAAATTCAATGGGGTACCCGGGTACCCCAGTACACACATAAGGGTTAAACATTTTTAAAACAAAAGTTAACCCTTTGCGACCGTATTAATTTTATATATGGGTGTCATGCTGGTCTGAATTAATTTTCGTTGAAAAAACAGTAATACACAGTATGCAAGATTGTGAAGGAAAAATAAAATTTATTAATTCTTTTCAAAACTTAAGATGTGAAAAAAGCTTTGGTGGCTGAGATCAGACATACGACTGGAATGGTAAAAAAGCTTTGGTGGCTGAGAGCAGACATACGGTCGCAACGGGTTAATATTGGATCTTTGTTCGATGCTCATTTTTGTACGATAACACAAACATACTTTCACTTCAGATGCAATAACTTCGCTTCCAGTGCACCAAATTTCATGAAATTTTTACTAAAAATCGGGAAATTTACAATGCATTAAGTCACATAAGCCACCACATTTGGAAAGTGCACTTTACTTTAAAAAACACGTACAGTTGAGCCTCGATTATCCGGGCCTCCATAAACCGGGAACCTACCGGGAATCTATTAACCGGGATGCTGAGTGGTTGATTTTATACCTCTATTAACCGTGATTTACCTCTATTATCCGTGAAGCACATGTACTTGTGTTTGTTTTTTTCCGTATAACACACATATAAATATACATATTTATTTTAAATAAATGCATTTTTTTAAATAGAATAAGATTTATTGATGCAAATGTACCGTTATAGAAGCAGTTTCACATTTTATTATCAAAAATAAAAATACTACTATTTATAAACGATTATATGTAACCTCTTTTAACCGGGTTTTTCGATTATCCGTGATGAGCCCAGTCCCGAGCAACCCGGATAATCGAGGTTCAACTGTATTACTAAACTGGCAAAAAAAAATTTTTTAAAACCCCCCCATTACCAAGTTCTGGCTACGCCCCTGTTTCAACCTGCTTTTAGTGATAGTTCCTAAGCAATCAGTACCCAATTAAGTTCCCATATCTGAATGCATTCTCAACTCAACTCAATTGTCATCAAGCCTGCCACAAAGTTGACAGACAGACACGCTTGAATCAATGCCTCAATCAATCCTATCTCAAATAATAATAAACAAAAGTATACACTTTTATAATTTCAACATGAAAAATATTTTTTTATTTAACTTTTGTCAGAGTCAGTTTTTGATGAGCGTCTATCAGGACAGTCAACTGACTTCTAAGTCAAATCAGGACATTGACTATTTAATCCCAGTGGTGTGTGGCGTTATGGAGTAACTATTTTCTGTTATGAATAGAATGGAGGCCCATAAATTGTTTCCATAGGAGTCAATTTTTTGTATTTTTTTCAAAAAGTTTAATATAAGTACAAACTTGAATTTTTTGAAAATTTACTAATTTTCGACATTGGCAAAGACGAGTAAAATTTTGTTTTCAAATCAATACTGTTTCCTTTTTTTTATTTTGTACGAAGCTTAATACATCGCGTTTTCTACAATCTCCAATTTTTACCTTAAAAAATACATCTAACACCATTCAACGATCGAAATTTCGTTGTAAGTTGTAAGTAATTTCACGCTGGATATTAATTTTTTTTATTTTGCTGTTTGACTATGGTAACCATCTTTTTCAATAAAAATTTATTTATTTATTTTGAAATAAAAAAGAATATTAAAATTTAATTAAAAAACCAAATCTTTACGAATATCGCCAACGGCGCACGTTTTGGGGGTTCAAACACCCCTAAATAATTGTTTATTACAACAATTTTGGATGATAATACGGTTTCAAATGGAAATTGTCTCAAAAGCACCAACAACTTATACATTCCTTACTATTTTAAGTAATCGAATTTAAAATATATAAAAAACCGTAACAAATTTTTGCCAAGCCCGGAACCCGAAGAATAGTCTTAAACTCCCTCAATCTCCAAGGGGGGAAATAGACGATTTGTCAACCCTATGTATGGCACTATTAATTTTAGAAAATATTCATTTTCAGATGCTTTAGAAGGACTATTAAATTTTCAAAGTTTGAATTTTTCAGATCCTTTAGAAGGACTATTAAATTTTCGAAAAGTCCATAAAATCATAAAGTTTTCAGATCATCACTTCGTATTGGTTTTGGCCAAAATATTCTTCAAATGATTCGAAAACTCTTTTTGACGAAGACTTGGAGTTTCTGTGTGATAAAAAATTTACAGATGTGGGAGGAGAGAATTGAGTTGAATTTGGAATGGAATTTCGATCTTTTCTAGCACAGCTTTGACATACGTTTTGAATCTCATGCTTTTGGACAGATTAATGGACCTTACAGAGTGATTTTGGGTTTGGTTTTAGAACAACAATATGATGCATTTTACCGATAGATAGATAAAGCTAGTCAATAGTGATAGCTAGGAATAGAATAGAAAATAAAAGTAAAATTAGTTTTTCATATAAAACAGACATAAACAAAAGGCATGTCCTAAGTTTCGACTGATATTATATCAGAAACACCGTTGTTATTCTTCTTAACATCTTATTAATTTTTTTTCCAAATTTGTAAGCGAAAACTGTTCATTTACCTTTGTTTATAGCAATAATAAATGTATTTTTATAAGGAAATATGTCCCAAAAAAAAAAATTTCCGATATAAGAAGATTAGCAATAATAAATGTATTTTTTAAGGAAATATTTCCCTCAAAACAAGATAATTTCCGATATAAGAATCTAAATTCCACAAAAAAATTGTCGAAAATTTTGATTTATACAGTATAATCTCGATAATTTGGACACTCGCTAATACGGACAACGCGGTAATCCGGACACTCAATTTCTATTGTAGACTCTGTAATCCGGACACCAGTGTTTGGTTTTTAATTGTCCGGATTATCGAGATTATACTGTACTAAATTTGTGTCATATATAAAAATGTTTTTTCCTTGCTTCATTAGGCAATAAATCTTTGAACCAAACAGATATTTCTAAGTATTCAATCTAAGCATTTAAATTTCACCTATCATACAATTTTGTTTTTAATTTCATATAAACTAAACAAAACAACTTTATTTTACTTGGTATTTTTGCCGCATAAATCGGTATTTCAGTGGGAAATGTCGAAGCATTCACCCCACAATGCATTGTATCATTTTTAAACTAACCCAAACCAAACCAAACCAAACCCGAAGATTTAAATTCGTTGAAATTGATTTTTTATGCTTATGCCGGAAGTACATTTGCCATACATACAAACATACTTGCCATACTTACACATGCATGTATGTATGTTTGCACATCGCAACATTCACCCAAGTTGCGCACAAAGTTTTCTATGTTTTTTTTTTCAATAACACCAAACCAGTCTGCTGCACTATGCGTTATAACAATGTTTTTTGTCGCTGACAGGAGAAGAAGAGCGCCTTCTACATTCTCGCAAAAGGTTTTAGCAAAGTTCTCCCTTATTTACTGGCAACATCTTCTCTGTTTGTCACAGTTTTCGGAAGCTGTGTTGTTACTCTTATTGCGATACAATAACTCGCGCACTGCATGATGACCCGAACACATAGACGACGGCAGCGACATGGCCACGCGACCGCAAGACGACGTTGGCTTCAATGGTCGCGGTGTAGTTGGCAACGTGATTACAATGATGGCGGCAGCAGCAGCACAGCAATCATAAGCTTTGTGACGCTTGAGTTTTCACAAGTTCGTATTTGCTTGGAAGCGTTGATTGTTCTGATTCTATATTTGGACAGATGCAGTCGTGTCGCTGCGGTCGTCTATGTGTTCGGGGCATAACGTTCGAGGGTCTGTAGCGCAAAGATGTTGAATGTCAAAGGGTAAAAGTTGCATGCGATTTTTTTGTTATCTTTTCTATGCAACCGAATGCGATTGTAAGTGAGAGAGAGTGAGCAGTAAAAGAGATTTGTGCCAGAGACAATTTTATTTAGAAACTTACAAAAGTCGCGCACAATTTACGTTTAGTTTATACAATACGTATTTGTTATATGTAAATATGTGTTTGTGAATGTTTGTTTGTTGCTCGTAGTTGGTCTGTTTTTCGATCTCTGTGTTTCATTGATCTGTACTTATATTCTATGGACTTATAAAGGGACTAGCGAAAAGGACTGTGGACTTTTCATAGTCTTTCCATGGTCACTGTGCAGTTTAAAGGATGTACTGTACTATTTAATAGCTCAAATGGGTGTGACAACTGCCATATGACTCTTATTGGTTATTTAGCATTATTGTTTTCTGAAGGATTTTCTTAGCCTCTATTGAGGGAATAATAAGGCGTAGCGCCACCAATATAAGTTAATAGTTTAATACGTCTTAAATTTAAAGCTAAAGAGTATCCAAATAAAAGTTTTTATTGGGTGTACAACTTTGCTTCCGCCGTTTTCCGATAGGTGGCTGTACCGGCTGAGGCTGGTTGAAATACATAGATGGTAATGCCTTTAAAGTGAGTGTGGACAGTGCCTAACGAATTGTCATCGCCGTTTCAGTGACAGTTGTTCTTGTTTTCGTATTATTCACGCTCGAAAATGTCCGTTTATGTGCCCAATTCTCGCCATTTGCGGGATCAGCTCGGTGTGATTTACTACGAGCTCTTAAAACCGGGTGAAACCATCACAGGAGATCGCTACCGAACGCAACTGATGCGCCTTAGTCGCGCGCTAAAAGAAAAGCGGCCACAATATCAAGAGCGACATGACAAGGTCATCCTCCAACACGACAATGCTCGGCCTCACGTCGCAAAAGTGGTCAAAAAGTACCTGGAAACGCTGAAATGGGAAGTCTTGCCCCACCCGCCGTATTCCCCAGATGTCGCCCCTTCTGACTTCCACCTATTCCGTTCGATGGCACACGGCCTGGCAGATCAACATTTTCAATCCTTCGAAGAATTGGAAAAATGGATTGCTTCATGGATAGCGTCAAAAGAGGACTCCTTTTTTCGAGCCGGGATCCGAAAATTGCCGGAAAGATGGGAGAAAGTTGTCGCTAGCGACGGACAATACTTTGAATAATACATCTGTAAGCACTTTTTCGCAATAAAGCTTTTAATTTTGGAAAAAAAACGGCGGAAGCAAAGTTGTACACCCAATATATCTACAAGTTTTCTTTCTTTTGGGTTTAGTGAAATCTCTGGTCTATGCGAATAAACCTCAAACAATTTAAAAATTCAAGGCAGAGATCCAACGCATCTTCGGTAAAATGTGGCTACATCTTTTTCAAAATGTCACCGAACATCGCAAAATGGGCCTCTGATCAATGCAGCGGGAGCCATTTGCCGGATATTTTATTTCATACTTAATCGAAAAACGCTTTCTTCAGAGTGCAATAAAAACTCTAACACTCGCTCAATAAATATAAAATTTTTTTTAAAATTAAATTGTGCACTTTTATTGTGACACCCTATATTGAATAATTGAATAGAAGCATACCTGAAAATCACTTTTAATCCTATTCCTTCTACCTTCATAGTACTCGTATGATGAACGCCAGACAACGTGCCGTAGTACCACCGACATAATTATAATCTTGGATATACCACAACTTTAAAACTATTGGTCGTCCAAAACAGAAACTCAGCCTAAAGTCAATTTTCAATTATGTCCTTCTACTATTAAAATCTAATTGAATTTGGCTAACGTGGCGTGACATCTTCAGTATGCTTAAATTTTTAATATAGCATAACTTTGCAACTGGTATTTTCACATTTATGCTCCGAACACAATAACCCAGATATGCCGAAGGTCCCATATGTAACTGCACCTACGATACATTTCAGGGCATAGGTAAAATTTAAAGCACAGTTACCGGAGTACCTTCAAACGGGTCTACTTAATAGTAGTAGTTAGTTAGTAGTTCGGTCGGCATATTTGGGTTAAAGGCGGCAGCGACACAACCACATCTGTGAAAATATTTCATTGTATTTATTAATTAGTCAAAGAACAATTTTCAGCTTACAGACTAATCAGAATTTTTCCACTCAAATGATTATTTTGACGACTGGTACACGACCCAGACCACAGTTGTCGCTGTCGCCAAGAACTAATTCTATTTCGCTGGCGACAAATCAAATCAATTGGCACCGCTGTTTCAAAACAGATGCTTTTGTTGGCGTTCTTCTTACTTTTTCTGTCCTTTAACGACAAAATTGTTGGTACTTTAGTTAAATTTATTATTTTAAATACATTAGTGTGGTACTGTTGCTGCCGTTTGTATTGTAATCAAATAGTTGACCACACAGCCGACGCCATTTTGCAGTCGTGTGGCCATGTCGCTGCCGTTTTCAATGTGTTTGGGTCACTAGCCCAGAATAAAACTTGGCACTTTCCATACGATCAGAATTTTTAACAATTTATACGTTGAATTTATTAGTCACACGGAACAGAAACTCGGAATGGGATTACTCTGTGGCAACTCCCTACATACTCAATATTTCTTATATGTCATAACTCTAGAACTAGGTCGAATATTACTTTGCAATCATAGTTTCAAACCAAAAGCATATGATGGACATCAGGCAAAGGGGTGTAACTAATCACATATCACACAAATTTGTTATATGACATAATACCCCGAACACATAGACGATGGCAGCGACACGATCACATCTGTCAAAATCTAAAATCAAAATTTTCGTACGGACATGACTATTTTGACGACTGCACAGCTACACGACCACTGACCGTAGTTGTCGCTATCGCCAGACATACTAAACAATTCACTCGTAGGCCCCAAAACCAAAGCAATTGGCATCACTGCTTCAAAACAGACAATTTTAAAGGCATTTTCTTACTTTTTCGATGTGCTTTGAACAAATTTGTTAGGGTTTCAGTTAAAATTTACTAGTTCTACAAATTATTACACATTGCCATTTGTTTCGAATTGATTGTACAACAACAAAATGGATATAGACGAATATTTAATAGAGCACAAGCGCTTTAAAATTTGTATTTAGGAGCTAAAAAATATATTTGTGACGATGTTGCTGCCGCTTTCATTATAATCACGTAGTTGACTACAAGGCAACGCTGGCTGCCGTGTTGAATGTGTTCGGGTCATAACTTTACAACTTCACACAACATCAAGTTCAGTCTAAACTTTAGACTCCAAAGGCTCTCTTTACTTATTTTCTTCTATTGAACTATTTACAAATGGCAGCTGTTAGATAACGGCGAGTCTCACCTGTTTTTTTTTACCCCCAGCAGTGCCGGGTAATCGACTAGTTTCATACAAAATCGATGCAGTGTACAAATTCTGTTGTTGCTGTTTTTGTTTTGATATGCTTGACAATATTGCAGTGAGCTCAAAGTTGTGCAAGTGTGCACTATCAGCAACTACACAACACACTACACACACACACAGACACACGACAAACGCCTTTCCCCAAAAGTAAACAAACACATTTCCACGGACAATGAAGCGTAAAAAGCACCTTTACGCAATATTGACAACTGAACCACGCGCAACTTAGGTAATCGTGTTACGTACAGTTCCGTGTCGTTTCCGCCACTTAATGACAAATTATCCAAACAAAAAATTTACTGATAAATTGTTCGAATACGCGTGTGCGGCATTGCAGGTGTGCGCGCGTTCAAGTGTGATTTGTTTGTTTTTGTTGTTGTTGCAGTGAAATCAATATCGGGTAGCACTTTGTCACTGTAATCATTTTAAATAAAAACAAAAAATACACATAAATTTAAGAATTTATTATTTTTGGATTTGTACCCTTTTTGTTAGGGAGTTCAATTTTGATTTTTATTCGAGTTTTTTGCTCAATAAATACATAAATAAAAGCACCTTTAGTGTCTAACCCGTTGCTTCTATGTACCTACCCAAGCATTTCGTTGCTGCAGAAAACGAATGTCGTATGTTCCATTGAATTTAATAGCACATGCGACAATCGTTTTCTCAGGCGGCGACTTCTTGCTGATAGCGTACGCTCCATTTAAACACATTGATGGCCAAAAAGGAGTAGGTAGGTAGGTGGCTGCTGTTTACGTTTAAAAATAATTCATTTTGGCAACTGCAATGCGTAGAAACTAAAGTATGCACACTCGAAGCAAAGCGCTTACACCGTGCGACAGCATTTTTCACACCGAAAAAAATCTATATGTGCGTGAAACTAGAGACCAAATACAGTACTTTTCGCTTAAAGCGAACTTCGAGGGACTGGGCAAAATGGTTCGTTTTAACCGAAAGTTCGCTTTAAAAGGGGTCCGTAATAAGCGAAAACATATGTACAGCGCGTACTTTTGAAATTAGTTCGTTTTAAGCGGAAAATCGTTTTAAACGGGTTCGATATAAACGGAAAGTACTGTATAGTAATACTGCGTACTCAGTTTTTCTTTTCTACATCGTTTGTCCTTTTAAAAGGACTTCAAAGTTTTGAAGGGGATAAAAAATAAAAAAAATTTAAAAAATACTTAACCTAGTTAGAATATGGCGATATGTATATCAGATAAAAGAGGAAAGGCTCAAGAATTTCAATAAAATTGATTTTTTATCTATTTGTAAGAAACGGATATGAAAAAGGTCGTTTGAATATTTTAATCCTTTATATCCTTGAAAATTTACATATAATTTTCTTGAAAAGTAAGTATGTTAAAACCTACGATTTCCTTGATCACGTGTCGAAATTTCATTACTCTAACTTTATTAGTTCGAAAGTTATTAAAAAAAAGGCGGAAGCTGCAATTCCTATGAAGTACAAAAATTCTAATTTATTTGAGTATTTTAAATAATAAAAAGATACAAAAGCAGTGAAGCAAGAATAATGAAATTTTGACACGTGATCAAGGAGATTTGGGGTTTTAACATACTTAGTTTTCAAGAAAATTCGATGTAAATTTTCAAGGATATAAAGAATTAAACTTTTTAAAGGATTTTTTTCATATCCTTTTTTTACAAGTAGATAAGAAATCAATTTTATTTACATTCTTGAGCCTTTCCTCTTTCATTTGATATACATACATATCGCCATATTCCAACGAGGTTAAGTATTTTTTATATTTTCTTTATTTTTTATCCTCTTCAAAATTTTGAAGTCCTTTTAAAAGGACAAAGGATGTAGAAATAAAAAACTGAGTACGCAGTATTACTATGTTTGGTCTCTAGTTTCACGTCCTTATGGATTTTTTCCGGTGTGAAAATTTTTTTTAATTTTTGTCGCACGGTGTTATCTCTTGGGTGACCAACTGATATATCGGGCGCAAAGCAGAGGCGTCCAGAGAGAACTTTGGCGGCCAGTTAACGTGTTGTTATGGCCAGTTAAGGAAGTACAGAATATATGAACACTTCCACCTAAAAAATGCGTATCCGGATTTTCAACGCAGTGTCGAATACGATTCTTTGAAAACTTTTAGTTTTGGATGTGTGACGCACATTCCAAAGTCTGCTTCCACTTTTCATGTCGACATTGTTTCAAAAGTCCACTATTGCCGAAACAGCACTTATTAAATCATTAAATGCCAAGAAAATGTTTGTTTATCGACACTACAAATATTGTTATTAATTTTGTTTATGTTTGTTGATTTGCCAAAGTTGTTCGACTGAGTTGCGCGAGTACGCACAAAACAAAAAAAAAACAACAAGAGATGAAAAGTTGCTGTGCATAAAAGCTGAATGGAAATCCCAAAGCATTAACGCTTTGGTGTAAACAAATTACACAAAATATATACTGAGGGCATGCGAAGTGCAGCTGGAACAATAAAACGCCGCAGTCGGCGGACGCGCGCTGAAGTTGCATAAATTTCTCATAATCGAAACATTTCCACACAACTCAACTCGATGTTGCGGTTGTTGTTGTTGTTGTTGTTGCTGCCCAGCGCAAATGATGCCTTCGATGATGAACAACAGGCTGCACAATGAGCGGTTCGAGTGCCTCCGCCTGCCATAACGCCGAGCGGCAACATGTGGCACGCTTTTGGCATTTTATTACAAACGATTATTTGTAATTGCCAACGTGTACCTTGGCTGCTGCACATTCGCACAGTAAACAGTGCGCGCGCACTGCAAGTGAATCCCGCCTCGCCTCGCCTCGTCGCACCACCCACAACCGTTGCAGCCGTGACGCTGTGCAAAGGGAAAGCGCACATGTCTATCAATATTTGAATGCAGCACAACAACGGCAAAAACAACAAACGCAATAACAACAACGACAACAACAACAATTACCAGGCAATAGAAATTGATTGAAATGTACATTTAGCAGCGACAGCGGCCGCAGTCGAAGTTGCAGAAATGAAACCGAGAACTGGGTTGTGCTGGCGCCAGCGCCAAACCACTCATGCAGCAAGCGCCAAGTGCTGCTCACACATACATACCTACATACATTCATACATACATACATACAATAAAGAAAATATACCAATAATAAATATAAACAAATTTATGCTCGTTTTGGATTGATCGATGCAGGCGCGCGCCGCTTTTGGTTTCATTCGAACCGGCGATAATATTGCACCGTCGATGCCCACTGTGCGTGCTCCATTCGATTGTGATGATTTCTTAATTGTTGTTGTCGGAGCTGTGCTGGGTTCTGTTATGAATGTGGCATATTGCTTCATTTTATTGGTTTATGCGATTGTGAGTGGTGCTACTGTGTTCGATTCGATTGTGTTTCGGGCTTTTATTACTATCAATTTTGCGTGTCAATCATTTCTCATGCAATATTCATTGATTTTATTTTATTTACGGAACACGACTTGGGTGATGTAATGCAAATGAAGTGATTTAGAACAGACAGTCAAAACTACTGTACGGAAGGGGAAAGTTTACAAGAGATCAATGCTCGCAATTATATGAAAAAGAACGTGATTTGAGGAAATGATGCTCCATTATTGGAAAAGTCAAATACTCAAAAACAGGGACTTAACTATTATAAGTTTTTTAAGAAAATAATTGCAATGTGACTATTAAAATGTAACATAAATTTTTTTCTTCATTATAATTATTATTATTATTATAATTATTATTATAAATATTATTTATTACATTATTCATCATAATTTATAATTTAAAAATTATTATTATGTAATAAATATTTTTGAGTTGCATAATAACTGTTATGAGAAAAAAATATTTTTCCGTTCTCGATAATTATTATTTTGGGATTTTTTTTACTTTGCTTCATAACTTTTATTTATGACTTTTTTTAATTACGTTGTCGATAACTATTATTTGAGAATTTTTTTTTACGTTGCTTCATAACTAAAAAAAAAAGTCATAAATAAAAGTTATGAAGCAACGTAAAAAAAAACCCAAAATACTTATTGACAACGAAAACTAAACTTGTTTCTTTTAACAGTTTTTATGCAACTCAAAAATATTTATTACATGATAATTGTTACAGCCCATGTAAAAAATGTCTTATTGGGAAAAAGAATTATAATGCAATACTTATAGAAATTTCTTAAACTAGGGCCGTTTTTTATTTCCAAAAATATGGATAGTAATTAGGCCTCTGCTTAAAAAACTCAAACGACTTAAAGAGGAAGAGTTAAAGAGCAATTAAATGGTTTACTTTTTAAAAATAAAGCCATTTATCGGCAGTTAATGCAATTGAAATCTCTACCGTTTTCGATCTTTTTCCCTGTTTCTATCCCATCGCTTTCTATCCATACGCCATTCTCATTCTATCCACTACACTATCCCATTTCCATCTCATCTCTATCCAATTCCCATCCAACACTAAGCTACCCGATCATTTTATTCTATTACTATCACATCCTTACTCATTCCGTATCGCCATCCCTATTCTATCCCTATTGTATCCATATTTCATCTCTATTACACCCCTATCCCGTCTCTTTAATGTCTCTATTTAATTCCTATCCAATCCCTATTCTACTCTTATCCTATCCTTATCCCAATCTCTATCTTATCCCTATTCAACCGCTATTCTATCATTATCGCAACAATTAATCACATTCTAATCCTGTCCGTATCGTAACCTTATCTTGTTGCCACCCCTACCTCATCTTTCTCCCAACCCTTTCCCCTCCATATCACACCTCTATTGCATCCTAACCAATCTCTATCCCAATATTATCTCATCCTCACCACATTCTCGTCCAATCCCATTATCTGTTCTATCCCTATTGCACCTATATGCCATCCCTATGTAATGGCTATTGCATACAAATTTTATCTATACCACATTCTCATCCCATCACCTACTTAAACGTTACCCCATTGCTATCCTTAACCCTTAATCCCTATTCTAAGACTATCTCTATCCCATGTTTGTTACATTTCTATCCCTTTCTTATCTTATTTCTATGTAACACTCAACCCACTCCTATTCCTCTTGCATCCATTTCTTACTTTTACGCATTACAGAGAAACATCGCTTCAGGCCCGTACTGCGCGATTGTGGAATGACCTCCCTGCGGGAATTTTCCCCAGCACCTATGACTAGGATGACTTCCAGTCAACTGCCCATAACTTCTTCATTCCTTACTTCTGCATTTTTCCAGAACCAATTTAATGCTTCTTATTAATAGGGGTATCCCACGATCATTGGCTCTTATAATAAGAAAGTTTTGCCTCATTCCCAACAAATTTTTAACTTTTCACCTATTGCATTCTAATCCCATCATAACCTCATTTCATCCTACCCCTTTTACATCTTCGCCACATTACTGTCCCATCCCTTTCTCATCTCTATCCAGTCCCTATCACATTCTACTCTCGCCCATAACATATTCTCATCCCATCTTACACACTATTCTCAACTTTTTGCTATCCTTTACCCAACTCTATCCCATGTCTCTCACATATCTATTCCAACTAGGTATGTATATCCCAACTTTGTTCCATCTCTATACTATCCCTATACCTAACATATTCAATATCCTATCCCAACTCTACATCGTTTCATGCCGTTCTATCTTTTCCATTACATCCTGGCATAAAAAGTGGATACACTAACAAGACGGTGGCTTCGAGTCCTTTTTATTGGGACGCAGTATCTCTGCACTACAGGAAAGATCTCCTTCTCGAATCGATTTAAACGTGAAGAGGCTGACCTTGAAAACACTCTTTGGACTAGGCTATATAGACCCCAGTGTGTGGTCCCGATTTGCTAGTTGCTTGTCTGGGGCATTTTAGGAGTTGACCTTGCCATGCCTATAACAAATCTTTTCCAACTAGGTACATCCCAACTTTTTTCCATCTCTATACTATCCCTATACCTATTCAATATCCTATCCCAACTTTATATCGTTTCATGACGTGCTATCTTCTCCATTACATCATGGCGTTAAAACAAGATGAGAGCTTCAAGGATTTTTATTGGGCCGCAGCAATTCTGTGCTACAGGAAAGATTTCCATCACGAATCTATTTAGATGTGAAGAGCCTGACCTTGAGAACACTCTTTGGACTAGGATAAATAGACCCCAATGTGTGGTCCCAGTTTATCTTGCAGGTTACTTGTCTGGGGCATTTTAGGAGTCGAGCTGGTTACGTGCTCCGAAACCAAAACATGTGCGGGAATATCTGAGACTCGAGGCAGCATCAGCTTGCACCACGAAGAAGAAGTGCATTCATATTGAAATCGAATCATTTGTGAGAATCAAATTTCGTAAAACACTTTTAATTTTTTTTATTTATTCTATAAACCAACTGCAAAGGTCTCTCATCACTACTTCATTCGGCAACTCAGGCGAGAAATGTTTACGTACTTAAAAATTATTTAGCGTAACAAATCGTCACATCATTGTTTTGGTTATGGCATGTGGCACTTCACGAGCTGATCCCATAAGGCGGATTGTATGAAGTTGGATATTAACGCGTCGAACACATTCGGCGCGCACAAATGCGGTAAGCATTTCGAAACCAATTATATTAATTTACTGCGGCCACAGAACTGTGAGCAATTTTCCGTATTGCCGACAGCGAAGCGGGTTGGGCGTTGAGTTGGGCGCACAGTTTGCACAAACAAAAAAATCTCTACAGGCCGAAATTATGAAGTGCGAGCTACGCGACTGTGGTAGCGCATTAATGTGTGGCGCGCGCGTGTTTGTGTCAGCTGCCGCCCATATTCGGAGACTGAACTGCCAACGAATTTATCGCCGCCAAACTACATAAAATCCAACAAACAACAACAACCACAAGGAAAATTGCGCCAAAATTCCCTTTGGACCTGTTTTTCCAATTTCCAATTGCATGTCCATGCGTCGATGGGCGCGCGCGCCCAGCAAATCTATCAGCACGCACTCTTAATAGCGGCACAAATTTCAATTATAGTTTCGATGCATCTGACAGATACGTTGCGATTGATGTGGGGCCCATTAAGGGCACCAACCACGCACACGCCAACACGCGCTGACGCGTTGCTGTTCGCCGTCGCCGCAAGGTGTTGAAGGGTGCACTATTCGGACGAATGGATGAATTTTCTACGAGACAAATTGTTCTCCCGCGTGCATTTTCAATTTGTTAGCGGCGCACGCGGAACGCGCCAAGTTTCGAATGTACGCGGCGATATTCCGAAATGGAAAATGTGGCCACACCCATTAACAGCGGTAAATCGCCTCGAATGAGTGTTTCCTTGTGTGTTGAATATGTCTAAATCGCGCTAAAATTTGGATTGAAAAATTTAAAATTCAATTAGGTCGCCTTATATCGGAGTTTTTTCGAAATTTCTTTGTGTGTTAATTATAAAAATGTCCCCAGATGGGACTAAAAACACTGTAGAACAGAGTAGCAACATATATTTTTGAAAGAGAGAGCGTCGAACAGATCAAATTTGCCGAACAAAGTAATAGTCCAGCACGTCTGAGTTTTTTCTTAATTTGCACAGAAAGGTTAAAGAGGTCACTATATACTTTTACACGGAAAGTATGAAAACTTAAAGAGATAAATCTTCGATGTCTAGGACAAAGTTGTTTGGCATAAAAATGGGAATATTTTCTGTATGCACATGAAACCCCGCACTCTCTTTCCTTATCCCCATTTTTCATGCTTTTTGGAAAATTTGTTCATAAAAAGCTGGTATTAAGTTTCATTGAGTTTTGTTATATTGAATAAAACAGTAAAATAGTGTATAGTAAAGTTGTAAAATAGTATATAGTCTTTCGCAAAATATTCCTCATTAAAAACTAGGAGGGTCTGCAAACAACAAAACTACCTCAAGACCTCCCAAAAAAAATAAAAAGCCTTAATCGAAGTGATGCGTCCAGCTGGGAAGGATCAGATGTTACAGTGACTTCAGCACTTTAACACATTCGAGACGACGATTTTTTTCGAACGCGGTGGACAGGAGCGAAATTTTATTTTTCTTTGTATTGTACACAGTAAAACCAATGCCAAATTTATTTTTCCTGTACTTTACAGATTTCATTAGTTCCAGAAAAATCTTATTTCGACGATTAGTTTACTCAGAATAACTGATAATTACACATTACTGTCTTATAGCCTCGGAAAGCCATTGCACACACGGTGTGCAATCGGTCTCGAATGGGTTAAGTGTTCCATGTGGTGATGTATCACCAAAGACAATTAAACTATAAGATGTCTTACGTTCATACAAATCAGTGGCGCTTCAAAAATTTGCCGTGGCTTTTTCAATAAAGCCACGTGAGAGTGGTTTTTACAGCAGCGCCACATCCGGAGAACAACGATGAAGCCACGCAGCAACTCTCTCTGCGCAACGATGAAGCCACGCAAGCAACTCTCTGCTTGCAGTCGGCAGAGATGTGAATATGCGTGTGATCTCTATGTGCTCTTGTGTTGATTTTTTTGGTGGTTGATTGTTTTAATCAGTAGCGCACACGGGGCGGGAACGTTTGGGGATTCAAACCCCCTCAAATACAAAAAATAGTAGTGAAATATCCCTCCAAAAATAAATTCTGCCTGCGCCACTGACTTCAACGCATGTGAAGTGAGCGCACATAATTTTTCTTTTGCTTGGCAGTGATCAAAGCCGTTGTGCTTTCTGTGAGCAAAACAAAGAGCGTTAATATTATTACGCTCTCACTGTACCGACGCTTGCTTGCTCTCGATAATGAAAATTTTGCAAATTCGAGCTCGCCCTATGCCATTCGGTTGTATGGACGTAAGACATCTTATTGTTTAATTGTCTTTGGTATCACTAAAGTCTCATATCTTTGGATAACTACTCCTTTTCTAAATATTAGCACAGTTTCTGAGTTCTGAGGTTTTCTACGCTGTGTTTCTTGTAAACATTTTATTTGGTATCATTTTTTTTTAAAGCAAATTTCAAATATTAATTGCTATAATTCTGATAGCGAGTTAACTAACGACGAAGATGCACAAATTTTTAGGTGAAGCCTAGGAATTTAGTACGTAGTAGAGATCTGTGCGAAGATAGAACCTCTTTGAATAAAATTGCCTTAAAAACTCTTAACTCGACGTTCGGAATTAGAAGAAAGTCGTGTTTTGCTTTTGCTTTCGAGAACATAATTCATACGCAAATCGTTGCGGCGTAGTCTTGCCTCTTGATGCCGAAAACTGATTCTTAACAACAACAACAACAAACCCAGGTCAAGTTTTATTTCCGGGACCCGTGTTTGCTCTCAAAATGCTTCGAATTCAATTAGAACAAATGGTAGCGGTAATCGATTCAATTTGAAGTTTACTACCCTTTCATAGAAAAGATCAGGAAGAGAGATCCCTAATCGTTCTAGAACAAAAAATCAGAACAGAAGGCCGCGATAATCGGTTTAAGTTAAAGTTTACTACCCTTCGATAGAAAAGATCGGGAAGAGAGATCATCAAACGTTCTAAGTAAGGTAAGGTTGGGCGCGAGGACCACCCACAGATCCTCTATTGTGTCCCTAATGATACCATGTTCAGATCTGCTCATAAATCGTAGTGGGTTGGGGAGAAAAATGTCATACCCGGGATGCTGAGGCGTATGGGTCTCTCTTCTTCCTATAAAGTATTAAAAAGTACCGTAAACTATGAAATACCGGTTAAGACAAAAAACTTCTTACTACCTTCTTTCGTCAGAGCTGACTTAAGTGATTAATTAGAATACGATCTTTTTTACGGAACCTCAAGAAACTTAAGTTCTATCAATAAACTTCTTGCAGTTCGGTCAAAATGTTGAAAGTACTGTGATCAGGTCCAATTCTTGCGTAATTTCTCATTCAAGATTGTTGTTGTTGTTATAATTTTTTAATCCCTGAGTAAATTTTAACAAATACCATATTCAATCTTCACCGAGAAAAGAATAGAATTTTGAATGTTTCATCAGTCGTCCGAGCTATAGAAAATTACCAAAATATAATAAAAAATGTATTGTCTTTTGACTTCAAACTGTCCTCTAAAGCCATCTGACAAATGAGTTTTGTAAAATGTGTGGGGACGATTCTGCATCTAACCTGCTCCTGTCTGACTCATGCATTCGATTTTTTTTTACCCCATTGACCTTGTGGGGGATCTCAAAGGTGCCCACCTTTCGATGCCTTTTGGTTTATGCGCCTCATAAAATTATTCAAATACTTTGAAACTCAATGTAAACCGAAGCCCCAAAGTACCACAATCCAAGTGGGAGTTCTTGTCTGCATGGACTGAGGTCAGTCTGTGCCAACTGCCTTTTACCCCACTAATTTCAATCACCAAAGTCTTGTCAACGATTCTTTTGAAATACGTATTTTTGTTCATCAGTTTTTGCTCAACGGTAGTCGCACAGTACCAGCTCCCACAACGGTTGAATCGCTTTGCCGCACGCATTCAAAAGCACTGAATCTGCCTCCTCAACCAAAAGATGCTTTAACTAATCTAAAGAATCAACAGCACAACGCGCAGTCGTCGGAGACGAAACGCATGAAGTCGCAGGAGCCGGCAAATTTGGGGCAACAGCAACATTTAACATTGCAGAGAGCAAATCGGGGAGAGTGCAAGCATATTCACTTTCCAGCTGCCGCCACCTGGGCAAGCAACAGCATGTGTTGAGTTCCCGTTGCATAAATTATTCAGACACAACCAGCAACGTGGAAAACGGAAGGAACGAGCAAAGCAATAACAGTTTTTAGGTTATTGGTGCACAATATGTGCAACAACAGAACCGTTAACAGAAAATGTAATTGGTGGCATTTTACAATTAACAGTTGAATTCGCCGCAATGTTAGTTTTCACTAACGACTTTACAGAAGCTAGTTTACATGGTACAATGTTGAGTTTGAAGGAAAAGTAAAGGAAAAAAGAAAATCATGTTTAATGTTAAGTACTGATAAAGTTGTGTATGTTAAAAGTATTTCTAACATTCTGTTAGTATTCGATTTTGTGTTGATTAGATTTGAGTTAAATTCCGGTTAGTTGCCGATTATATTATAATTATTATTTAAACTGGTAAAACGATGAGCAGGAGAGGCTAACCCTACACACTCAAACCATTTTTCTATCATAATAAAATCTGGGGAACCATATCCCACTTGAGTTTCCAGACCTTTGAGGGGTCATCGAGGCTCATAAGATGCAGTAAGATTCCATAGTTTTTATGTGTTGCCCAACAAGTTCTGGACATTAGATGAATTTATTATTCTTTTTGCCTACAGCTTCAATAAAACACATTCATTCAGTGGTGTAGACCTATTTTTTGAACGGGACAAACAAGGACATAAGTTTCATTTTCTGAAACTTAGAGATAATTCTAACATAGTCTCTCAGTTAATATTAATAAAGAAATGTTCTATCACTATTCTCGATATAACTGACTGGGTGGAGGGCTAAGCTCTGCTGAAAAACACTCATGTCAGATTTTCAATAACGCCTTAATGTGAATAGAAGGTATCCAAAGGTAATGGTGTATTAAAAAACTGATTTGGAACAAGCAACTTCTTCAAAGTGCTTAACCATTGTAGTATCTATCAAATAGAAGTTTCAGCCATAGATACTATTTTGAAATGGGTTCCAGAAGGATGTATCCACAGCAAAGTATCTCATACACTCTGGCAGCCAAGCGACTATGTTTCGGGGACTATGTTTTTGGATGCATTAGCACAAAGAGATGGTTCATTGTACCGGCTCGACTTCGCCATTTACGGCGCTGGGAACTATAGGAACTTGCCACTCAACAAACATTTTAGTTGCCGAAATCTTCCTAAAAACGACTTGAAATATAAAAGAATGGACCAAGGAACATAACTTTTATATAGAGATGCTTCCGATTTCTAAACAGTGTTGTGTTGTTAAACACTGTGGCCATCATAAAAAAGGCATACATTAAACAAACACGACCCAAAGGCCCAAATGAAACAAAAATACCTACTTTTAGTCCAAATGTACTAAAAGTGGCAACCGTGCTTGCGACACTTCAGGAATTATGATGATGATTTAAAAAGAATAGGTAAATTGAAACTTCGAGAGTTTTCCTGACCAGGAAAGAACGTTGATGTATAAAGTGTAAGACCATTTTTTTCTTCCAAGACAGAAGCTTTTTTATATCAATTTTTCCGGCCTCGATAGTCCAGCGGGTAGCGCGCCGGCTTCTTACACCGAGGCCCTAGGTTCGATTCCTAACTCGGGCTGGTAAAACACTCGTCTGCTTCTATCGCTATCCACATGAAGAAGGTAAGAATTACAAGAATCGCACAAGTGCGCCCTTGGCAGGGGTTGGCAAAACCTCCAAGTGTGAAAAAAAACTGCCAACCACCGTTCGGATTCGGTTTTAAACTGTAGCCTCTACAACCTACCTATTTATATAAATTTTAGTCTATCCATTGTGTAATATCCATTATGCAATATTTATTTATTTATTTATTGTGGTCATAGATCACAAGATCCACATAAATCCATTACGCAATATTTATTTATTTATTTATTGTGGTCATAGATCAGAGCCGGTCCGTTTGGTTCTCAAGTTTCGCCATCAAGATTGATCAGCTGCTAAAACTGTAAATAAAATGGCCGAGCAGTTTCAGATTTATCTTATATGGGTACATGCTCAAGGAGACATCCCGGTAAACTATAGAAAATACAAACTTAAAACAAACATAATTTGTTTATTTGGATGTGGATTACCTGTAAGTTGACGATAGAAGAAGCTCATACCTAGGATCAACTATCCTTGAATGGCTTATAAGGTAGACGAAGTAACGCAGCAAATCTGACCAAAATGGGAATGAAGATGCGTCAAAAAACTGCTGAATGTTAAAAAAGTACACTCAGGTGTTATCATGGAAGACTGAATCCTTGGCACCGACTGCAGAAGATTGTTTTTGGGTCACTTGGCCAATGACTTCTACAAGGTCTACAAAGTTGGTAGAGACGAATAAGCCATTGTCGGTCTTATCACGGTTCAATTTACCTTTGGAAGCGACTTCAGAAGATAAGGTTAACACAACGGAACTAAACCACTTTTGCCAACTTAAGCACTTTGAAAAACCAGGCATTTTTTTTAAGCAACTGGTTAAAATGTTTAATATTTTTTTTTTTTATAAACGCGTACATTTGTTAAAGAAATAGTTCTGAGATGCGATTGTGGTAAGGTAAAAACTCAAATAAAACCCACTGAGGTCATATTGGATAAGATTTCACCACATGGAAGATTGGTCTTTAGTATTTATTTTTATTAGTTTTCTGGTCAACAGTCCGGCAATAACATTAACGATTTTTCTGACCACATACCCCGGAGCGAAAGTAACTTGTAAATAATAAGAAACTGGAACATAATGGTACTAATTTTTAATTTTTTTGGCGTCTAATCGAGTTCAAAGTTCAAAAAAGTGCAAGAAAAGCCAACAAAGTTCTCCACATCTGCGCAGAAATTACTCTTAGAGGGCTAAAGTGTACGAAGGACCTCCAAAATTTACTTCCCTAACAAATTTTGTTTACTTTTTTGTAATTTTTTATGTGTATTTATTGTTTTTTATATTTTATTTTTTATATATTTTTAAATGTATTTTTATAATTAACATATTTAACCTCTGTGTTCAACCCTTCCCAAACGTCACACAAATAGACCGTTTTATATAAAAGAAAATCCACAGCACTCTTATATTGTCTTCGAGATCAACCCTCATTTATTTCCTGTTACAAAAGTTTTTCAACATTATTTTCATATTTTTATATAGTGAGGAGTTTAGCTTCTTACACAAATATTGATTTGTGATTTCAATCTTGTCAAGTCAAGTAACCCTAGAGCCTGATTTTACAACAAAAAATATTTAAGTCTATTTTACAAACGAGACATAAACAAACGAAAACAAATTCACATATTTATGAATGTTTACACCTCAACTAACTACTAATGGTTTTTGTGTAAGCTTTGGTTAGCTTACAAAAATCGGACTGTTCCGAAAATAATTTTTTAGGAGTATTTTCGTTTAGTGTTTGCGTTTAGTTTATTAGTAAATTATGAAATACATTGAAATTTTTATACTTTGTTATCTAATTCGTTCCTTCGTAGCTCAGTTACTTCTATGTTTTCTTGTCACAAATTGTTTGTTTTTAGGTCCTTTCGACATATCGTTGATACCCATTTAATGTCTCTATTTACACCACTCGTCAGTGCCTTAAGGCCAACAACAAGCACCACTCCCGAGTCCGAGTCCGATCGCCAATGAGAAAAACAATTTGCCTTGACACCGCGAGCCGCGCACACCGCTGCGCATTGTTTACGCGGCGCCTTCGTGTGAAAAAGGATAATTTCCAACACCCGCTCAATGACTCATTGACATAATTTCGCAAGTTGGCATTTTGCGTCGTGCATACATAATTCATCCATAAACACATTAATGACGCGCTCTTGACTGGATCACGCAGCGTCGGGCCAGTGCGGTGTCGGCCGTCAGCGCCGACATTATGTGCTCAGTAATGTTGCGTTGTTGTTGCCTTGTTTTGTAATTATGCAAAATGTCAACAGCACTTTGCAGAGTACTGCACGGACATTGTTTGCCCCCAACTCCTTCATGGCTTTATGCCATGTTTTGCCTGCATATTTTTCTGTTTGTATTTCTTTTTTTATCCGCATCAAAGACGCCTGGGAGGCTCACGCTTGACCGCAGCGCGCAGCGCGCCGCGCTCAGTTCACCTGACACCGAAATTACACGCTTTCGAGTTGCTCTCGCTTTGTTGGGGTCTGCACTCGTAGCGCGGCTTTGTGTGCTTTTGTTTTGCGGCGTTCGAGCGGGCCTTTTGTCGATGGTGCCGTGGTTGTTGTTGCCGTTGCTGTTGTCTTTGTTTTGTTGTCGCTTTTTATGCCATGATTACAGGTAAATTTAACGAAGCTCGTCGTGGCCACAAAGCAACTGCTGGCCGCTGCCATGTGCTGTCATATTTGCTTATTTTTTTTTTGTATTTTTTATTTATTTCAACTCTTGTTGCTGTAGTTTCCGCTTTCAGTAGTTTCAGCTGTTGGTCGAAATAAGTGCAAAAAGCAATTGAATGCTTTATAAGCATCCAAATGACCGTAAAAATGATGCGGCCACAGCGACTGCAACACTGGCGTGACCAGCGTCGGCTTGTCTCGGTGTGCCGCCTGGTGACTTTATGGAAAATGATTTTTGTTGTTGCTCTTCGTTGGCAGTCAGCCCCTGTGCGGCTGGACACTGCACCCCATGGCCAAATGCGGTCAACGCTTGGCACCAAGCGGCGCCGCAACAGGGGCGCAGTGGACGCCATCTGTGCCGCAATTAATGGCAAATTAGACCAGGTTAAATTATTTATGCTTTTTATCTTTTCTGCTCTCGTTTCTTTTTTATTAAGTCTGTTCTCTTTTGCGCTCATTCGTTGCCGCATGTTGTAGTAGTTCAATGTTTTCGTTTTTTTTTTAATTTTCTTTTTGATGTGTTTGTACCACAGTTGGTGCGGAGTCCTTGATGGCATTTTTTGTTGTATGTACCGAAAATGCGAGGGAAAGGAATATTGAAAGTGTGTTGCATGGATACTTTTGGGAAGCTACTTATTAGATTTGATGACATTTATATATAGTCGGGATATTGAAGTGGAAATATAGATCCAGTGCACCTCAGTAATAGACTTGATTTAGTGTTGATTTAGGGCTTTTAATTCTTTAAAAAAAATTTTAACAAAAAATTAATATCTAATCAATAAAAATTTTAATTTAAAATTCAAATTTTGAATTCAACTGAAAATAACTCAACTCGGTGCCAGTTTTGCCACTGGACAATATTATTGTTTTGGAAATGTTTCACAGAGGCAAATATTAGTTTATGAAAGAGCTTATGAAAAAGTTTTGAGATGCGATTTTGCTAAGGTGACAACTCAAATAAAACCCACTGGGGTCATATTGGATAAGTTTTCACCACATGGAAGATTGGTCTTTAGTATTTATATTTATTAGTTTTTTGGTCAACAATTCGACAATAACACCAAACATTTTTCTGATCACACAGCTTGGAGCCAAAATAAGTTGTCAATTGTGAAAAACTGGGACATAATGGGGTCTAATCGAGTTCAAAGTTCAAAAAAGTGCAAAGAAACCCAAAAAAGTGCTCCACATCTACGCAGAATTTACTCTTACAGGGCTAAAGGGCTACGAAGGACCTCCATAATTTACTTCCCTAACAAATGTTGTTTACCTTTTTTGTAATTTTTTGTATTTATTTTTGTTTTTATTTTAATTTTAATTTCAATTTTAATTTTAATTTTAATTTCAATTTTAATTTTTTATTTTTATATTTTATATTTATGTTTTACAATTTTAAAATTTATTTTTATAATTAACATACTACTGTGTCCAAAAAATAAGGTGACATTGTATTTATTTTGAAAATTCTTTATTTATTCTTCCAAATCAATTTCATCCCCTTCAAAGTAATCCTCTCCCGATGCAATGCACTTATGCCAACGGATTTTCCAATCTTCGAAACACTGATTGTAGTCACTTTCCGGGATGGCCTTCAGTTCCGTCTTCGCTGCGGCTTGAATCTCCTCTATCGTATCAAAACGGTGTCCCCGGAGCGGTCTTTTGAGCTTGCTGAACAGCCAGAAGTCGCACGGCGCCAGATCAGGTGAATACGGTGGTTGCGGAACGATATGGGTTGAGTTTTTGGCGAAATTATCACGAATTACGAGTGCAGTATGGGATGGTGCATTATCGTGGTGTAAAAACCAAGAATTGTCTTTCCACAATTCCGGCCTTTTTAGGCGGATAGCGTTACGCAAATGACGCATAACGTTCAAATAATATTCCTTGTTGACTGTCGACTAAAAAAAAAATAATTCTCCAAATCCTTCGACGCGCGCAGTTTAAATTCAAATGGCACCTTATTTTTTGGACAATACTGTGTATATATTGTCTTCGTTTATTTCCTGTTACAAAATAGTTTCAACATTATTTTCATATTTTTATAGACGCTTTCCATGTAGTGAGGAGTTTAGCTTCTTACACAAATATTGATCTATGGTTTCAATCTTGTCAAGTCAAGTAACCCTAGAGCCTGATTTTAGTCAACCAACATAGAAGAGTCTTCGAGAGACAGATTTGGTGAATTCGTGAGACTGAATTTATTCTTGAATCATATTCTTGTTGTATATTATTTTCTACGAGTTGTTCATTCAGAGATATGGTCGTTTTTTCTCACGAAGAAGCTTTAATATAAATCAGAGAATGCTTTATTGATGAGCCTTCCTTATGAAATGCATTCCTAATACAGCAAACAACGAAAATTTTACATTTTGAGTTAAGTTCGTCAGTGTTTTTTTCGAGTGGAACTGGTTTCCTGTGCTCCATTCTGTTGACTGGGTTGCATATTAAAGTCATAGATCCATCTCTCATATTTTTTACTTTCCATGAAAATTGCGTCCAATGAATGACTAATCATGATCAGGACGACACAGCATGTCTATAAGATTTGTGTAAAATAATGTTTTATACAAAATCCTCTTTTTTAGGAGCACAGTGCGGAAACGCGTTAAATGTCTCCCAAAATATCGACCAAGGATAAGGTGAACGCAAGAGGGTTTTGAGGTTTCAAGCCTCTCATATCTGTTACTGCTGTTTGTTACTAAAATTAAGGATGGTGATTTTAAATGGTTCGAGTTATCTCAAAAGTTCTCTACAAAACCCGCCGTCCAAAATGAAATCCGTTGTTCGCCTCTGAGATCACGTCTTAAGTTTCTTAAGTTGAAAACGTTTTTATTAAATACAAGTTTTTCTTATTTCTTCATTATTTTTACCGATTGAAGAGTTCGAAGATCGCTCAAAATGAGACGAATTTGACAAACACAACTATGAGCACAAGTTTCTTCACCTTTTCAATATATTCACTGGTTGAGGGGATCGAAGTATCAGAATGAGACGACTTTGATGAACGCAACTATTGAGCATAAGTTTCTTTACTTTTATAATGTTTCCACCATTTAAAGATATTGAAGATTGTCCAGAACGAGACGTCTTTGACGAACGCTGGGCTTGTCTTGAACGCAATGTTTCAGTCGTAAGCTCGTGTTTTGGATAAAACTAGGTCAATAATTTCTTAAAATATTGCAAATCGATAAAAAAAATATTGGGTATTCAAGTCAGGGGACCCTCATAAGTGTCACTCGGTAGTCGGATCACTTTAAAGCAAAGATGGGGTATTTCAGTTACTTTTCTCGTTTTCCTTAACATAATCGATTATTTCTGCCTAACTCTCTCGGTTTCCGGTTCATCTCCCACTCAATCTTCAAAGTTAATTATTCACTTTACTCAATAAGCCCTGAATAGTTACTCAGCTATTTGAGTAAATATAGTTATAGAAATTTAGTTTATATATAGTTATATATAGTAAAGTATATATAGTTTTATATAGTTTGTGGCTTATAGATTTTCTTTCCCATCCTTTCTCAACGAAACAGCTCAGTCCTTGAAATTACAACCCTTCGAATATAAACTGTCCAAAAAATATTATTTACCATCTGTGTGAATGAGAAGTTCTCATGTGTTGTTTAAATACAAATATTTGAACTTAACGAAAGCCTCTGGCATTTTCATCCTTGTTATTTATTCTTGCTCAACTGACTTTCCTAATTACTAAATGAATATCTATATCAACAATATTGGCAGCTGCCAATTGGGCATTTGTGTGTTTAAGCCAAAAATCTATGTTAACATTGTGCCCTCCATTTACATACTGTTTATACATGCACATACATATTTATTTACATACATATTTACATAGGGTGAGGTCAGTATGTGTGCTCAATGCATGCAACGCATAAGGCGCAGGATACACCTTTGCTCACTTATCTGTGTATCCTAGAGCGTACATCACATCGCATACACACACACACACACACGCGCTGAACAAATGCCAACTGCAGGCACCCACACGTGCAGCACACGTTCGCATCGAACAACACAATAAATCAACACGCAGCACACCGCCGGCTGTGGGCGCCGATAAATACGCACATTGTACGTTTAATCCTTAAAAAATGAACAGCGCCGCACGCAGCCAAACAAACGCGAACGGCAGCTGCGCAGCCGGCCGTGCACCGCTGACGTGATATCCTTTTGCACCTTTCCGGCGAGTCGCTGTGCGCCGCCAGCCGACAGGGCATTAGTTTAAGTGCGGCTGACCTTGCACGCCGCTGCCGTCGGCCAATCGGCCAGCTCGGCTAAGACAAACAAGGCTTGTCTGTGTGCCTGTCAATCTGTCGGAGCGCTGAGCGGCCGATTTAAGGGCCGGCGCACACACAACGTGCCAGCCACTTTAAAGTCATGGCGCACTAACGAAAAGTCGTTCGTAACGCTTTGCAGCCAAGTGAAGGCGTTAGGAAAAGTTGCGGGAGGGGAAATGAGTGCAACGTGTTGCAGTTGTGTTAAATATTCGTTTGAATAGGCAGTTAGTTAAATTTTCTGAATATAAAAAACTGCATTTTTTTGATTCAACAAATCTCTAACCAATATTTATTTAATTTTTGTGTTTTTAACCACAATTAATAACTTTTACATTCCATTCATTTCGACAACAGAAAACACCGTGCAACAGCATTTTTCACACTGGGAAAAATCCATATGTACGTGAAACTAGAGACCAAACATAGTAATACTGCGTACTCAGTCTTTCATTTCTACATCCTTTGCCTTTTTAAAAGGACTTCAAAATTTTGAAGGGGATACAAAATAAAAAAATATAAAAAATATTTAACCTAGTTGGAATATGGCGATATGTATATCAAATGAAAGAGGAAAGGCTCAAGAATTTAAATAAAATTGATTTTTTATCTATTTATAAAAAAAGGATATGAAAAAGGTCCTTTGAAAATTTTAATCCTTTATATCCTTGAACATTTATATAGAATTTTCTTGAAAAGTAAGTATGTTAGAACCCAAAATCTCCTTGATCACGTGTCAAAATTTCAATACTCTAACTTTATTGGTTCGAAAGTTATTAAAAAAAAGGCGGAAGCTGCTAGTCTAATGAAGTACAAAAATTCTAATTTATTTGCGTATCAGTATTTTAAATAATAAAAAGATACAAAATCAATGAAACGAGAATAATGAAATTTCGAAACGTGATCAATGAGATTTTGGGTTTTAACATACTTACTTTTCATGAAAATTCTACATAAAATTTCAAGGATATAAAGGATTAAAATTTTCCAAGGACCTTTTTCATATGCTTTTTTTACCAATAGATAAAAAATCAATTTTATTTCAATTCTTGAGCTTTTCCTCTTTCTTTTGATATACATATCGCCATATTCTAACGAGGTTAAGTATTTTGTATATTTTTTTTATTTTTTATCCCCTTCAAAATTTTGAAGTCCTTTTAAAAGGACAAAGAATGTAGAACTGAAAAACTGAGTACGCAGTATTACTATTTTTGGTCTCTAGTTTCACGCCCATATGGATTTTTTCCGGTGTGAAAATTGTTTTTAATTTTTGTAGCACGGTGTATTCGTTTCAATAGGCAGTTAGTTAACTTTTCTGAATATTGCAAATAGCATTTATTTGTTTCAACAAATCTCTAACCAATACATATTTAATTTTTGTGTTTTCAACCACAATTAATAAATTTCACATTCCATTCATTTCGACAACAAATAATCACTTCATTTAAATTTACATTCCATTAATATATTTCAAATGTTCAACAACCCCCGAAATTCCCATTAGTCAGCGCTCGACATTGGCCCAAATGCAGCCATAGCACCGCTCCGTGTGTAAACAAGCATTACTCGATTACGGCTGATTGAAAGCAGTTGGCAATGCCGTCAGAAAGCAAAAGGCCTTTGACAGGTCTGAGACCGCTGCAAATGCCTTGTTGTCTTTTCGCTTACATTCGACATACTCGTACTGCCGCACCGCTTCCCAATGCGCTGCCCGGCTAATGTTTGCCGAAGGACACGAGCACACAAAACTGCTATTTCACTGTCCTTCTGCTGCATTGCCACTCGAAAGGTGTGTGCCACCATTTGCCGGCGTTCGAGCAGCGGCTGTTGTCTGCTATCTGCTGTCCCCCCCTTCCCTACTTACAGCACACAGTGCCCGTTGTCGAGCGCGTGCCAAAGCGCTTCTGCTGGGATTTTCTTGTTCGAACGCATTGCAAGATTGCGTTGCGTTGATATGCAACGCGTCCGACAGGCAAAACGAGCGTCGATTCCCATTAAATCGAACGTGCAATCGTTTTATGCAGATGTGCCGCCGCCACCTTTGGACTCCTTGGCAGCGCGCCGTTCTTGTGCATTCGCGCTGTTGTTGCACTTTGCCCCCCCCACTCCCTCACAGTGCCATCTATTTATTTCAGGCACCTTGCAGCGCTTTGTGCGCAACATTGACGCCCGAAAACGGGTAAAGCAATTGTCGAAATGACTTTGGCATCATTTTGTCAACCATGAAGTGCCAGCTGATGCAGGATTACGCTCGACATCCACCTTGAAGCCGGACATCTGTTGGTGGCATCAAATCAAACGCTATCGACCGAATGGCGTGCGAACACTCGTGGCGTTTAGTAATTAGTTGAGGTGAGCAAAGCGTTGGATAACTGCAAATTGCTCACAATCACAGACAAGATTTAAAGTTGGCGACACGTAAGAATTACCAAAGAGCACCGAAGCAAGTAATTGTAAAGCAAATCGGTCTCATTCATGATTTCAGACAGTAAGGATTACATTTTTGAAAGTCAGAAAGTCCGAGCATTCAAATCTGAAAAACGCTAAAGAGCGCCGAAGCCTGAAATGAAACTCCAAAAAATGCTGAGAGCAAATAACTGTGAGGGATGTCAGTTATTTAGACCTTTTTCATGATTTGCGATTACAAGAATTACGTTTTTGAAAGTCAGTAAGTAAATAAGTTCGAACATCCAAGCCTGAAAGACATGTAAAAAATGCTAAAAGGCTCTGAAGCTTAAAATAAAAATAAATAAAAAAATATTGAGAGCAAATAATTGTGACGGATTTATGTGAAATATTTTCAAGGACATGGAACTGAAGGTTAGGTTAGGTTAGGTAGACTCAACGGTGCATAATAATACCGCATACGTCTGTCCCTATTACACCAAGTCTACCAACTAATTCCATTTTTATTATCTTTGTAGCATTTTTGAAAGATAAGACTTCGAAATATTTTCATCCTGCGCCTTGCAAAGGCTGGGCAGTGTCGTTTCTTCCTTCTCGGATACCAAACTGTGCTTGCAAATATATGACTCGACCAGCACCAGCCTGAAAGCATGTACGTCTCTTAGACAATGACCTCTTGTCATATTTATTGGCAAACCTATGAACCATCGAGAGAAATTAAGGATATAACTTTTGCTCAGAGAGAAGTTCAGCCAAAAGGTTTTACTGATCCTATATGTTCCCAGTTCTTCCCACTTTCAAGCCGCGTTTACTAGAAGTTGATTATCTATTTCACCTATGGAACCAAATTTAACTTAATTTCTTGTTGTGGGCATGGAAAGCGACTTCGTTTTAATTTGTAAAATATTATCAAAACAATTAATGTACAAGTTTTCCAGAACACATAACTTTCTATGAAGCTACGGACAAATCCAACGAAGATGGCTAAGAATAACGCATCAAAATACAGTATTTTTCATTTTGTTGGTTGGAAAAAATAGATAATCCCTTCAGTAAGCAACTGTCAAACACTAATGTAAACGAAAGTCACATCTGACGCCTACACAGCTATGAGTAAAATAGTAATGGATTTCAATGAAACTAAATCACTGACTGGTTACCGATATTTAAAAACTTGGTTCAGTACGTGAAAGTTTGAATATGTTATAACACAGTTTTTGTATATTACTGTATATTTCGGTTTTTGGATTTACATCTACATCCTTCAAACGAACAACTGATGCCATAATCAAAGTTCACTGTCCATGGAATGCATAGAAAAAAACACCCATTGGGAACTGAATCAAAAGACCGTGAACAATGATTCTTCAGCCGAAATCTTCCACAGCTATGAGGCTTATTTCTCGCTCGGTAGATAAACGAATTAGCAGAGTTGCCACAACTGGGGAACTGAAAGGCCACAAGTGGTGTCATCAGAGACCAATGCATTTGTTTTTTTTTGTTCCTTGTTCACTCCCCTCTGGAGCAAATGGCCTCCACAAGACAGCCTTGTGTTAGTTACGTTAATCGCTCGTGTTGTTCTGCCAGGGTAGGTGATTGACCTGCCGCAGGTAGTCCTAAGTGATGGGGTTGCCATCTAATGCCGCTTAGGAACGTCGCCTCCGTTATTTCGAGCTACCGCTCGTAGCGCCATCTGTTGTGTGAGGAGGTTACAGCAGCAATGGTTGGGGACCTCGCTGGATCAACTTGGTGTACTGTTTTTCGCAATTGTCCGCTTCCCCTTGCAGACGTCCCTAATGCACCGTGTAGCTGTAAATTTGTTTTTTCTTTTTACAGTCGCACAGCGCATAATTGCGCGTTCTATTGCGTGGAAGTGAGTGAGATAGGAGTAACTTGGGTTGGGAATCAATGAACTTGGGTATGTTGCAGGGTTTTTAGGAAAATTTTGAGAACAGGAAAAATCGGAAAAATTGGTTGGAAAAGTGCGGGGACCGTGCACGCGGTAGGAGTTGAACCCACAACTTCTGGGATGACAGTCTAGTGCACTCACGCTAGGCTATCGAGGCTGCGAGACCAATGCATACTGGGGAAAAAAGATTCACTGGACTCCAATGTGGTCTTAGAGGCGTCTTACAAAATTCGGATCTCATATTTGAAAACCTTAACTACATACTGCTCGAGTGAAAAAGAGAAGCAATTGAGACTTTCCTATAAAGTGGGCGATGCTGCTAACGTCAGTAGTTGGCAAACTTGTCAGTTTCACCAAAAAAGGAGCTTCAAGGTGAAAAATTATTCCTCCAGGCCAAAGCAGAACAATTTCACATTAGATGGGAATCGGGTTCTTACTTCTTTGCCACAGCTATAGTAGTGTTCGTTTAAAACTCCAGTAGGTGTTTAGTTCCCTTAAGATTTAGCCTTTATTAGGTCTCTCTCGACAATAATGGCTGCACGATAACCAACGTTCTTTGGCATAAAATTGAAGATAAAAACCACATAAAATAACTCATTTTGTCACTAAGTATTACAAGAGAAGTTTCCCGATTGTGTAATTTCAGGATAAAAATTTCATTTTGGGGGTTTTACAAGAGAAGTTCCCCGATAGTGTAATTTCAGGATGAAAATTTCATTTTGGGGGTTTCCGTACACAAATTTTGAGCCCAATATAATTTGGAACCTTATTTCCTCCCACAAGTTTTGTATTAAACAGATATTTGAAAGGTTTAAATCTCCTAAACCCCATCTTTCGTGCTCACGTCCACACGTATTCGTGAAATTATTATCTAAAAACCAGCTTAAATATACTGCAAAGTCATTGAAAATGATTTCAAAATGATCGAGTCGTACAAAAATTCTGCGAAGATCACTTGAATACTTAGAAACTAGATCCAGGTGCTTGATTGAAATGATAGTAAAATGCAATCAAAATTTGAATTTCAAATGTGTTGAGTTATTTACTTTAGTTTAGTAATGAAATTACTAAATGGAAATGGAATGGAAAAAGAAAGTACTAAATGGAAATGGATAATGAATCCTTCTCACACACTCAACATGGATGAGTGCATGTCGCAAATTCCCTTCAGGACTGTCGTTTCAGTTATCTTAAAATAAATAAAAATATTAGTCATTATTTGTCATAAATATGTTTTGTCATATTTTGCTGCGGAGTGTTCAAAATCAGACAAACCTTTATTGTTAGTGGAAAAAGGACTCCGCGACAAGCTGCCCATAAATTCCTTAGAGTTGATGTATTACTCATAAAACCCATGAAAATCGCGTGCCAAGAACCATTAACATTATTGTTATTATTATTTTTTTAATTTTGCAACAAACATAAAACATTTTTGCCGATAACACTCCTTCCAATTGACTGCCTTATACCAAAGGACGCAAAGCATTACCATTAACATGGCCAAAGAATGGGCAAACCCCACGTTGAGACTTTGAGTCATTACTAAATTGAATGACTGCCTTTCGCTTTCACAACGAAAGTGCTGACCCCGACTACTTGCGACTTCCTCGCATCCCTTCAAAGCAACAACGCTGCAATCGGAATTGTTTCCACGTCAACTGTTGCCACCGTTGCAGGTTGCTTGCGTCACGGCCCAAAAATGCAAACTCATGAATAAATATTTATTTAAATTAGCGCTATCAACAATCGGGAACTGCAAATAGCAGCAAAGATAACGAAAACCCAAAGCACACACGTGACAGCGAATTATAAAACACACAACAACAACACTAAAAATTTGCACTAAACCGACAGCGGCGACCACTTCCACCGCCACTTGAGACTAATAAATTAAATTACCATTATTTCGCACCCGGCAGCCAGGGGTCAAGTGTGGCCCCGGCTTCGTAATTTAAACGCGTTCAACCCTCTCATAATGTCGATTTGACTTTGTTTTTTTTGCCTTCCGCCTTGCCGCTCGATTCCGTTCGCAAATGCCCAGAACAAGCTACGACTTTCTGCCACTAAAGGAACCGCGTTGCGCGCAGGACAACTCATTTTGGCATCGCCATTAGTCACGTAGCCGAGCTGTGGCGCGCCTCGGGCTGGTCGGACGCGGCGTGTGTTTTTTTTTATTTTAATCACAATTTGCGCTCCTCAACTACCTTCATTAACACACACACACACACAGACACAGACGCGCTCCTACAAACACAGAATCAGCCGAAAAGACAATGAAGAGAAAAAAAGAACGCAACCAATTGAAATGTGCAAATGCGATTTTATTCTCACAGCCGCTGTGCCGCGCAGCCAGTTTGCTGTGCGCGCGCGCCGTTCGTCATTGACGGCTTTACTTTTTATTTAAACTTTTGCCTGCGTCCTGCTTCCTTCCTGCCGTCGCGTCGTTCTGCCTTCGCAATTACGGCGTTCGTCCCGTCCCCCCGGCTGGCTTTCGGCAGCTCGATTTCCACTCGAGTAAATACTCTTGTTCTGCATGCGGTTTGCCTTTTTCAATTCGGACTCAAGTGGGCAATTCATTCCCACTTAATTTTTGACGCTGGTCTCGCTTCAATGCACGCCAACGTACTCAAGATAAGTTGCTGCTTTCTTTCGCCTGCTCCTCTTCTTCTTCTTCTTGCACATTTTTTTCGTGATTCCCGTTTCTTGGCGCTTTGTTTGGCGCGTTGTTAATACGAGTTTTTTTTTTTGTTTGATAAATTTTTAAAAGTTGCAAAAAATTCTGCAACCGGATGTGAGTTGCTTTCGAGTGAGAGTTTTTGTTTTGGTCAAAGTGCCTCGCGACATCGTGTGATGTGGCTGCGGTGGCTGCTGGAAAGGACAGTTTGCGGTTTTGTGCGCTTATATTCGCGAGACAAACAAAGAGCGTGTTGCCACATGCGACAGTCCAAGAACAACAACAAAACCGCAGTCGAATCCTTTTGAGTTGGTTAGCGAATATTTATGCAATACAAATCGAAAAAATATCAATTTCAATATATTAAATCATTATTGCGAAATGACGAGTCAATGTTGAATTCAAATAACTTCTATCGTAGCCGGATGGAGGAAGAAGATGAAGAAATTGCACTTCACCTTCAATGTAGAAGGAAGAAAAGGAAACTTTTTCTTCGACATTCTAGGGGATCTAGCCGAGAGGACTATTCACAGTCAATGAGTGACCGGTCTTAACTCTATATAGCCAACCATATTTAATATACGTTAAAGCCAATGGACGTCGAATCCACTAACATAGTTTTAAGATTGATTTTAGTAAGCCCGTAGAGCATAAACGCGTTTAAAGTAAATGAAAATGAAAAGATTATATTTTTAATTGAAATTCAGATACCAAGTTATTGAGTTTTGTAAATAATGACTGCCATCAGGGACATTTCACCCAGGCTTTCAGGGGCATAGACGATTTTTCGGGCTCCTCGGGGTACGACAAAGATTTCTCAGGATTTGGGAAAAGTTATGTGTAGAATTTCTTTTAAATCAAATAAATTTATTACACTAAAATTAAATAACGAATTTTTTATAAATTTTGAAATTCCGAGTCTTGACATATGAAATGTAAGTTATCCTAATTTTGAAGGCTAGTTGGTTCCGACAAAAAACTAAACAACATGGACGCTTTTTATTGTTTATTTATTATTTATTTTATTTTATTTTATTTTATTTTATTTTATTTTATTTGATTTTATTTGATTTTATTTGATTTTATTTGATTTTATTTGATTTTATTTGATTTTATTTGATTTTATTTTATGATATTTTATTTTATTTTATTTTATTTTATTTTATTTTATTTTATTTTATTTTATTTTATTTTATTTTATTTTATTTTATTTTATTTTATTTTATTTTATTTTATTTTATTTTATTTTATTTTATTTTATTTTATTTTATTTTATTTTATTTTATTTTATTTTATTTTATTTTATTTTATTTTATTTTATTTTATTTTATTTTATTTTATTTTATTTTATTTTATTTTATTTTATTTTATTTTATTGTCGGCTTGCATGTTTAAATTTTGCTGAGGATGCCACATGAGACTACACCAGAGTTTCGCCGAGACATATACCTACAGTTTGTCGGAGTCCAGCTGTTCGGAGCACATATGTATGTATGTATGTTACCGTGCTAAAGCGAGAAGATAGCGATAGAAGACATGTCGATATAGTCCGTTGGGTAGATGAGTTTATTAGTAGAGGTGCACTACTACGACAGACACCTGGCAAGCTAGAACACAATGTAGGGTCAAAGGATCCTGAATAAGAAATCGGTTTTATACATACATACATTCATATATACATACAGTGGCGCACGCAAAGGAGTTTCATGGGTTCAATCTCCTCCCAAAATATGTAACTGGCAAACATTTTGGGTGCAAAATATGGTCTCAACTGGTATTGGGCTCCAAATTGTGAACGGACCCACCAAAAATAAATCCTGTGCGCTGCTGTCATAAGTTTTCTTAGCCAGCCGTACTGACAATTACGTTTTTATGCGCTCACTGCCAGCCAAATGATATCAAATTGCTGTTTAATAGGAAAAACTGTGACAAATGCCGTAAATTGTCGTCCGGCCGTTGTTAACACTGCACATAAAAGCACGTATGTAGCAACAACAAAAACAACAGAAAAAACAACAAATATAAAACAATGTATGCTGGCTTTGTTGCTGCCACCTCAGCCGCGCCCACGTCTGTTAATACAATTAAGCGCTGCCGTTGTTCCTATTGCAATAATAAATTTTAATAAATTTGCAATTTAGTTGGAATATGTGTGTGTGTGAGTGTATGTGCCATTGGTGCCCCATTCGATACGCCGCCGTATAAGCGCCAGCAGTCGCGGCAAATCAAATTGCGCAGGCACTGCAAATACCTCAAACGGCCTTTCAACTTCAGACAACTGACACGGCAATATTTACATACATACTCGTATGTATGTATGTACGAGTATGCGTTACGTTGGTTAATATTAAAATTAAATTTTATTGTTGCTATGATGTCGCCTTTTAATTAGCACTGATGGGAATTTATTGTGATTGCAGTTTGATGTTGCACGCACATGCGACGAGTGCGCAGCGTACACACATGTGAGCGAAGTGAGTGGAATGGTGGTTTAATTGTTCAGATGAACTATTAGTGCAGGTTTTTTTGCACTTTTAACGGAAGAAGACTACTACTAAGAAGCAGAAGACTACTATTTGATGTGCCGTCAAGTTTGACACATCAGTCAAACAAACGACTGGCAAGGACTCTGTGCCATTAGAGCGAAAAATCACTTCCAATGCGTCCTTTGAAATATTGAAGAAAACCAGATCCTCAAACGGATGCACTGTTGAAGAACGAAATACAATCCATTTGATGCTTTTGTCGCTTGGATGTCCTGTTGCTCGAGTTCTAGTAACTCATTCTTTATTGGAGTTATTCTACTAAAGCAGCAGTCTCATCGTATTGTTACGAAAATTAGTTTTGCTGGCCAACGTAGGCGTAGTTTTAATCGCTAGATTATGCCAAAATAATACACACTGAATTCCTTTAACTCAGTTCACCACTAGTAGACATTTATTTCAAATTTTCCAAGTCACTTTTCTTTCACTTCTCTGATTTACTAGTTGAGTCATAACGTTGCTTGTCAAAATCTGACTGCAGCACCATTTCCGGTTGCCTTTCATTATTGTCTGCCAGGAGCGCAATTTGTTCTCGAACATTGCATCTTCTTCTCGAACGGTCTCTGCAATAATTCCCACATAATTACCTCCTAAAAGTATGCAATGCTGCTGCTGCCGAAAAATGCCCGTTCAGTGTTGTCGTGTTGTCTGTTGTCACAGGGGTTCGCGTATAACTTTTGATCTCAATACCATTTGAAACCATATTTTTTACCAGTATTTTTTGTATTTGCGGGGCTTTGAACCCCCAAAACCCTCCTGTTTGCGCACACTCGTCACAATATTATTGCATATATCAACAAGTAAAATTTTTCAATGAAATCGATCCGAAATTAATTCTATGGATCTAACTTCTGCGGATCAACGATCCAGCAAAACCGTTCTTGTACTCTCTCAGTAAATTGAACAAATTCTTCAGATCTCTTACTAGGTCCATATCATCAATATTTACTATTTTTAGTAACTATTCATCGTCTATGTAAATGTATATAGCGTCTGGTTTCAGCTTCTTTGTTTGCTTCGTTTTTTGAAGTACAGCTAAATATTTATTTATTGTTCATGGTTGTGATCGACTTAAGTTGAATTTAGGGCATTGTTGTAACATTTTGTGGCCATGTATTTTCATTAGTAGAGTCCTTAGCAAATCATTATAGTCGAATGAGAAATAGCTAACATGATTCACTGATTTTCTGAGTTAAAAAGTCCTTAAAGGATTTTTAAACTTAAGTACCAAGTTTAATCAATGGCTTCTCCTTTCATTGCTGTTCTAAAGAGTCCATATGTTTTTTTTTGTTTACAACTTAAATTGATGCATTGAGTGTGAATGGAAAATGGCGAACTCTTTTCTCCATAATCCATCAAAAATCGTAAAGTGTTATTTCGTATATGAAAATGTCAAAATATCGAAACAATATCACACGAAACGAACGAGTGCAGTCAATAGCGCTACGCGTCTGTGTGTGTGTATGTGTGTGTGTGTGTGAGCGACGCAAACTAGTCACGTTTGAAATACGCTAAACGCCATGGAAAAACGACAGCGCTCGTGATCAGTTTCCAAAATTTTCCAACAACAAAAAAAAAATCAAAATAATAATAACAACCTTCTAGAACGTATGGTGAATGTGTGGCGCTAGAAAATCGATTGAGCTCAGTTGGCGGATATGCGAGACTCGAGTGTCGCCGCAAACGTTGCACTGGACAATTTATGCACGCACAGCGTTGACAATGAACGGAAGTGCACACTTTGCATTCGATATTGCAGTCAGCAAATACGCGCACGCAGTCTGAAGTACCGAACTGAAGTACCGAAAGCAAAATGTTGTCATCTATGGCAATTCTGCAGTGGGCGAAATATTTTCAAATGCAGCAAAACACTGATTGTTGACATTCGACAATTTGAATGCCAAACTAGTGAACGGCCATGGACCCTGATTTGATGCATTTATGCATTTCGCATGAAATTTCACGATTCTGAAATTTGCTTGTAATTGTATTTCTAAAAGCTCTGAATGCCGATACAAAATTTTCATTGACAGACAAAAATTTTTCGTAGGACCATGTTGTAATTTTAAGGGGAGCACTCAAGGCTTGTTTCCCAAATAATTGTTTGTTTGGCAAATTGTGGGAGGGAAATGTGATTTCAAATGGTTGGGCTCAAAAGTTTTTTACGGAGCCTTCGTTCTCATCTAAATGAAATCGTGTGTTTGCCACTGTTGTAAGGAGTAGGAACAGGGTGCGGTTGCTGTCTGAGGTGCAAATTAGGCTCACATATAGGCTTTGAAAATTGCCCATTGTATGTCTACCACTGTGGCTCATGCTCAGGTCAGTCAGATGTCTGGACGAACCACAACTGATTCCTTATGTTGAAGTTATCAGAACTTGGAAAAAGGGACACTCGAGTGCTTTTTACCTTTGTCTCAGGAAAGTTAAACAATGTTTGAGCTGATTAGCTTCCATATTCTCCTCGTCAATGAAATTCCAACTACTAAGACCTGATCTACATGCGTGACAATCAAATAAGCAGTGGTCTATCAATCTCTCTGCCGCTCTGACGGTAAAGTGCTTTCTACTCAAGAAAATCCATGCTTAGGGCAAAGATTTGACCATAGCTGGTTATTCTGCTGGTACCCTCATCTATAAATTTTATTCTGGCATTTTCAGTTTAAAGGTTAAAAGTAACATTCCCGCTACGTTGGTGTTTCAAGGATCGTAAGTGTAGTCCCGGAGTTGATAACACCGTGCGACAAAAATTAAAAAAACTTTTCACACCGAAAAAAATCCATATGGGCTTGAAACTAGAGACCAAACATAGTAATACTGCGTACTCAGTTTTTTTATTTCTACATCCTTTGTCCTTTTAAAAGGGCTTCAAAATTTTGAAGGGGATAAAAATAAAAAATACTTAACCTCGTTAGAATATGGCGATATGTTTATCAAATGAAAGAGGAAAGGCTCAAGAATTTAAATAAAATTTATTTTTTATCTATTTGTAAAAAAAGGATATAAAAAAGGTCCTTTGAAAAGTTTAATCCTTTATATCCTTGAAAATGTATGTAGAATTTTCTTGAAAAGTAAGTATGCTTAAACCCAAAATCTTCTTGATCACGTGTCAAAATTTCATTATTCTCGCTTCATTGATTTTGTATCTATTTATTATTTAAAATACTGATACGCAAATTAATTAGAATTTTTGTACTTCATTAGAATTGCAGTTTCAGCCGTTTTTGTAATAACTTTCGAACTAATAAAGTTAGAGTAATAAAATTTTGACACGTGATCAGGGAGATTTGGAGATTTAACATACTTACTTTTTAAGAAAATTTTATATAAATTTTTAAGGATATAAAGGATTAAAATTTTCAAGGACCTTTTTCATATCCGTTTTTTAGAAATAGATAAAAAATCAATTTCATTTAAATTTTGAGCCTTTCCTCTTTCATTTGATATACATATCGTGATATTCTAACGAGGTTAAGTATTTTTGTTTTTTTTTTAGTTTTTATCCCCTTCAAAATTTTGAAGTCCTTTTAAAAGGACAAAGGATGTAGAAATGAAAAACTGAGTCCGCAGTATTTCTATATTTGGTCTCTACTTTCATCCACATATGGATTTTTCCCGGTGTGAAAAATGCTGTCGCACGGTGTAATTCAATGGGGTACCATTGCTTATTGAGCTTTTCACAGAACTTTAGTTATGAAAGTTTAGTTATGAAATCTAACTTGGTCGTGTACTGAACTTGACTGGGTTTTCCAATACTTAAAACACTTAACTAATATTCAAAACCTACTTTAAAGCCATCAGTACAGAACATCGTCTTAGAGCAGTGATGGCCATTCTGCTATTCGCGTGTAGCAGCGTTGTTGCAGTGTAGTAAAGTGCCCATCACTGACTTAGAATGGATTTTCAAGTCTTATATAACAAGTCTTCTTCAAGTCTAATTTAAACAAGAAATTTGCATGAAGAAAAATTCAATAAGATTATTTTCTCATTTCTAAAACTTCGTACTAAAGTGACCAGTCGTTGTCACACATGTATTCACTCACACCAGCAGTAATGTTTAAAATATTCCACATAATTTGCTTAAAATTGCCAAAACCACAAAGGCAGCATTTTCACTACAATAGAGGCTCAATTCATTGCATACTTTGTGGCTGTTGTTCAACGTTTTTTACATTTCCGACCACAGTTTTGTTGTTCTTGCAGTATCGACTTATTTCAATCTTTCCGTACTTTTGATGCGCATTTGATGAGTTTACTAACCACTTGCGGTATACTTATAAAAAAAAATCGCATTTATTTTCAAACCAATATTGTCAAACAATCTGTCAATAAATATGTGTGCGCGTGTAGAGCAAATAAATTTCACATCAATATAAAACTGGCCTGGACACTGTGTTGGGTTTTCAGGTGCGGGCGACTGTGTGGCAAATATGTCTCTCCGCAAACTTGTATTTATTTAGCTGGCAATTTATGGGTGTGCATTTATATTTGAAAATTATTCGAAAAATAAAAGCTGCTGTTGACGAAATGTGTTGATATTACTTGCTACAGCCAAATAGTTTTCAGTCAATATTCTGACCGCTGTGCATACACAATCAAACGGCTGCCAATATGCGTAGATATGTTCATTTATTTACAAACACATAGGTACATATGTATATATATGTGTAGCTATCAAAATACCTGAACAAAATTTACAAAAATTCAACTATTTCTCGACTTTTTGATGACTATCTGAGCTCGATTTGTGGTCGAGTTCGTTGACAGGCGACGTCAATAAATGCAATTTTGCATACTCGTAAGCTGTGAACTCTAGACGGACAGCAACCTAAACACAAACATTTCCAAGTCTATTGAAGTTGCAAATCATTTACGTGCAAAAATTTGTATTGCATTAAAGAGAAAAATATTTTTCGTATGCAGTTTTCACAATAACACAAAAATATCTAACATTGTTTTGCAATAAACTTTACAAAATACTTGAAATATGAGTCGAATAATTCTGATTCACTTTTAGATATTTACAACAATATGAATCAAAAAATCGTAAAAAAAGATTTTCTAGCAAACAGAAGACAAGAGTTAAGCGCAATTTTCTATGTTACCTAAAATAAGTGTACTAAAAAAATAACGCGAAGGTGACACAAGCTTTTCATATTCCTTCAGACAGTTAAATAATTCTAACACTCTTTGATTTTGCCAATTATTCTCCAAGTAAAATTAAACTTTGCTCGATTCAATGAGCAGATAAGTCTAAAGCTTAAATTCACCTCAAGAATAAAATCAAAATCATTGTTTAGTCATATTTTGATACTGACTGGCGATATGGAAAGTTAGGCTCAATTCGAAAATGAGTTCAGCCACTACAAAAAGTCCGAATTCCGGAGCCCAAAGTCATTGTGGAGAACTCTGTTTCACATTGGATGACTCGATACACAATGCACTTAATCACCACGACACGAGTATAGAAGAATCTGAGACTCTTAGATGCAGTATTCAGATGTAAATAGACTTTCATGTTTCATATGGAAAGCAACAGAGCTTACTTGCAAAATAAAACGACCCTCATTTTTGGTGTCAGTTTTTGAACTCATTAAGTTATGGTACTCGTTCAGTGATAATTGTGAAGTTATACCACATACCACACTTCCAACACTGGTTGGCCCCCCAAGAGAAGAGACATGAATTTAATATTTTTATTGGGTGCGGCTAAGGCCCGAGTAGAACAGTGATACCATCTACTAACTAAACAGTGATATATCCACTAAACATTGAGACTAACTTCCTAACTTCGCCATGAAAGGATTGAAGTTTAGAGTTCTGGAATTGTAAGGATGTATCTTCGAAAAGAGATTCATTATGTAATTGAATTCTTTTAACTTCACCAAAAGATCAAAGTGATTTGAAACTTAAAACTTATATATCTTTTATCTCTTCCTAATGATTTATCTTCCTAAGTATTTATCCTCCTAAAGAAAGATCGAGCTTGATCGAGTCTTGAAATTTTTGCGATCTTTTTTCTTGGAAGCAAAACGATCTCTCTTCTTAAACTCAAACTGAACCGTAATCACCTCCAATTACAGGTCATACGTACCTTTCTCAACCAAACCTGAGTAATTGGATTCACTTAACTTCACCAAAACATAGAAGTAGTGCACAAAAATTTGGCGTTTTGCTTCCCATCAGATTTCTATTTTGTCATTTAAGTAGTTACCGATTCCAGTGTACAGGACAAACAGTCAGAATAAATAAAGTCTAGGGATCATTCGTTTTTGTAGCAAAGGACAAATTTGTTTCATTAGTTTTTTATTAATTTACTCTAAAGCAGTGATGGGCACTAACACAACCACGCATTTTGGCAATGTATGCGTGAAAAACACTGCACAAAATTAAGGCGTACATTTTTTTAGCTCTAATATTTTAACTTGAAAAATATTGCTAGCGTTAAAATATCAAAGCCGGATGGACAAATAACGGACAGGTATAACAGGAACTAGATCATAGAAGGGCACGCATATTCAAACTCAAGGTGTTTTTAGAAGAAATAGAAGCAGATTATATAGATTTGCTCCTATTTACGGAAGTTCGGTGGCTGAGTTGCGGAAGAAGCCTGCAAAGATTGTTTAAATTGCGGAAAGAAATTCAATCAAGAAATTAACCAACTTAATATTTCTCTTCAAGGAAATAACCAAAAAATTTTTTGGTTTGTTTCAGCAGTCTAACTGATGAATAAGTGGTTGAACAGACAAGCAGGCCAGCTCGCAAATAGAAATCACATTTAATTTGTTTGTTTAATTAAATCGTTTATATTAATTTCTTCTTTGCAGCATTTTATTCGAAGTAAAGATTCAAGATGTTTGTTGAAAATTTAAAAAACGATTACCAGCAATCGTACGCCTGCAAAATAAGCATTGCGCTTTATTAGAAGCGTTTAAAGAAAAAAAAATTTGTATCTCCCATTCAACCTTAAACATTTTCTGATTTGCGTAAATACTCAGTGTACATAAAAACGTAAATATTCGCAATATGCGAGCCGCAAACCAACGTGAACCTACTTGCATGAAGTCTGACACGACACTGAAGCTGCGCTCGGAACTTCGCTGCTTTGTATTCGTATACGCGAGTAGGCGTCGCTGCTACTCTCGAGTAGCAGCGTGCCCATCTGTGCTCTAAAGGCTTCAAATTTTTTAACTTAAGACTTTCACTTTTTTTGTTCGGAGGTGTAAATTTTCAGGAGGATACGAGCAGTTCGAATACTAGTTACACCGAATTCTTATTGAGTGAAAACACTATCAGTTGGGAATTAGCTGAAACAGTAAGTGAACTAATTCGGCTCCTTCGCAAATGATTCGAAAAGGAGTAATTGCAGAGAAATCTGCCATCGACTTTCCTTCTGACTACTATATCCTTTGTTAATTCGAGTAGATCTTTGTGCTTAATGGTACACAACTAATTTGGTTTTATAGATTTTTGTTTCAAAATTCATCTTCTTCTACTCGACAACCGTGAACAACTGCATACTACAAATGTCACTCTCTCGGCATCTTAGAGTCTACAAGTTTTATCCTAAGCGAGATTTAGTCATGTAAGGTGAGTTCCCATGTCCCGCAATAATCTATCTTTACCTTCTCCCGTATATGCTAAGAAACTTTCTGACTTCCCTGCCCAACGATTGTTTGCGATCAAACTCAGAAGAACTGCAATTGCTCTCTCCTATCTTGCTCCCTTCCTCCCATTTTTTTCTTCCCTCCCATCTTCCTCAATCCTCCCATCTTTTCAGATGAAGCGAGTCTACCTAATTGCTGACTATCCTTTCCACAGTGGAACTGCTGATACCCACCCGGACTTTTGGTGCACAGAAATTATTGTCAAATCGACTTTTGGCCAAGATGTCCCATAACTCATTGCACGTTGTTCCAATGTGTCCAGGTCAAAGGACATCAGAGATTCTATATGTATTACGCCAGGTGACTCTTTCCAGCTTACCAGCTGGTACTCTTGCGCCAATTTCGAAGTTGTTCTTGTCTGCTGTATACTTTGGATCATCACTTGATTGTTCAGTGCTATCAAGTACTTAAGTTCAAGTTTCTATATATATCTTTTGTCCACGCAAAGCTCGACTGTGTGTCCTTTATTTGAAGGTCTCATCATCTTTGTCACATTAATCGCATCGAACACCTCCAGAAAGTTTTTCGTCCTTTCACTCTGTACTCTTTTCGTTTCAAAGAACCTATGCCCTCCTATACCTTGCGGCTTAAACTCATTGATTTCAATTTTAAAATCCTTTCAAAACAGGAAACAGTATCCTATCACTTTCCTTCGTTTTTAATAATATTAATGGTATTGTCAATTGTCCTGTTCTTCTGAGCAGGATCTTCTTTAATTCGCTGCTAAAGGTCCTTCAGAATTTTGTGCTGTTGTATGTTGGCTTCGTGAGGGCGATTTAAGCGCTAAATGCTCCTCTTTCCAGAGCTTCAATTGAGCTCAATACACTGTTTGTGTCATTGGACATTGAGTCACTCAACGTCGTCCTTAATTAGTATCTTCTCAGTAGTAGTAATTAGTATCTTCTATTACCTTAGTAAGGTCACTTTCTTAATATTTTTATAATCTGTAAGCAGTGTTGCCGTTGTGCGACTAAAGTGTCAAATTGACCCTTTTTGGAGACCGATGCCAACTGACACCGACTTTTTAAAAATAGGTTTATTTTGACACTTTTCTTCAAAATCATGCGACTTTTGCCCCTTTTTTTATCAAAAAGTTTATATGTACATTTTGAAAGTTGTTTCGTAAAGTTAATTTTTTTTATTTTTGCGTGTTTAACCCTCTAGTTCCCAAGTTTTTAATCTTGTTGAAAAAATTACCAGTGATAGTTTTGTGGTGGAGAAGCAATGTTTGTTCGGGGAAAAAAATTTCATGTCAATAGGAGGCGTGATAGAAATAAAGGACTAGGGGAGACTAGTTCTCTCATCTACCCCCACGGACCACGCCTTAGTATAAATTTTTGCAGTGACATGATCTTTTTTACATTGCGGTGTTTCAAAATGTCGGTTCAAATAGAAAAATAATGCTTAAATAGCGAAAAAATTTAAACATAAAATCCTTTTATGTTTAAAAAAAAAAAAAATAAAATAAAAAAAACTTTGACATAAAATCCTTTATGTCAAAGTTTTTCCGCAAAAATGTACAAAATTAATCTGAATTAACACGCTTTATTGTGGCATTGCCTAAGTTATTTATGCTAAATTAATTTTGATGGCTCCCCATGGATAAGTAAATGGATAAATAAGTATCACGAATATGCTTTGAAATGCAAATGTTTTCATAATAAATACAAAACATGCATATTGGGACTTTTTAATATATCCCTCATCAATTAATTTAAGGTGGAAACAGTTTTTTTTCACAGAAAATTATCTCTTTTTTTTGGGCTGTGCCAGTTTTTTTGCGACTTTTTAAAATTTTTCAGCGGCAACACTGTCTGTAAGAACTTTTGTTCATAGACCGAATTGAATAAATACATAAATACTCTTTCCTTCATTCATTCTTAACTTCACTTTAAATTCATTCTGAAAATATTCTGAACGATTGTCTGACTTAGGTTAGAAAGAAGACAATAATTTATCTGAATTATCGTCATAAGTGTTAAGGACAAAAGTTTTAAAGGAGCCATACAAGTTCGTAGTTCATCAGAAAAGGCTGACATTTGAACTACCTGAGCTCTTCACTGAAAAGCGAACGCAATTTACTTTAAGGCTTTAAACTTTTGTCAGTTTCGGAAGCCAGTGATCGAATTCAATAAACGCCAATAGCGACAACATTACAATGAGTAATTAGATTCGGATTATTATTGCAACTAATTACATACTAAAACAATGCGTGTGGATGTGTTTGTGTGTTCTATGGAATATAGTCGCAAATACATTTCGATAAAAAGAGGCCAGCACGCACGCTGGTCGTTGCCTGTAAGGCTTTGTCCTTTCGAAAATTTGTGGCATGACAATAAAGGCTGCTTATATATGTTTACACACTAACAAATATATATGTACATATTTAGTGTGTGTGTTTGAGCGTTCATAATTATGTGAAGACAACACTGCGATTGGCGAAATTAATTAGATTTAAATAATGTTCCAAAGTGGTGTGCACGTTGTTGTTGCTATGTAATTAATTTGCTTTTGAGTATTGAAATTGATTTTCCTGAAAGACTAACCGTCACGTGATTAGGATTAAGCCTTTAATAATTTCGATTAAAGTGCAAACTTTGCTGTGGGTTGCATTGTTTGCTTTGAGGTTGAATCGCCTTTGAGCCGTTTGACATTTGCTGGCGCTGTCAAATGCGTTGAATATTTATTAAACTGTATACAAAAAATGCAATTCAATATTAAGTTTTGTGGTATTTGTAGAGTTAAAATTAAAGACTTGTAGTTTATATTTAATTAAATCTGTCGCTACACCTTTTTTTGAAAACATTGCGAAAATTCAAAAATTGCTACGATAGCAACTTTACACCTAAAATGCTATGAAGAGTGAACTCCTCTATTATTTTTAAAATTTTTGAAAAACTTAACAGTGTAAACATAAGTAAATAGTGTGGGTTTTGTCTATTTTTAAGGTATCATGGCACGTTAGAAAGGGGAATTTTTAATGATTTACAAAATTATTTATTTTTCAGCTCCTTTATTATCAATTTTTCTTATCTTATTATTATCAAAATTTTTTATAATATATTGAAGGTTTAAGGAACACAAAACAAATTTTTTTTTTTAGCATATTGTCTCTTATATAGGTTGAGCTGAAGTCGCGTAGAAAAAAACACATCCTCCATTGCGGACACTTAATCTCCGAATCGGCTAATCTGAAACAAAAAAACAAAAAAGATTCATAATTATTAAGCTTTCGGACACAGGAATTCACCAGAAAAATAAAAAAAACGCTAAAAATAAAAGAATAGGAGCTTTTTGAAAAAAAGTGTCAAAAATTGACTGCGTTTTTCACCTTTTTTCCCAGAAAAAGTACTTTAAATTAAAAATGTTTCTTCAATATTGTGGTGGATTCTTGTAAAAAATAAGTTCAAAAAAGAACTCAAAAAATTTTTTTTTAAATCGGTTTCAAAAAGATTGATAATAAAGGAGCTGAAAAATAAATAATTTTGTAAATCATTAAAAATTCCCCTTTCTAACGTGCCATGATACCTTAACAAATTGTTGTATCCTTATTAATAGAAAAAGCACAACAACAATTTATCCTTTGGATGGATGGATGGATGTGAGGGGGAGCCGAGGAAATAACCTGAGGGAGGTCATTACCTCAAGCACTCAGGCTTTATAGCCCATTGTACTTAAGGCTCAGGAAAAAGGTTGATAGAGGAGATTGGAATGGGAAAGAGAAAAAGAGAAAGTGGGTGGAAAGGGAGAAAGGGCTATGAGGTCTCCTGTGCAAATTTCCCGGACTCATTAATGAATCTCAGGAGATCACACAGGGTGAGAGAATGAACTTCGTCCATTCTCATTACATCTGAACCCAGCGTGCGCAATCTCGTTCTAGAGAAGGCAGGACATGCACAGAGAAAGTGCTCTGTACTATCAACCTCCTCCAGGCAAGACATGCAAGTCGGATCCTCGATGATGCCCATGTTGGCCATATCTCGCCCCCATGGATTGTGTCCTGTGATTAACCCGACCATTCGACGGAGGTCTTTCCTTCCCAGCTTCAGAATTTATCCTTTGGAAAACATTAATTTTTTTTAATTTATTTCACTATGCAATTAACACTAAACTGTAATATTAAACAATAAAAATAACTAAAAAAAATAATAAGAAATTTCTAAAGCCACAAACCGGTAAATTTGTAACAAATTTGACCCACGCACATTTGCAGCAGAACGGCACATGTCGCTCGTTCCGCAATACGCGCCACGGTGCCAAAGGTTGCGCGCGATTTGTTGTATTTGGCAGAGTTGTCCTTTTTTGGAGAAGTCGCCAAATTCTGCTCAACGTGTCGCCGTCGTCGGTGCAGCACGTTTCGGCTGGCAATGTGGCTGCGTGCTCGACACATTTGCCGCAAACACAAAGCACACAACGCAAGTGACGTGTTGCGTCGCGAACAATCGCCGGCACGACGTGTCACGTGCAACGCTTTGACCAAATTAGCTGACATGTGATAAAATGAATTTCTGTTTGTTGCCGCTGCCTCGCAGCTGGGACGCTTTGTTGCTGGCGTCAGCGTGCGGTTCGCGCTTTTCGCGTGCAAAAAGTTTAATTAATGGCATTTTCATTTGTTATGACGCGATCCGGCGCTCGTTTGCACTCATTACGCAGTACTCTCCATTCCTCCTTGAATGCGTCTGAGAATTGAATGCGTGCAGAATAAGATTTCAATTAGTTGACAAATTAAGCTAAAAACGTCGGTTGTGCTCGAACAAAACGTTTGAATGGCTTGTAGGAAAATTTTCCATTCAAAACTTTGAACACCTGGAAGAGCGGAATTCAAAAGTTTCAATTGCGTCTTACAAATCGAAATTTTTAAAACTTGTAGACTACTAAAGTGAGATCTAAACTTTATTGACAGATTTTTTTCAAATATGTTTTGCGGGATCATGGAAAATCATTAATCAAACTCGATAAACTTTCCACATGTGGAACTTTTATATTTAACTTCTAATAGAAAGAAGGAGAAAGCATAAAGCTACAGCGAAAAGTGGTCTACATATGTTAGGAAAACTATTTCTATGCTGGAACACAGACAATACAACTATAAATCAATTCAATCGGTGTGAAAAACTGGAGAAGATTTGTATGATTGAAAAATCTATATACAAATAATTGTTTGTCCTGACTGACTGATTGACTGATTCAACATCTCCCAGCCCAAACCGCTGAAGCTACAAACATAAAATTTAAACTGTAGGCACATCTTAAAAAATGAACCTCCGCTAAGACGGAATTTTTGAAATTCGGAGTCTAAAAGCGGAAACATGGTTTAAGATTTTATATGAAGAAACGCGATTTACTGGGCCTATTGATTTCAAATTTGGTGAAAATACTTTAAAAAAAATAATTCGACACGTATTTTTTTATTTTTTCGAAAATCAAAATTTAACGGGGTCATTAATGGGTTGAGGTGCGTATACGGAAAGACTACAAAAAACCATGAACCGATGGGCCTATTGACATCAAAGTTAGTGAAAACACTTTAAATCAAAAATAATTTGACAAGTGTTTCTAATATTTTTAAAAATCAAAATTTAAAGGGGTGACCCAAGGCTTAAAAGTTTGCATGAAGAAGCAGGATTTTTTACGCCTTTTGGCTTCAAGCTTGGTGAAAGTACTTCAAATGTGAAATAATTTGATACGTGTTTCTTATTTTTCGAAAATCAAAATCTAACGGGGTCATCGACAGGTTAAGAGTTTATATGGAGAAACAAGATTTTATTGGCCATTTGACTTCAAACTTGGTGAAAGCACTTAACATGTGAAATAATTCTATACGTGCCTTTAATTTTTTCGAAAATCAATATCTGACGTGGTCAATGACGGGTCAAGAATTTGTATGAATAAACTGTGAAAAAACATGAACTAATGGACCTATTGTCTTCAAACTTGGTGAAAGTACTCTAAGTGAGAAATAAATCAAGACGTGTTTTTTATTTTTTCGAAAATCAAAATTTGACGGGGTCAACGATGGGTTAAAAGTTTGTATGGGGAAACATCATTTAATGCCAATTGACTTTAAATATGATGAAAGTACTTCAAATGAGAAATAATCAGATAAGTATTGTTTCATCAACATCTTACGGGATCAACAAAGGGTTAAAAAGAACTTAATTTATTGGCCCCATTGACTTAAAACTTGCGTGCATAGCCGCGGGGCCCTGCAAATAAATCATATAACAAGTAAAGAGAGCTAAAATCGACTAAATGAGTAAATTCAAATGACAGTAAATAAATGCATTAAAATTCTTTTGTTAAACTTATTTGTAGCAAACCAACAGACTAGATGACAGTAATGCTTCAAATAATTTAGCATAGCAATTTAAAGGTGTTTTGCAAAACAAAGTCATTAAAAACAATTAGAGCTTTGTTGTTCCACACTTAATGTGCAGTTAAATGTTTTAGGAAGCCACAACAAAAACATGTTTGCAATTTGCTACACTCCTTGGTTTTCAAACATAATCCAACATACACTCAGAAAAATTAATTTGCTAGAAATGTGACAGTTTTGTTTTTTTTTTGAAAGGGTTAGAATGAAAATAAAAGGTGTAGATGGCTTTAGTTATCTGTATCTAGCTTTGTATAAGTGCGATCGAGTACTATTAGTTGGCCTTAGAAAGATAAGATTTCGTACTAAAAAAAACTTCTCAGACAGTTTTGTTATTGCTTCACTCAGTTTTGTTTGAGTGCGCGTCGAAGATAGACACCAGCGAAGAAAAAATGCTAAATATTTCCCAGTTTTTTTCAGTAAAGACGAAAACGCAAATTGGGCGGCCTTGATTTGTCGATTCCAATCCAATAATTTCTGTTTAAAGATATATAACGCTATGGAAGACCAATCGATATGGAAGGCCAGTCGAGTCCGACCGACATGTAAGATCTGTTTGATTGTCCAGGAGCTAAACATTGCACAAAAACCACGGTTTAAACTAGTTGAATAAGGTTGGATAGAAAATTTAATCTAATCTAATCTGGATCTATGAGGCCACACGAGTTATGAGCTTTATGAACCAAGTCTCCATCTGCGAATCGATACTGATTGCAAACAAATTTGACACATTTCTAAAGCGAGTGGTGACTGGCTATGAAAAGTGAACGACAATGTCAATTAAAGACAGTCATGTTTGATCGCGGTGAGCCGGCCAAACCAGGATTGATAGTCAAGAAGTTTTTACTTTGTGTTTGGAGGGATTGGTAGGGAAGCATCTACTATGAGCTGCTCCCCTACGTCCAAACTTTTAATTCGAACTGGTAGTGTAAAAAATTGGATCACCCAGAAGCGGCCAGCTTCGGCCAATAAGAGAAGAATTGTGTTTCATCAGGACAATGTCAGATGTCACACATCGATAGAGACTCGTCAGAAGCTCTGGGACCTTGGTTGGGAGGATCTAATGTATTCATCTTCTTCTCAGGATATGACACCAAGTGATTACTTGTTCCTGTTCATGGCGAATGATTTTGGTGGTAAACAATTTGTCTCAAAAGAAGCTTCCGAAAATGGATTTTCCCAGCGTTTTGGCAATAGGGACGTGGGTTTCTATGAGAAAGGCATAATAAAACTACCTTCAAAATGGCATCAAGTTAATGAACGAAACGGTGTGTATTGGACCTAAATGGGATAAATGGGATCATTTTAACTATGTTGAATGAAGTCTTCAATTTCATGCAAAAATAATTGATTTCTTTTTACTATACCTTATTTTTACAAGATCTACACTGTTCCAAGGCAAAGCAATAGCAATATTTGATGCATTCCCACTATTTCAACAATTCCAACTAAACTTTCCCCCTTAACAACTGAACAGTATTTCTCTCAGTGCAGCATTGTGCAAACTGCATTATGCATAACGCAACTTAATTTATGATTGTTGCTGCTCATTATATTTTAATTAGACACAACCCATGCCGCCATGATTCATTAAGTTCGCTTTATGGCGGCGCGCTGTGTGCATTTTATGTTGCATTAACGGCTTCGTTGCTCGTTGCAACGCCAGTTGGCGAGCAGTTAAAATTCAAAATTGCCACCAGACAGATAATCGAGTGTGAAACGTCGGCAAGAGAGAATAATTTAATAATGCATCGTTGCGAAATTAACTCAACTCGGCAAAGTGTTGCCGGCAGGTAAGTAATCGCGGCCAATTTCGCAGCGCAGTGGCAACACTCAATTTGTCAACGCAACGAGCGGCTGTTCATTGGCCATAAGAATTACGGCATCCAAAACATGAACCACGACAATGCTACCAACAACAGACAACACAAACTGTCTGCAAGTATTTGCAATGCAGCGTATTTGAAATGGCAGCAGCCACCAAAAAAATAAATAAAATAAGAAATACCAAAAAAAAAAACATTGCAGCGAATGGCAAAAGAAGTAAAGTGAAATTTTGTTTAGCTGTTCAGCTGACGTTGCTGGCATTGTTGCTGCCGCTATTTGTGTTGTGGCTGTAAGTGACGCATTGGCTGCGGCTGGCTCGTACTTTGTCGTTCTTTGGGTTTTCGTTTGCTTAGTGAAAACACTCTCACGACATCCAGCAACACGATAGCAACATTGCAATGTGTTGCAGAAGTCAACCAAAGATAAATTTAACCCATTTATGTCTGGCCGTAGTTGTCGCTGTCCTTTTTTCAAAATGCATTAGGAAGCAGAAAAAAGTAGGTTAAAATTTAGAGAAACACTATTTAAAAATTTAGGTTTGTAACTTTCAACATACTGAGATTTTAAAATTATAGATATTTTAACATTTACCACAGGATCCCAATTTTGAAGTAAGAACTTTCTTGGGCCCTTTTTGCTTGGGTTAAGCAAAATCATTGAACTCTATAATTCTGTGGTCAAAAGCAATAATCGCCTAGGTCCATATGTACCTGAACTCAATGAAGTGTTAAGTCGACTTTAGCGTTTATCGTTTTTGACCACAGAATTGTTTATCCTGACTGACTGATTGAATCATCATCGCCCCGCCCAAAACCACTAAAGCCACAGACATGAAATTTGAATTGTAGGAACGAAATGAACCTTCGTTAACACTAGAATGCCCCAGGTAGTCATTTTGACTACATTGAAGTCTTTTATTGTAAATCGCTGAAATTTTGAAAATGAAATTTTGACACGTGATCAAGGAGATTTTGGGTTTGAACATAGTTACATTTCAAGAAAACTCTATATAAATTTTCAAGGATATAAAGGATTAAAATTTTCAAAGGACTTTTTCATATCCTTTTTTTACAAATAGATAAAAAATCAATTTTACTTCAATTCTTGAGCCTTTCCTATTTCATTTGATATACATATCGCTATATTCTAACTAGGTTAAGTATTTTTTATATTTTTTTATTTTGTATCCCCTTCAAAATTTTGAAGTCCTTTTAAAAGGGCAAAGGGTGTAGAAATGAAAAACTGAGTACGCAGTATTTCTATGTCTGGTCTCTAGTTTCATGCCCATATGGATTTTTTCCGGTGTGAAAAATTTTTTTAATTTTTGTCACACGGTGTTTTATAATAAAATCCAAAAATTTATAACATTTCTTCTTCATATTATTAGAAAATTTCTCCCTCTCCCTTCTTTTCCAAAGCTGCTTTTCACTGTTTTGCTGTCTTAAATTTTACATATTTTTATTTTTTATATTTTTTCTTTCCAGTCTCTCAGAGTTTGTGCAGTGTTTGCGCGGTATTCGCCCGCCAGCGCAATGCCGGATTAGCTCGCCGAACTAAGAGCGCAACTTAACAACTCCAACGGTTGCCGTTGTTGTTAGTTGCGTTGCTACTGTTGCTTGCCATTGTTGCTGTACGTGAATAATTTTGTTGTTCTTTATGCTATAACTAATAATATTTATTCGGTTGCACTTTAATATTGCCGCTGTTTGAATCTTACCAGACAGTGGAAGACAAAGCTTACGAGCCTTGAAGCTCAAACTGTTATGACCGGATTTGCTGGGATATTTCATTAGTTAAAGAATTGCACCAACCAAATCCAATCATACGGCGAAACTTTTGCGTTAGTAAAGTTTGTGAGGCAAAGTTTCTGACTGCATGAGCAGCAACATTGAAACTTCAGGAACGATCCTTCAGGGAAGTTACAACAACTCAATGCCTTTATATAAACTATGAATAGTAGCCGAGTGATCTGTGGATTGCTGAGTAATTTTGAGCAGATGAGCAGATCTTTTTCCACATTGATGGTTTTGAAAATTCCTTAACCCTTTCGCTACAGGTTTTTACTGGGGAAAGTTAAAATTTTAAATTTTACGTCTTAGGCTTCTATAGGGTTTTCCAACAAGAGGTGTTATTTTGGTAATCAAAGAAAAATGCCATTTTTTGAGATAAATTATCGGATGTTTATTTCATAATAAAGAGGATGGTATGCCGTTAATAATGAAAAACAACATCAGCCAAATGGCCACCACGACCACGCTTACAGGACCATATCCTTTTCATGAAATTTTCCATAACCAAATCGCAAAGTGGCTGCCCTATGTCCTCGATAGGCTCACGAATTCTATCTTTGAGGTCTTGAATCGACGCTGGGCTGTTGGCGTACACCTTATCTTTCACGTGGCCCCAAAGGAAGAAGTCGCAAGGTGTTAAATCACAAGATCTCGGTGGCCAATTGTGATCACCTCTTCCAGAGATAACACGGTCCCGAAACTTTTCCCGTAAAAGAGCAATGGTTTCGTTGCTTGTGTGGCACGTAGCGCCGTCTTGTTGAAAGTAAACGTTGTCCAGATCAATACCATCCAACTCTGACCATAAAAAATCATTAATCATCTCTCGATAGCGCAATCCATTCACCGTAACTGTTGATCCAACCTCATTTTCGAAAAAGTAAGGTCCAATGACCCCGCCGGACCATAAACCGCACCAAACAGTCACACGTTGAGAATGGAGAGGCTTCTCAACAATAACTCTTGGGTTTTCCGAGCCCCAGATGCGACAATTTTGCTTGTTGAGGTAGCCACCGAGGTGGAAATGGGCCTCATCAGTCAAGATGATTTTTCGATGGAATTCCGGATCATTTTCATGCATTTCAAGGACCCAATCAGCAAAGACACGACGTTGTTGATGATCGGTCGGTTTGAGTTATTGTGTTAACTGAACTTTATAAGCCTTAAGACCCAAGTCTTTATGCAAAATACGGTGTAATGACGTTTTGTGAATGCTCAATTCCAAAGAACGACGAGGAATCGACAAACCTGGGTTTTCTTCAAGACTTTGGGCTACAGCAGCTATATTCTCAGTTGTTCTTGAGCGACGTGCACGGGTTTTATTCTTCACATCACTAACTTGTCCCAACAGCTCGAATTTTTCCTCCAATTTCTGTATTGCGGTCCGACAAGGTGCTTCACGACGACCCAAAAATGCTTTAGTTTTGCGAACTGTGACTGCAAGATTTTCACCATTTTTGTAGTGAAGTTTAATAATTTCAATGCGTTGTTGAAGCGTGTATCGTTCCATTTTTAGTAATGGCGTAGTTTCTACTTGTCAAATGTCAAAGAATAAAAGCTTCAAAAGTGACAGCTACCGAAATACCGGACGATTCAAAATAACACCTCTTGTTGGAAAACCCTTTATGTGGTTATATTAGCAACATTCCATAAGAAATTTTTTAATTTGTATACTCTGACCCTGTATTTTAGAGTGTTTTTCTATGAGAGCAACCACATCGTTGTGGCTGTAATAATTACTTAAACATACAACTTTTTACGCATAACGAAAATTTGAATATTTCTTCATTTACTTTAGCCGAAATTAAAAAAAGAAAGTATCTAAATTGAAAGAAAACATCAAATTAAAAAGTTATCTGAAGTTTCCTGCTTCTTCTTCCTTTACTATATCAAGATATACCATTAAAAAAACGTGTATACTTCTCTTCTTTAAACTTAAATATTCAGTTTATTAATTTCGTATTTTTGCTAAAACTTTAAACTATTCTAAAGACCAACAAAAAAATGTATTCTTGCAACCATAGAGGATGCAGACGTCCACAAAGTAGCATGTTGCCATATGGCAACAAAATAGCGAAAGGGTTAATACCAAAAAGGCTGTCAGGTCTCTTGTGTATATAGAGACTGTTTAAGTAATTTAACCAATTTTTCCCCTTTAATTTTTGTATTAAAAAACGACAACAAAACAATTCTCTGTACTCATTGATGCGTGTAGAACCTGTCATCTTCAACGTTAGCCAACAAGAAGTTTCAGTATTGCTTGATTTTCGCATTTAAAGTCTGTTGCAGTGCCGTTATTATGTTGACCCATCCGTACAGACAACATCATTAGCCGTTGAACACCACAACAACAACAACAACAGCAACAACCATAACTTGGCTGGCTATTTTCATTGCCGTCCATTCGCTGTTGTTGTTGTTTCTGTTGTTGCGACTTTTCATCTCCGCCACAAAGCCAGCCGACGCGCACGCACTCACATAAACACGCTTGCGCTGTTAAAGCGTCTACTTGTATCTGCTTCAATTTCCTGGCTATGCTTTCTTACGAGCATTTTGGCTGCCGTGCTGCTGCCAGCAGACCTTCAGCAACATTCACATATTCCCCAAAGTTGCTGCGACATTAAGCAAGCTTAAGCTTGAAGCTAGACTTGAATCATAAGCAAAAGACGAGCAGGAACAAGGACCAAAGACAGCATTTGCATACATTTTTACAATGCTCCCACCCACAGTGGCGCGCTGCTCCTGTTCCTCCTGCTCCTGTTGGGGATTTTTATACCCTGCACTGAGATGTTGCGGTACATAGACATGGACTAGGAGTTGGAAATGCTCAGAAGGAGAAGTGATCGGTATGGATCAGAATCAATAGCAGAGTCGATTTAGTTATATTTCTTCTGTCCCAGTGTTGCCAGATCAGGAGATTTCTTCCTAGATTTAGGAGATTCTTGGCCTTTTAGGAGAGTTTTTAGGAGGAAGAATTGTTTAGGAGAAATTTAGGAGATTTACATTTTATGTTAGGGGATTTTTCTGATCCTTAGTGGATTTTTAGGAGATTTTTGGATAACGAAGTGTGATGTATTGGGAACACTGGCAACAAAACATATTTTGGCAACTATTTTATTAGTCAAAGCACCATATTGTGTTAAAAATGTTTAGGCTTAAAAAATGTAAGCTCGTTCTATCTCGTTCTCACTTATTTCTGGTACAATGAATTTCCCTCAAAAATGTAATGTTTTATTCATTTTATTTATTTGTTATTTGTTTTGTTTTTGTTAAGTTTTTGTTGTTAAGCTGAAGATGAATGGAAAAAGACTGCATTAAAAAAAATTATATGTATATATTTTAGTGTCCGACCGAATATTCGGTTTCGGCCCAAATAAGGGGTTTCGGTTTCAGTTTCGGCCAAAAAATGGCCGAATAGCCGAAACCGAAACTTTCTAGAATATTTTTTACATTTTATTGTGTAGCAGAGATATAGTGAAAGGAGGAGTAATTTAGATGTTAGCAATGTAAATAAACTTTTTTTTTTAGCATATAATATTAAATTATTTAACCCTTTACACGGCAACAGCGAATTTGTTTATCAAATGTTGTTTTTTAGATATAAACCTAAATTTAAAAAGACACGTATTTTTTTATTTTTTAATATACTTTAATTTTGTAAAGTTTTTTGTAAAAAACATTTGGTTGCACATCTGCAATAAAGCATTAAAACTTATTTTTTTATTTTAATATGTTTAATTTTAAATGAAAATTTTTAAAGCAATTAATGCGTTTGTTGTAGCATAGTCCTACTCCGCATTTTTCGCAAAGTGTTTATGTGTTTTTTATTAATAAGTTTTAATCACTTTTGTTTCACTAAAATAAGTGCGTGCAACTTTTCGCAAAAACGGTAAAATAAGTGCTGTCAAGTGAAATTTAGCTACTTTTTCCCACTATTAATGCCAGTATTTCAAAAAAGGAACGTTGCATAGTTGTAAAATAGCAAAAAAGAGTCGTTTTGATAATTACTTCCAAAATTACGGGCAATTTTACGGTTGGTTGCAGATATGCAACTGTACCGTGTAAAGGGTTAATTTTGAATATTAGCGAGTAAGGTACGAAAGGGTGATTTTTTCATGTTTAGGTTTTTAAAAAATAAAAAAGAAATTGTTTTTATTAATAAGTATTTATTTAATTATGCTATGTTTGTTTGTTTGTTCTTTATTTACTTAATGTAAAATTCGTTTGTTGAAAAAAGTGCTTCATATGGTGATTTTTATTTCAACTATAAAGTTTCGGTTTCGGCCGAATATAAAAAAAACCGAATATTCGGTTTCGGCCCAAAAAAGTGGTTTCGGACGGAAACTAATATATTTTTATTTTTTTACGAGAAGTTTTATTCCTTTAAAATGACGGAAATTATAAAACAATTTTAGGAGAATTTTTTATCTTTTGAGAGGAAATTTCGGTATTTTTTAAGATTTAGAAGAAAGTAATTTCAGGAATCTGGCAACACTGTTCTGTCCTTTGCTCTGTAAGTTCCTTCATCTGTACGCCTGTCTACCTGGTTCATGCAATACATACATAACTCTTGAATGAGTAAAGATATCTTATTGAAATTTGGGACTCACAATGTTGATACTCCAACTCAGTGATGGCTTGTACTTGAAATTAATTTCTTTTAAATCTAAAAAAATAAATCATTACATTTGGGCTGCTCTCGTTGCAGCGTAAAGACAAGTCGGTCGCAACCGACTCAAACGTTCTTAGTCGTTTTGATTCTTGTTGTCAGCGAACATAAAACACAAAAGCTATAAAGTCGTCGCATGCCGCAATTGCTTTATTTAGTCGAGTTGCGTTCCAGCTGCTTGCACGGAAAATCCCACGTTGCTGCTGCCGGTTGACTTTGTTCGTCGCTGCAACGCAGCCTTAATACACAGCAATCTACACAAAACACCAGGACGACAACAATTCCATTGCAATTGAGTTGCATCTGTGTCTGTGTGTGTGTGTATGTGCTTTTTGCGCCAGCTCCATTCGGGTCCTTCGCCTGGCAGCTCTGCTGGTGGTGGATGCAGCTGTTGACACAATGCCACAGAGCAGTGCGCGTGTCATTGTGGCACTCGTGTTTGGGGATTATTTCCTTGTTAGACAAAAGCAGTTCAACATCTATTGCACTGTATCGAAGTGTCTGTGTGTGTGTGTGTGTGTTCGATGCTATTTTCTGTGTGCACGTTCAGTTTACCTCACTCAAAGTTATGCTGTTTGACAAGTTGTAATAGATTTTCGTGCTTACGTGCACCCGCTCGCTCTCTCATTTTCTCGTCCACCCATTTGTTTGTTTGTCTTAACGCTTCGAGCAATCCAATAAAATATTTGATTAATGCTATCGATCAATGCTAATTAATTATTTTTAGCACTGGCACTCACGTCGCTCACATTAGTCGAACACCGAGCGGCGTGCAGCACGAGTCCGACTCATTAACACGTCCGACCATCAATCACTCGACACCGACAACGCGTTCAATGAGCCGAAATATTGCCTGCCGTCGCCATTTTTTTTTTATTTTTTGGCATTTCATAAGGACTTTTTTGAGCTACAAACTTGTGCTTTAAGGTTGACTGAAGCCAGCCAATTTATTTGAACTACCGCAGAAAAGTTTATTTATGATTTTAAGAGAAATGTCGCAAATGATTGGTTGGATGCATTTTGTATTCACTCATCTGACGCAACCTCATTCGATACTCGAATGTTGGATCCATTTATGAAGCAACTATAAAGTAGCACATTCATTTCAAATAAATATGATTCGTTATTACTGACTTAAATGTGATTACAAACTAGACAGAATATCATTGTTGAGCCACGACTGATATCTCCGTGCGACAACAAATTTTACACACGAACAAATCGATATACTTGCGAAACTAGGGGCCAAATGTAGTAAAACTGCGTTGTTAGTTTTTCTCTCTGACGCCAGGATTTTTTTAAAGGACTTTGAAATTTCAAGGACATGTTTATTTCAAAAAATTATTTTAAAAATTGAGCGCATTGTAGAATAACAATATGGGTATCAAATGAAAGAGAAAAATCCTTAGAATCTTAGAAAATTTAATGTTTTGGTGCAAAAGGACGAAGAGGTATTGAAAATGTCCTTTTAAAACTTTATCCTTGAATATCCTTGCAATTTTCCAATAGTTTTTTTGAAAAAAATATATCTTAAGGACTAATATGTACACTACCAGATCCTTGAATTTCGTCCTTCTAACTTTATTAGTTTAAGGTATAAACATTTTAATACTTCTCTCTATAGGATATGGATAATTTCAATATCATTAAGGATGCTGAAATCGTATTTATAGAACAATTTTTGCACTTAAAAATAACAAACTTCTTTCACTGCCACACTTCGAGTCTCTCAATACATAATTTTTTTCATTTTATTTATTGCATTATTTTTAGTAGCTTTTTCTCTAAAGCCAAATTCTTCCTTAAGGCCACTGACATCAAAATTAATACAAGTTTTGATTTAAATATAAGATAAAACTAAACATTTTATGTTAGAGTAAAGATCTTTATTACGAGTTTAACAATTCCAATTGTAGGTTTTTCTTTAACTTGAAATCAAAAACAAAAAATATTTTACATACTTACAGTCGATTTCGCTGAGCTGCAAGTCGATTTTTCCGGTGTTTTCAGTAAAGAAAACTCCAGTTAAGTGAAATTCCTTTCAATGAAATATATTGGCCTGTTTTGTCAACAATTTCGGATTTATTGGCGAAATTCGAACGAACTGGGTCTGTACAAGATGTACAGAGGCCAATACGTAATCGCCCTGCTCGTTCGGCCGAAAATATTGCTGCTGTAGCTGCCAGTGTTGAAGATGACCCGAATTTATCGCTTCCCCGGTGTTCACAACAATTGGACATCTCCATCACCTCAATTTGGCGTATTTTGCATTTGGATTTGCGAAGATATGGATGTGGAGGAGATGTGGTTTCAACAGGACGGCGCTACATGCCACACAATACGACCGAACATGACAGAATTGCGAACCAGGTTCAATGAACGCATAATTTCGCGTTTTGGTGATGCCAATTGGCCGTCAAGATCGTGCGATCTGAACCCTTTGGACTTTTTTCTTTGGGGCTACGCGAAAGACCAAGTCTATGCAGACAGTCCGCAGACTCTGGAGCATTTGAGGGACAACATACGTGCAGTTCTTGGCGCCTTACAGCCTGCTATATGTAAAAAAGTCATCGAAAATTACCTAAAAAGAATCGAGGTGTGCCAGGCTGCTCGTGGCGGTCATTTGAATGATGTCATATTCCATTACTAATGGCACAAACCAAATATTATTTTGATAATAAAGTTTCATCAAAATTCAAATTTTAATTGATTTTTTTTCTTTATTTACTTTTTCGGTTCATGATGAAAAACCCTGTACAATATAATTCCGAAATTTTCTATTGTCGTTGCAATTTCAAAAGCCAACCGCACTAACTAACAAAATCAGCTGATCCACTTATCAGGGATGTAATAAGACGACTAAATAATAGCAATTTTAAATTACGAAATATGTCAAAACATTTTTTTACTTAGCTGGAGTTGAAATGGTGTAAATTTATGTTTTGAATCCAAAATATTCTTTTACCTAACCTAATTTTTCAGTTATGCAAAGTTTCAGTTAAACGAACTAATTTTTAGGAAAAAGTACCAAATAAAAATAGTTTTCAGTAAAGCGACTAACAGTTTAGCGATTTTTACTGTAATGTATTCTAAATTATTAGCATTCCTGCAGACCTTATATCATATTGCTCACTAACATCTTCAGCTGACTATTTACTACTAATATCAACCAACATACTAACATTGGTTTTTTTATTGAAAGCTACAAGTATCATTCATGATTCATGATTCATATCATGATTTTTGATTGAAAGCTTCAATTATCATTTGTCAACAAATGAGTTGTCAAATTCACTATCTCGAAAGCTTATTCTATGTAAACAACTATCCGTCGTAAAAGTTTGAAAATCTCTGAATTATATTCTTTAAGTGCAAAAAGTCCAAAATAGTTATGGAAACTGGTAGACCCGCATCTACCAGCCTGTAGGATCCGACTAAAAACCTCCCCTTGTTGGGCCATTTGCTGAAGCGAACCTCGTAACTAGTGGGTATTTTTTCTTCCCCATGAAGTGAAATCAAACTACTTTCTAATCCCTACGTCACGCCGTACAACTATGTAGTGATTTCTGTGCCGTTAATTAAATTTCTCTCACTGAAGTAGATTTATGCGACTAATGATCCATAATTCGTACTTCTTTGTAAACTGTTGTGACAGAATGACCAAGGCAAATTAACCCTTTCGGGACGGAGTTCAATTTGAAAAACCAAATACTATTGATAGATATATTCCCAAGCCATGAAAATTGGGGCTAGAAAATTATGTTGCAAATTCTAAAATCATTCTTTTATTCGGGGATATATAATTCGAATAAATATTTCGCGTGGGTCATAAGATCTGAGTAATTGTTTTTAGGGGCATTAAAAACTTGACGGTTCGTATTTTCTCAGTAGTCCCGAAGGCTGCCTACAGTTTTTCATCACCAGAAGTGCACACAGGGGTAAGGAGTTTAGGGTTCAAACCCCCCAAATATAAAAATTGCTGGTGCAAAATATGGTTTCAAATGGAATTGGGCTCAAAAGTTGTACTCAAAGCCCCCCCCCCAAAATGAAATCCTGTGTATGCCACTGCACCCCACTGTTGACTAAACCCTCGACAGTAACATTTGGTTCTGATCCAGCTCAGCCGTATCGCGATATCTTAAGATTATGGTTTATATGGTACATATAACCGATACTTACGTTACTCATTTGGGAAAACTTTCGGGTATTTTATCGGTAATATACCCAGTACTGCTAACGAGAGTGAGCGAGATAAGCGTATGTCTAAAATATGTTGGCAAACAAATGTGTGAGAATGAGATAGAAGATCACATGTATACATGAGTTTCCGTCATTTTTTTCCCATCGCCCTTAAGAAAGTGATAGAAACTCCAGAACAAGCGGTGACTGAAACTTTCACAGTACTACCAGTTAGATGACTGGTAATCTAACCGGTACCTGTCTTGCAGGGTTACTACCCTCATTATCTTATGGAACTAATCGACTTCAATATTCATGCCTCTGATCTATGTATGTTACTACGATATGTTCGATATTATAGACCTAATTATTCCTCCAAGGGTAGAAGGGTTAAAGTTGCTCTCTGCATTCAACAAGATCTCGAATTATCCAAGCCGAGCAAGTGACTTTTTATACTCTAAATATAAATAAAAAAATAAATTTACTATCTCATTTACATTCAATAAACATTCTAAATAGACATTTTGACTTGATTATCTTGTTCTAAGACAGTTTAGTTGTTGTTAGCTTAGTCTGTGCAGTTATTTTTTCGATAGACTAAAATTATGAAATTCATAAAAAAAAATGCTTGATGTCTTTTTCGTGACTACCACTTTAATGAATCAATTTTTTGTTTCGATTACATTACAACATTTAGTAGCCGAAAGAAACATTCGTTAAGTATTAAAAATGTTTAGTATTGAAGACTTTTCAGATTTTATTAATAAAAAAAAAAATGGTATCACCAAACCACTTTTGTGTAGCTTTCCATACAGAAAGCGGGGAAAAATACACACAATTATTACCTAAAAACAATTTCAGAGTCTTACGCTCTTAAGATCCATTGTTGTCCGTTAACTATGTCATTGGTGAGATCAACGTCATAATTCCCCAAATTTGTCATTGGATAGTGTGACAATAGAGTTTGTCCATAAGTAATGACCTCCGTGGAATGAACACAGCTGATTTTCTCTCGATCAACAGCACCTCTGGGGTCTTTGAACTTTGAACTGGAGCCGCACATATCCAACTAAAGCTCCTGGACTGCATTTAGACTTTTCTTATAAAGCTCATAAAAGATAGTGGGATATTAAATTCTATTGATTTGAGTATCGTGGCAGTTCGGTAAAAACGCTATTTTTACCTCTCAGATGTTTGCCATCTTTAATGACAAATGACTTAGGGCCGTTTTCTCATCCTCGCGTTAAAGTGGCGGTTAGCTAAAGTGAACTTTAGCTAAAGTTCAGTTTAAAGTGCGCGGTAAATATTTTCGTTTTCTCATCTTCGTGATAAATATAAATTTAACAAGTCTGATTCTTTGGCAACACTGGTCTACGATGGGCAGCACTTGCCGGCGCAATCAGCTGTTTTTGAAAAATTAAAATTATTTTTCAAAGAAAAAAAGAAAAATTTTGCCTGGCAGAATCTTGCTAATGTTTTTACTGCCGAATATGGCGTGTCGCGACGTTGGAATTCGTTGGGGGACCAGTTCGACCGCTTGAAGCGCAAATCCAAGCTGGAACTTGCAGCGGAGTAGAGCGAGACGTATCGCACAGGTGCCGGCCGGCCGCGGCCCAGCAGCGATTGGACATGTCAGCAATGTCAGCAAAGCAGTGAAATTGTCCAATCGGCTGTTATATGTTCTATTTGCCGCATTTTGCGACTCCGTACCTTCAAAAGCGTCTTCCAGTGCATGAATATAGAAAACACGCATATTTTCCATACCGAAAGATCTCAAATTCAAATTTCATTTCAAATTGTAATTTCATTACCAGCTGTTTTTTGTTTGTAAACAAACATATGCATGTACTTGGCACCACTTCCACTTAAAGTTCACTTTAAAGTTTAACACGCAGTCAATCCTCCGGGTAAATTTTATCCGGAGGATAGCTTAACGGGCAGATGAGAAAACGAAAATGCGTTTATCGGCCCGTTAAACTGAACTTTAAAGTTAACGCGAAGATGAGAAAACGGCCCTTAATGGTTTAAATCCTTGAATAAGAATGTCTGCTAAAAAAAGCCAGTTCAATGAAGTTGTCTAGAACCGAATGTGTATAAAGTACCCTCTTTCTAATTAATGGAGACCAGATTTCTGAATAAGACAAATTTATATATCATTCGACAAAGGCGAAACTTATGATTGTAACCAAAGTTAATTGATGTGGCATTACATTAGGAAGTTATAAAATCAGCTGATTTTTGTTTATTTTTGGTACGACTCAGTATTGAATTTAGATCTATTAATGGTTTAAGGAAGAGCAAAAGCGCTGAATGCATCACACTTGTCAACAAAATATTTGTTGTTATTTATTTATGGCAAAGTTAGTCAGTGCTCCTTTCCCAGTACGCTGCAGATAGTGAATACCGCTAATGCCTTTGAATCATAAATAATTTTAATTGCTTTTTTTGCTCTTGTTTTAAGAGTTCTTATGATTTCGTTATTAATCTTAAACTTTAAGACATCAAAGTTTAGTTATTAGTATGTATATATATTTTTACTAACTATATAATAAAGATTCCCACTTTCACAGACACTTGAGAATTTTTTTCAAAAGTTTTTCTTTCTTTTCACGTGGAATTGTATGACAAGTGTAGATATGTATGTATGTATGTATGTGTTATGCAATTTTATGGCGTTATAAAGTTACCGCTGAACTGGAAAATGCGCGTAAGAAAATTGCAAGCGTTAAAATTTTATGATTCCCTGTTGAATAGTCGCCAACTGACGGAGAGCACTTGCCACACACACACACAAACATATACATACAAAATTGAACACCTACACACACCAGCACAGATATGCCACAAAACTTGAACGGATAATGCGAAGTAATTGAATTTAATGTTTTAATAAAGTGCGCCACGTTGAAGGTTACGTAGAATTTAATGAAGTTGATAAAAGTTGATGAGGTGAGACGCAAAAACCCCAAAACCAAAAGAATACCGTCGAGCGTACGAAAATGAATGCATATAAGAAAATGCGAAAACTTGATGAATATGCTAGGGAAATGCATGGAAAATCTACAACGCACGCAGCTAAGAAAATTTGATTAAATTTATCGCAACTAATTATGAGGATTTTTCGGATCGAGAAGCAGAAGAGCAGAACTGCTGAATTGCTTCGATATAATTAAAGCACAGCAGCAAAAGTTACTTCAGCACATTTGCATAGACATACAAGTGTGTAAGTATGTGTTTGTGTATTCCGCCTAGATAACCTAGATTTAGAAATTAACAAAAAAAAAACCTTACAAGCGTCAGCTGCAAAAACAGAGAGAGACTCCTTTAGTTACAGTGTCGCTGGCGAAAAAGTCCTTCGGCAGGACCAGCCAGTGACTGGCGGACAGCATGAAATGAACATTTTGCCTGACATACAAACACACAGGTAACTGACACACAAGCAAGAAAATGTTAGTTTGGGAGAAAATATTTTTCCGTTTGAACCAATTAAAATTTTTGAAGTTTTAAAAAAATATTTTTAATGATAGTTTCGAGTTGTAAAAATACTACAGAAGTTTGAAATTGCAACTTGTTTGTTATTTTTCCTTAAACTTATCTTTTCTATTTCGCGAATTTCAATTTTTTTCGAATGTCGCCACACATTGTCTTCTTGTTGGAGAGATATCGGCTACCGCTTTTTTCGACTTCATATAACCCCAAAAGGCTTTCGGGTCATTTTGTGTTGCTAAATTTGGTTTCAATAAACAAATATTTGTTTTGTTTGCCCATAAAATTTCACCAGTAAAATAACACATCTAAAGGATGACTCTATACAAAATTTCACTGCTGTCCGACTTATAATTCCGAAGCTACTCCACATTAAATATTTGGGTTGTGTGGGCTGTCCCTCGTCCAATACCATTCACCTTGTCAAAGGACACAACTTAATCGTAAGTCTGTGCCAAATGTCATTGAAGTGTGACCTGTGGTTCCAAAGTTATTCAAAACATTTGGCTCGCTCAAAAAGTGCCACGCCCCTTGTTCAACGCTCATGAAAATTTACCAGTGAAGCGACACACCTAAACTGTGGCCCTGTACTGACACATCTAAAGGATGATGGTATACAAAATTTCAATGCTGTCCGACCTATAATTCCGAAGTTATTTCCTATTAAAAGTTTAGGTTGTATGAGAGGTGCCACGCCCAATTGTCGGGTCGTAATCGCACTGTGTGGTCTACCGAGATTTAGTCAAGGTGAAAATTCTGTGAAAAATTCAGCTCAATCGGTCTTCTAGTTTTTGAGTTTTAGTGTCGTGTGACCAACAAATAAACAAACAAAAATTCTTTTTTATATATAAAAATAAAAAAAAATAAATTTGTTTGTAATTTGTAAAAAATAAATAATTATTGCAAAAAAAAAATAAATAGTGGTGGGTGTGGGCGAACTTAAATGGCAATTTTCATATTTAGTTTGGATGTTGCTGTGCTTTGCACCAATCAATCTCCTCGCTATCTCTAAGGATGCGGGAGTAAAAGTTATCGTTGCGCAAAAGTTATATGGACATGGAAGGAATGCAGTTAAATATATTTACACATATATAAAGGAATTTACTCCTTCCCCCTCCCCCCTCCCCCCTACCACCTATGGGGCTAGTTGTCTTGCTTTTCCTCCTGGACGTTTACGACGTTTAAAACCTTTTGACAGTAAACTTGAAAGAATATCAAAAATTGATGATACATTACATACATATATGGCGTCTTTGATGGCAAAAAACGGACTATCACCAAAGGAAATTACTAAATCATCGTTTCTATAAGTCGTTCTACATATTGCTTTGCTAACTATTCCATGAACATGATTAATCTGATGCCATCATCACTCTTATACTAGCAAAGTAAGAGAGAGCAAAGGACGAGTTTCCAATCCAATAAAATAAGATCCTTGGGATAATTTTTTCTGGCACTTAAAACCTTGTTAAGTGTACATAAACTTCTTCTCTAAAAATTTGTTCTCGAACTTTGATATCCTTCCAAAATAAAAGCAATTATTTTTCCTCCTCTATGCGTTTGTTCAATACTAAAATAAGAAGATGACCTTTCAATAATTTTGACAGTCTCAACTGGCTTTAATTTCGACCTTTATTGCAGCTTATTGTCATATCTGATCTACATGTCATTCATTCATTTCAATAAACATCTCGATTTCGTTTCTCTTCGGTATTCATTAACTCAAATTCTGGTTGGTGGGTAGGATGGCGATATCTCCGGCATCCAATTAGCCCGTTTTGATATCAATCTTTCGGTATTTACGTGCAGGTACCGGTAATTCTGGCTATTTTAAAACTTGTTCAAGGCGTTGACCAAGGCCAGAAAAACGCCGATTTTTCTGCTAGAGATTTTCTTGATATCATCGAAGAGAAGATCTTCGTCCTACTTGCTAAAGCTGGACATGTACGTAGGAAGTTCTCAATAGTTTCCTACTCAAATGGATCGCAATAGCTTCGGTAACTGGTGTTGTGAGGGATACTCATTCCGATTGAATGCTATCCTATAGTCCAGTGACCTGTCAGAACCACTGTGAATGTGATCTATTCGCCTCAGTTTTTTTCTAATCAGTTCCACCGATTTGTTTTTGTTTCTGAAACTCTATCCAACAAATTATTTTGTATCAAAGCTTCCTTGTTCAGATAAATAATAATTTTGTGGCTTATGTCAAGATGATTATTATTTCAGTACTAACTACTTGCGAGTATGTATCGCTCTTCCGTTTTCGATTGAATTTTTTGTATGATTTCATCACCTTTATTTAGTGGAAGGTCGACCGATCCTTCCGATCTTTCACATCAAACTTTTCCTAGCCTACGCACAGTGCTTCGACTCCATACAAAATTGCGGCAAAAATAGAAGGAGTACGTGAAATTCGCTGGAAATTTGCAGTCTAAGTCATTTTGGGCTGCTGACTTCAGAATTTGTGTTTGTTTCAAAAAAAAATATATAGTTTAAAAAAAATCTAATATATATGGTTATACAGTGTGACCAGTATATTATTTTATCATCACCGAGCCCAAACCGCTGGAGCTATAATGATGAAATTTGGTCAAAAGCTGTATTTTAGAAAGTCAACCCTTAAAAAGAAGCGATTTCAAAAACGTCGACCTTGAAAGGGCGGAAGGGGGTGGTAAAGCTTATATGGACGGACATAAAAAGCAATAACAAAAGACGTATTTTAGCGTTTTTCTAAATTCGTAATTTAAAGGGTGGAAAGAGGGCGGTAAAGTTGCTTAAAGGATATATTTTTTGTTTATTTGACATCCGTAGAGCTTAACATGGAGATGAGACAGGTGAATATGCAATGCAGCTCAATTTATAACGGCGAGACTATTATAAAAATTATTCTTCAAAATTAGACCTTCTTCAAAATTAGACATTCCTCCTTATTTTAGAATATATCACATTTTTAAATCACATTTTAGCAAACAAATTCCATAATAATGAAAAAATTGGATAATATGGCTTATAATGGGTTAAATAGGCGTGCCAAACCTATTTTTATAAAAAACATTCATAGTTCGTGGCATTGACTTGGTTACACATTTCGGTCGCAATTTTAACTCAAGCGATTTCTGTAAAAAAATCAACATTAGTAGTTTCGAAAAAATTGAATATTTTCCAAAAGCGCAAAAAGACGCAGAATTTTTTTTGCGGACTTAAGAGAAAAAAGTCCATCTCAAAAAGGTCATAAAAAGGATTTACGCCAGTTCACGAAATTCGATTTAAATTGCCTTCCTAAATTTGGTTATTTTTAATTTTTATTGGTTAAAAAACATTAATTTTTGAAAATTGGTACAAAAAAAATTATTAATGCTAAACAAAAAAAACTGATCAGCAGTCTCGCTCCTATCAATGTAGTATTAATTTTAAAAGAAATTAGTAGCCTATCTACAACAACACATTTTCTACAATTTTTTTATACAAGCACCTAAATTTCATTTTTCCCCTTCATACATTTTTGTAAAAATATATCTGACTTTGAAAAGCTATATCTCCTAATCTATAGTATTTCGGATCCAGCTTAATTAAACAATTACCTTTAACATGATACTACTTTTGTCAAAATCCGCGATAACTTTTTTTTCTTATTTTTGTCCACTCTCGAAGCACTGTGCTACGGTTAGAGTAGAGATCTGTAAGTCTTGTCTTGTTTTCTTGTCTGTAAGTCTTCTTGTCTGTGTTTGTCAGATTAAACTGCTCTGTAATGAGTTTTGTAGAAGCTACAGGGACGAAAAATGCTTGTAACATGTGGAACAACTCCTATGAAACTTCCTATACAACTCAGCTCAGTGCCAGGAAAAATGCGGTTCAGATTTACACAACAACTAAGCTTCCTGGCAAAAACCCTAAGAAGTCTTCTATGAAACCTAGAAGCTTCGAATTATTTTGGGCCAAATATATGTATGTAAATATTGGGGGATAAATTGTGGACCATTAAACTCAAGTACCGGCTCGAGTTAACGAATGCTATAGCCGTTAGTAAGGAGGTCAATGACTACAGCTGACCTCAGGACGATTTATCCTTTTCGTCTAAGCTACGATAAATGGTGCGATTTAGTAGCATGTTTCGACAAATTCCCCACTAGGGAAGTTTTTATTGGATCACTAGTATCTAGTGTCCTACCGAATATTCGGTTTCGGTTTTGGCCCAAATAAGTGGTTTCGGTTTCAGTTTCGGCCAAAAAATGGCCGAACGGCCGAAACCGAAACTTTCTAAATTTTTTTTTTACATTTTATTGTGCACCAGATATATAGCGAAAGGAGGAGTAATTCAGATGCCACCAATGTAAATAAACATCTTTTTTTAGCATATAATATTGAATTATTTAATTTTGAATATTAGAGAGTAAGGTACGAAAGGGTGATTTTTTTCATGGTTATGTTTTTAAAAAATGAATAAATTGTTTTTATTAATAAGTATTTATTTATGTATTTATGTTATGTTTGTTTGTTTGTTCTTTTTTTACTTAATGTAAAATTCGTTTGATGAAAAATGCTTGATATGGTGATTTTTATTTCAACTAGAATGTTTCGGTTTCGGCCGAATATTAAAAAAAACCCGAAATTCGGTTTCGGTTTCGGCCCAAAAAAGATGTTTCGGTCGGACACTACTAGTATCTTTCAAAAGATTTTCACTCCGTCTTCTACTACTAACAAAAAGATACCATCAATTGGTTGTCAAATATGGGAAGCGACTAGAAGAAAAACTCAGATAACACAATGGAGCCCATGGCCCTTGGAGCGCACATACCTAAACTTTAAAAGTTTATTTTATTATTGTCTTGTATTTTCATTATAAAATACAATAACTCTTTATAAACAAAATAATATCATCTAATAAGCTTCACTATAAGCAGATCTCTTAAATTTTAAAGAAGTTTCTGTACTTTGAAGTGGACAAAGCAAAATAACACAACGATTTTTTTGACAACCAAACATTTACTAACATTCATTTGTGGTGTGGATAATTTACGGAAATTGCGGCGCACCAAGGCAGACCACTTTAGTGGCGCAGCGAAAAAGTGTCGGCTGCGGCGGCGTGCGAGCCAGAAGCAATGGCACAGCGGACAGCGAGGACTTTAAGAAGAAATTATCTCAAGTACGGACGACATACGACACTTTGGAGACACCAGACACGGCGCTGCTGGCGCATATGCACACATGTAAATACGTGTAAGAACACATACATACATACACACACACACACACACACCCATTAACATATCTGTACTGGCATTAATGTTTGTGCATATGTGCGCACTTTCATGCGCGCACTGATGAGTTTCGGACGAGCAAAAACTGCACAGTTCGCGTCAATATACTCGTCGCTTTTCGCTCGACCCGAGCCCACCTATCCATCCACCCCAGCCCCTCTACCAATTTTCCCAATTTTTCTCATTTGTAGTGTTTTCCTTTTATGCGTTTTTTTCCCGTTTCTCTTTCGATGCTGCGAAACAAGCAGCTGCCGTGTCTGGAGCCCAGGTCAGAGCCAACTGGCAGCGTGCTGGCGCTCGGTGCCAGGCGGCAAATCATGTAGTAATGCAATATATCATCGCAAAAGTTATGATGTCATGGTGGCGGTGGTGCCGCAACAATATGATATGCGAAATCATTCATCATCAAAAAAATTTCAGTTCGTTTCCGAAGCGGAAGAAAAACCACCAGCAGCAGCAGCAGCAACTACAATCAGCCGAAATTAATGGCAGCAGCCAGAGAAGCTGAAACTGCACCGGCAAAAGCAAAGCAAAGATGTAGCGCACATTTTGACATTATGTCAAATTATCTGACCTGCGGTGATAGGTGTTCGTTTGCATTATCAACCACGACTTAAAGTTGCCGCACTCAAAGGTGGCTTCAATTTTAAGGCAAATCTGATTCAATGCGTGACATATGTTTGGCCAAATGAGCGGCCGAAGCGAGCGACTAATGCCGGTTTCATTGCCAGCACAACATGTGCCGACTTTCGCAGGGAGACGGCAAATTTTGGAAAAGTTTAGAAAGTGTATTAAATTCGTATTAAACATGCAACAGCTGTCGACAGAAAATCGAATCAAACGACAGCAACTCAAAAATTTGGCCGTAGTGAAATGGAAAAGAAAGACAATGCGTGTTGAAAATTGCTTTTAGGAAATTTTAGGAAAATTGAATATTCAATGAAATTAAAATTAAAAAAAATAATAATATTTTATAACAATATACAACAAAGAGCTATGACGCAAAATTGTCTTAAAGATATTTTTTGCTTCGCTAATCCTTTCTATTTTGAATAAGTGCCCACTTAACCGGCAATAAGTGCCAACTTAACGCCAACACAGAAAGGCTTATGAACTCGTTTCTTCAATTTTTTATTATCTTGTTGAAAACTATTCGATTTTAAGACAAGAATCGCTGCTTAGTGCTTGCTTTCGCCAATTAGAGAAAACAGAGCTTATTCCACTGCATTTTTCCAAAGAAGACACGGACTTTTTAGTCTCAGATGACTTCCTTCTTCTTTTTTCAGTACTCAACTTTTAATAGTATAAATTCTTTCTACAGAAAGTACTTAGTACCAGTAGTATTCAATATTCAAAAAATCTTAGTATTGGACTTGCCGGCCTCGATAGTTCAGCGAGTAGCGCGTTGGCTTCTCATACCGAGGCCCTGGGTTCGAATCCTAGCTCGGGCTATTGAAACACTCATTTACTTCTATCGCTATTCACATGAAGCAGATGAGACCATAACCTAACCTAACCTGACCTACTATTGGGCTTCATGTGTGGCCCAATTTTCAGTGTCGAAAGTACTCTGTATTGATATTTGTACTCAGTATCGAAAGGTACTGTAGCTAAAAGTAGCTACTACTATTGTCTGTACTAAGTAAGTACCAAAAAGTTTTCGGTATCGAAATGTATACTCAGTATGGTTCGACACATGTCTTCAATATCTTCAAGCTCGAATCTGCACTTTTACTCATTCAAAAAGTACTTAACCCATTGCTGCCTAATGGGTAAAATTTTACACATGAAAACTGACTTTTTAAAAAAATCACAGAAAAGTTCGTGGTAGAGATATCTCAAAATCATTGATAGGGATGGTTGGGGTAAAGATGGAACTACTTTAGTCTAGTGGAGGTCACCCTAAAATTTCGCCATCTAGCTAGAGTTACCAGACTCCAAAAATTGTGAATTTTCCGGAGGTGGAAAATGTGGCGAAACGTAGCGGAACCAAGAACCTCACAAAAATCTGCCTCCTAACTCACCTGTAAACAATACATCTTTTGTTCTCGTGTTTAGCTGATCACTTCAAAAAGTATGGAAAAAAGGTACAAAATACCTAATGAATATCTCAGCAACGTTTTGTTTCTGATCATTTTGGGTCAATTCCGGGTCGTGTATGAAATTTTATCAAAATCGTATGGGCGGAACTGGTACCCGGCTTTAATGGGTTAATGTGGAAAAGAACTGACTACTTCTGTATTAAAAAGTAGTCAGTATAGAGAAGTACTGAGTCCGAATTTCTATGGCATGGAAAGCATTAAAATGAAGAGGAAAGAAGTGTTCTGTTTATAGAAAACTATCGATTAATTTGCAAAATATTATATTCTTAAAATTATTTGATTCTCAAAAGTATAGTTACTTCTTATCACTGCTTCACGTCATCAAGCAGCTCATATAACTCGTAATCCAGTAGTTGTTTCTAAAACTATTGGTATTTCTTATTAATAGCGCACATCCTCACATAACTTGTAACATAACTTGTATGACTCGATATTCGTTACTTTCGATATTCATCGCTTCTATGAACTGGGTAGAAGATCTTGCAAAGTTAGATACCATTGTTATTTCGTTTCGCAGCTTTGTGCATGATTACGTACCATGAAGGAACATCGATATAGCAAAATAAGCATCCTGTAGAGTTTACGCTTTATCGATCGAGAAAGAGTTCTGCAACTTAATTGTCAACCGAGATTCCAGTAGCAGCTGAGCTAAAAGTTATCCATTATTTGATCTCCAAGCTCATCATTGTTGCTTTTAATGACAGTACTCAGGTACACAAACTCTTTGAGTAGTTCTGGTTTAGATTAAAGTGGGTTAAAGAGTCAGCGAGGCATAAGACATAAGACATTGTTGAATAATACACTTAGGTCGCAAGAAAGTCGATTGTGATATCAGAAAAACCATCTTCTGTAGAGAGACTGTCTGCGGAAAGCCTACTCAAGCCTAATTAATTAATAATTTAATATATAATATATATATATAATTAATATTAATTTATAAATACTCTTAATTGGTAAATTACTCTTAATTTCTAATGTTGACTGATTGAAGATCATCCAAGTCATTGAACACGGGAAAACCTGGAACTTTACACTAACATCTAGAGAAAAGGTACTTTGCAATTTCTTCCTCTTTTTAACTGAGATAACTGTGGTGGAAGACGCAGGATCAGTCAGGATCCTGTATATAGACAAGGCATCCAAAAATACAGGTACTCTCACTAAATACATGCAATTTTTAATAGGCTGAACTTATGCTATCTGGCTCTGTGTGGAAATCGTTATCTGCCCCGGCAGCCAAGCAGCCGTCAAGGCACTAATCTCATATGAGATAACCTCAGGGTTTGCTGGAATGCATAGAGGCATTAAATTTACTGGGCATAGACAACCAACTAAAGATTCTCTGGGTTCCAGGACGCAGAGGAATTGACGGAAATGAGGAGGCAGACAGCCTTGTTGGAACTGCGGCAGCCACGATTCCCATGGGAGCCCTTTACTGGACTGGGCAAAAGCGTCATAGCAGAGTCACTAAGACTTGAGGAGAGAACCAGGAACTTAGAACAATAGTCTAACGCCTTGGGTCTTAGGCAGTCGAAAATCTTTATTAAAGATTATAACCACAAAAGGAGTGAAGAAAGCCTCAAACTAAGGAAAACCCAGCTTAGACAGGTCACCGATCTTCTAACTGGGCACTGCAGACTGAGGAAACATATGCATACCATCGGGCTGGAACAGGTTAGTGTCTGTAGAGTCTGCGGAACAGCAGAGAAGACCCTCGAAGACATTATACTACACTGCGATGCAGTATGTCGAAGCAGGAAACGTTACCTGGGCCAGTTCTGGCTTGCAGAAGAGAACATCAAGCACCTAAACCCCCGTGAGTTACTAAGCTTCATTAGGTCGGTGGGTCTAGGGGATGTTCTCTTACAACTTGTGCGGGGCACAAAAGATGACGTCTGGGCTCAGTGCAACAAACCCCATCAAATTCTATTCTATTTTATGATTTCTTAACTTATACACTATGATCAATAAGTACCGGGACTGTGTAAAATAAACAAAATTGTTTTATTCTTCTGATAAATTTATTTTATCCCCTTCAAAATAAGCCCCATCTGAAGCAATACACATATGCCAACGCTTAATCCAATCGTCCATGCACTTCTGGTAAGCCGAAGCAGGTATGGCCTTCAGCTCTCGCGTCGCATTTTCTTTTATGACCTCTATGGATTAAAATCTCTTTCCTCGAAGCGGTAACTTGAGTCGGGAGAACAGGAAAAAGTCACATGGTGCCATATCTGGAGAATAGGGAGCCTGATCGATGATATTCACACTGTGTTTGTTCAAATAATCGCGAATAATGTGTGCTTTGTGAGACGGCGCATTCAAGTCTTGAGGAACAAGCCGTGCGGCGACGCGTTTCATGCGCAAAATATCGACAACAATGTGTTGTGCGCTTCCATAAGAGATGTTAAGATCGTTAGAATTCTCTCTGAGGCTCACATGACGATTTTCAAGCACGATTTTCTTCACAATTTCAACATTTTCGTCGGTATTCGATGTTGAAGGACGTCCAGAACGAGGAAAGTCTTCGACCACTTCACGACCACTTTTGAACATTTTATACCACTCGAACGCTCTGGTTCTTGATAGAGCAGACTCCCCAAATGCTTTCTGCAACATTTTAAGCGCATTCGCACAAGAAATTTCGTTCTTAAGACAAAATTTCAAACAAATACGTTGATCAACAAAATTATCCATTGTAAAATGCGACGAAGTACAAAAAGTTAACTGACGCTAACAGCTGCCAAACAAAAACTAATGATGCAATCCCGCTCAAAATTTGACACAGATGTCAGTTAAGGTCCTACCCACCTGCATCGGGCAACGGCGGAAAATTTAAAATACACAGTCCCGGTACTTATTGATCATAGTGTATATACTAATATAAATTTGCTCCTTTTACTGCATTCCTCGAATACCAATATTTTATTTTATGGTTGAAGTCTTTTATTCCTGTAATGTAATAACTGAGGCTAGTCTTCCTGTACTTTCTCGCGGATATTTGACCATTTTTCCCACTATGATTTTGCCACAGTAAACTTGTGAATTATAAAATGTCAACAAATTTTGGAGCAGGTTCTTTTTGTTTAAAAGCCGCTTGCTCTGTTTAGTAATTTTTTAGCCGATCTTTTTCCTTAACTATTTCTTAATGTAGTAATTTAAAAACCTTTGATGCACAGAATAGTTCAGGGCCTATGAGTGGATAGTGTAGTTATGCGAAGGAGAATTGTTGGCTAAGCGATTGGCTGGTTCCAGTGGCGCTTGCAACGAAGTGAGGATTGGGGGTTCAAACCCCAAAAATATCTGTTTGTTACAAAAATTTTGAGTAGCAAATCTGATCTCAAATGGTACTGGGCTCAAAAGTTGTGTACAAAAACCCCTCTCCTCCCCAAAATGAAATCCCATGTGCACCACTGACTGGTTCATTGTGCCCGAGCTTGAAACCCAGTGTAACACTACACAGTTACCATTACGTAGTTTGTTCTTAACCCTTTATACGGTACAGTTGAGAAGTAATTATCAAAACGACTCTTTTGTGCTATTTTACAAATATGCAAAGTTCCTTTTTTGAAATACTGGCATTAATGGTGGGGAAAAGTAGCTAAATTTTACTTGACAGCACTTATTCTACGGTTTTTGCGAAAAGTTGCACGCATTTATTTTAGTGAAACAAAAGTGATTACAAATTATTAATAAAGAAATTGAAACACTTTCTAATTACGATATTTTACTAGGTAAGTACATTATCTTATATTCTTATTTTATGTAATCAAAGAAAATTGTAATTAAATTGTAAATAATCTGCGATTTTTCTTGGTTGCAGAAGTGCAACAAAGTTCCCTTAGAACAAAAAAATTATAATTCATCTGGTTGGGGAAGTGCAACAAAGCGCCTCGGCGGCAACTTATTTTCGCAAAATGGCTTCAAAGTTTTTGTCAGGAGATGAAATCGTAAATTTTTATTGGAAAGTGAAGATAATTTGAACTTTTTAAGCAATGATTATGAACATGATCCAATGTTTGACCCCAATCCTGGGGTGTCTTAAAGTTTATCAGAAAATTACCAAATTGAAAAGGAAGCAAGCTTTGGAATATCACCCAAAATCGGTAATAACTCGAATGCAAAGGACAAAATCAAACTCACTTGGAGAAAGAGAAATCCAAATTTTGGATGGGTGCGATAAAAGAATAAAATGCAATGTTCCAAAATACACTGGTTTCACACAAACACTTTGCGAAAAATGCAGAGTAGGACTGTGTTACAACAAACGCATTAATTGCTTTAAAAATTTTCATTTAAAATTAAACATATTAAAATAAAAAAACAAGTTTTAATGCTTTGTTGCAGATATGCACCCAAATGTTTTTTACAAAAAAAACTTAGAAAATTAAAGTATATTAAAAAAAAATACGTGTCTTCTTAAATTTGGGTTTATACCTAAAAAACAAACGTTTGATGAAAAAACTCGCTGTTGCCGTGTAAAGGGTTAAGGGTTTGACAATTCAGCGAACCTAATATTTTTGTATTCCACAAACTCTAAGTCAAGGTTATTCTTGTACTCTCTTATCAGGCAATTGTCTGAAATATAGTATGAAACCCAGACCAAAACTTAATTTAACCTCTTCAAGAAGCACTCAATTCAACCTTAACGTTTTCTCTCTTTGGCCTAATAATCTTCTTTTTTTTAAACCAACAATTTTCAGAGATAACCTAAAATGTATTGCGTTGAAAAATACCTCAGCTGTAGTAATTCATTCGGTGACAAAAAAAAGTGAATCATAAATGTCACACATACTCCATCCAACGCCCGCTGCAAACTCTATCTCTCTCCCTCTCTCTCTCTCTCTTTCACACACGCTTAATCTCTACAGTGACAAATTAAAAGCAACAAGATTACGGGATTACAACAAATTTACACGTACAACTCGAAAATGCTGTTTGGCGAAAAAATAAAATAAACTAAGAAGCCGAAAGCACCCGAAATCGTTAAAAGAAAAGAGCAAGTGTAACTTCTAAAAAATGCGTTGAAAACGTTATAAAAGCAGCACGCGGCGGCATGTACTCGTACGTCGAAAAGTCATAAAGTTGAGCGGCGAACGCTGGGCGGCGACATTTTTGCATGCGAAAGTCGTTTCGCGCGCACATAAGAACGACACGAAGCGAAAGTTCAGGGCTGTAAAAAGTGTCGTTTAACGGCGCGCACGCTGGCTGGCTGGTCGACTGGCTGGCTGGCTGGCTGGCTGACTACTCGCACTGCGGGCACTCAGTCCACGCATATGCAATGCAATGGTCGGAAATGTGGCGTAATCCGTGACGAAGTCGCCAGTCCCCAATGTGCAATTTGCATGTATGCAGACCCACTGTTCGTGTGTTTCTATGTGTGTGTGTGTGTGGAACAATTTTTCGCTGGCTGTGCACTTTTTAGTTTTTAAATAATAATTTCATTTTATTAATAAGAGACGAGAACGCCTCATGGGGGCAAAGTTTTCCCCACTAGACTTGTGCGAGAATTTTGTGTAATGGAGTGAAGTAATTTGCAACAACACATTGTTTGCTCAGCATTGTTTTATGTTGCCCATAAAACACCACAAACTTATGAGGATACGTCTTGAAGGCTCCGAAGCCCACAACAATGATTACACCGTGCGACAGCATTTTTCACACCGGAAAAAATCCATATGGGCGTGAAACTAGAGACCAAACATTGTAATATTGCGTACTCAGTTTTTCATTTCTACATTCTTTGTCCTTTTAAAAGGACTTCAAAATTTTGAAGGGGATGAAAAATAAAAAAAATATAAAAAATACTTAACCTCGTTAACCTCGTTTATTGGTTCGAAAGTTATTAAAAAAAGCTGGAAACTGCAATTCAAATGAAGTACAAAAATTCAAATTTATTTGTGTATCAGTATTTTAAATAATAAAAAGACACAAAATCAATGAAGCGAGAATAATGAAATTTGGACACGTGATCAAGGTTTCAAGAAAATTCGATATTAATTTTCAAGGATATAAAAAATTAAAATTATCAAAGGACCTTTTTCATATCCTTTTTTTACAAATAGATAAAAAATCAATTTTATTTAGATTCTTGAGCTTTTCCTCTTTCATTTGATATACATATCGTCATATTCTAACGAGGCTAAGTATTTTTTATATTTTTTAATTTGTATCCCCTTCAAAATTTTGAAGTTCTTTTAAAAGAACAAAGGATGTAGAAATGAAAAACTGAGTACGCAGTATTACTATGTTTGGTCTCTAGTTTCACGCCCATATGGATTTTTCCCAGTGTGAAAAATTTTTTTAATTTTTGTCGCACGGTGTTATGAGCCAACAGTTAAGTTTACAGTTTACATGACACTCGAAGCAGCCAAAACATTAAATTAGGTTAAATTGGCTGGCTGAACTGGAACTTTGTGGAATGAGAGACTGCGGCCACAAATGCTGCCATTGTAATACCGCAAACAATAGCGGCTTATCAAACCTCACTGGCAAACAGGATCGATTTGAAGTGAAAGCTGGCCACAGTCAGGTGTGACACTTTATCAATCAGCAGCAACAAGGCGCATTACGCTGTTTTCAACAACAACCGCAACTAGAATGAACAACAGCAGCGATCACAGCAACAACAACAACAATACAACAACTACAACTACTACTACCTGTACAAGTTGGCCTAATAACAATAACAGACAATTGCCACCTGCTGCTGTCGCCGCTGATTACGGCAATTGTGTTGAATTTTAATGCATTACGTGACAGATGCGGCAAATCAATTTCAATGCGTCCCTTGCCGAGCAGCCAAACGGACGGACAGAGGCAATTTGTTGGAGTTGTGTGAAAATTATTTAGTGTTAGAGAAAATACATACAACTGAACGTAGGTGACTGGTGCAATGGAAAGGGGGAAAAGGGGACTGGGAATATGGTTGACAGACGAGAGGAGTGAAGTGAGGTGATGTGTGTTGAGGTGATAATGTGCACTCATTAGGCACTGTCATTGCCTGAAAAGTTACTAAGCCAACAACAACAAATACAACAATAACAACATCAATGTTATTGTTGCCTAAAATGCATAACTTATGTGCTGCAACAACAACAACAACAACAACATGAAACACAGCTACAGCCACAACGAAAACGCTGCCATAACTTTAGTCGCATTCGAATGAAGCTGCCAAAAGCAATTGTGGCAAATGTGTTCATTTTTATTTTGTTTTGTTTTTGTTTTTTGCATATTGCCAGCATTATGCAAATCGCAGCGAACAGATTTCGGCGCTTACATTTTTAGCACTGCAGATTATGCGGATTTGTTGAGTGAAAGCATACAGAAATAGAAAACAAAAACAAAAGACATCAATAACCAAATGTTGGCACATTGAAACAGTTTAAAGTCGAAAAATATTTAATCATCTTTTTAACAAGTTGGAGCTAAATGCGTGAAAATCAGCCATAAATTTCCGCTGAGTTAGTTACCTAGAAATAATTTAACAAATTACTTGCAGCACATTAGTTATCCACTTATGGCGCCTTCGCTCGCATGAATTGTTTTACAACTTCATTAAAATTATTTACACTCCACATTTTGCCCAAAATCAAACACACAAAACGAAATAACACTTTATTCGAATAACTGTTAAACCCAATACTGTTAATTTTATAAACCAGACTGCAAGCTGCACTGTTGCCGTACGGACTGGAATGCAGCCCACAGCTTTCCAGCGTTCTCCCGTGCAAAACTTCGCTGCAATTCGGCATCACCTGAGAGCGTGAGCGCCCCACAAGAATCCTTTTCCGTTTGCGCAGATGCGCTCGCTGTCGTCGACGAACTTCGTTCGTGTAAATGTAAACAAACGACAGCCAAAGTGATGAGGAGCAGCAGCAGTGACCGCTGCAGCATTGGTCCATGCGAATCAGTTGGACAATGTCGGCCGAATGGTGCGGATGCAGATTGTTGTCACTGGCGTCGATGTGGATGATGTTTCCGGTTGGGACAATTGCAATGATGATGGCGAACGAAAGAACAAAATGATGTTTGGTAAAATCAAAGTTTTTTAATAATGTTTTAGACATTTTTTATTTTATGCTTAACCCTTAAATGCATGGCGTACCATATATGGTACAGTTCCTAAACCCTTCGTACATCTGTTGAATCAATTTAAACATGTTTGTGCTTGGTTTAGATTGATTCGAAAAAAATTGCCCCATGCATTTAAGGGTTAACACTAGAATGCCATATGAAATCATGTGCTTTAATTTTTGTTTTTAGTTTGGCTTTAAACAATAGCAAAAAATACCTCAATGAGTTCATTCTAGTGTTGGCATTCTAGTGTTAATAAGACATTATTCCCGTTTTTTATTTGCTTCACAGGAGTTCACATCATACAAGTTGGAGTTTAGCTCTGCAATTACATTCAACAATTTGGTCCAGACATCATTCTATTCTTAGTCGAATTTGTATTCTAATGAATTCAAATTGTATTTGTATTGCAAATATGCTCCATAAATTATGTCTAACGTTTATATAAATATTTATGTATTTTTGTTTAGCTGAACTACCAACAGTAGGGGGAAACCATGGAGCACATTCTGAGCCTCATAATTTTAAGTGTTGGATGGGATCTCAAAGTCTATGATGAAAACTGCTAGAAATTCAATTATTATTACAGAGACATATGAACTGTATTTGGTCCGCTAAAAGAGCTATGCTTGGCCAACTTGGCTTCCATAACCTCACCTAACTATCAACAAGTTTTATTAGAATATAGAAATAATTTATTTGCATTATTATAGATATGTAACCAACATAAAATCTTGTTGAAGCTCTGTGCTCCCAGATGTGACCAGTATATCTTCATACAAAACTTGTAAATAAAGCAAACAATAAGTAAATACATACTTATATATACTGAAATATTGTCACGTTGGGTTAGAGTAGCATGAAAGCATACATCCGCGGCTCATTAAGATAATACAGTTGAATAGCAAGACTCACCAGAATTACTGCGCTGGAAACGATGTGGATTTTGTAATAAATTCAGCTACCTCGCTGATAGGCAGCAAGGATTCTTGGCTCAGACTAATGAGGAATTTTGCATTAAGAAGTTTCAGCCTGCTTTTAGCAAAAGACGCGCGTTGGCACATGAGATGGATTGCAGCTTCTTCTTCCTTTTTCGAGTCGCAACAACAGCAAAAGTCGTTATGTTTCAGTCTTAATTTTTCGCGTGTTTACCAATTAAGCAGTGGCCCCTAGGTGCTGATTCAAGGCTGATGTTGAAGAGATTTATACACCAAATATGTAGAAATATTCAGTTCTGTTGTTCTAGAAGTAAAATTTATTTTCACGAATTTGACTTTGTATATATACTCACTCCTGAAAATAAAATTATCCTCAACGCACTTATATCCTTCCACTGCACAATCAAGTCAATCAAGTCGCTTTTTAAAATATAATAAATAATATAATAATAAATATAAAATAAATATAATAATAAATATATAGTAAATATAAAAAATATATACATATATATGTAGCGTCTTTCAACAAAAGGTGTCATAGGAAAATTTGTAAGCATTTTTCAACTGTTAGCGTTCATAGTTTCAACTACTTAGTAAAACAAGGAATTTCAGGAATAAACAATCGTACAATGTACGACAAAGAGAGGAACACATAGGCGCTTTGAAAACTTCGTATTGCTTTGATTTAAACGCTCCTGGAGTGAATTTAATTAATAAAATCCAACTTGTTGGACAAGTTTCCAGATTCTAACTCGTATTTGTTCAGCCAAGCCAGTTGTAAATATTGCCGCAGATTACAGAGTTTGTTCATTTCAAGACAATCACAAAAATTTTGAATAAATCAAACCATTTTGCGCGATATTTTGCATAATGATCTTTTCTAACATGCTTACAAGTTGCAGTTGACATAAAAACTACAGCTAACTAAACTTTCTGACGGGTGAGGCTGATTTTAATCTATCTGGATATGTAAACAACTTCTCCAGTTGGTTACACTAAGAAATGATGGAAAGTGTTCAACTTGGTTCTACCATCGGAGATACGGTTCCCCTTTTCATTCATACGGCAGACAGAGTTGCCAGATCAGGAGATTTCCTTCTAAATTTAGGAAATTCTTGACCTTTTAAGAGAATTTTTAGGAAAACAATTGTTTAGGAGAAAGTTTAGGAGATTCATATTTTATGTTAATTGATTTTTCGGATCCTTAGTGGATTTTTAGGAGATATTTGGATAACGAAGTATGGGAACACTGGCAGCAAAACACATTTTCGCAGCGATTTTAATAGTCAAATTAACCTATTGTGTTAAACATTTTTAAACTTACAAAATGTTAGCTCGTTCTATCTCGTTCTCACTTATTGTTGTCACTGTGTGTGACACTTTTTATTAATTCGTTTGTTATATGTTTTATTTTTGTTAAGTTTTTGTTGTTAAGCTGAAGATGAATAAAAAAGACTGCAATAAAACAAAATTATATGTATATATTTTTATTTTTTATGAGAAGTTTAATTCCATTAAAAAATATTTAAAAAAATTTTAGGAGATTTTTTTAACTTTTGGGAGGAAATTTTTGGAAGGGAATATTAAAAAAAATTTTAGGACATTTTTTAACTTTTGGGAGGACATTTCAGTATTTTTTTTAAGATTTAGGAGAAAATCATTTCAGGCATCTGGCAACACTGACGGCAGACATGGCCAAGCCAGCGTAGCCGCTGGATGTTAATTCACTGTCCTACGTCCAGTGGGGGACACAGGATTTCATATTGGTGGGAGTGGGGGTTTTGCGTACAACTTTTGAGCCGAATACCATTTGAAACCATATTTTGTACTAGCTATTTTTATATTTGAGGGGAATTTGAAACCCTAAAACAGCCCCTGTGTACGCCACTGGCTACGTCCATGCCTTTATACAGCTCACACAGCTCGGTTCATATGCGATAGTCGTTGCTCCTAGAACGAACTTACTTCATAGCACGACATTTCCTTCCCTTGACCAAGCAGAGCAAATGTAACAAGCTGATCCTATTAAACAAACCCTCTAAGATTTTCATAGGAATCACAACTATCGGCCCTGAAAAAGATTCCAACAAGTCACAGTGAGAGGTTCATCATGGCCCCAAAGTGGTTCTCATAATTTGGGAATGGAATAGGTGAAACCCCCGCTCCCCTCCCTCCCACGTGCATATAACGAGCTACATGTTCTAAGTGATGTCCCAGAGACGTCCAGTCAACCTACTTACTTATCTATGGGGCCGTCATATCACGAAGACACCAAAAAATTACTTTATTGCATTTTAAAATTCCTCGTCGTGATTTGAATTGAATCGTCCGCCAAGGCTGTGCAATGTGACACCATTGGACGTTTTTCTTGGAGGTCGCATGAAGTCTTTATCAACGCTCTAGCAAAGATTGAAGCATTCAAGTACAAAAACATCTAATTTGTTTATTATTATTTGCGACTTTTAACACTAGAATGCCCGACAATCTGACATACCTAAAATGTAGTAATTTTGACTACATTATTGTTTACTGACTTTTTTTAATTTTACTGGTTTTTAAGTAGCAAATATGAATAAATGTGCACGAGATTAAACTAAAATAAGCATTTAGTTTTTATTTTTTTATGGTTTACAAAGTAAATTCATTTAAATAAAATAGCGTACTTTACACATAAATGGGATAAAATGGAATGAAATTTGGAATTTGGAATTTGTGAATGAATTTTATGAGTGAATTTTGAATTGAAAAACTTGGGAATTGTCGCATCCTACTATGATATTATTTTTTTTTAATGTTTGCAATTATTTGAAATTTTCATATTTCGCAATTGAAGATGCATATTTGTCTTTTTATCAGTAAGATTTGCTGAAAATTTTATATAGGTAGTCAAAATGACCACTTTTGGGTAAATTAAGGTAAATTTTGCAAAATTGGGGTAAACAATTTGTTTACAAAATTTTTAATTTATTTATTCCATTTAGCTTTAAAAATTAATAAAAGTCACGTAAGATATTTTTTTAGAAAGCGATGCAACAAAAGTTATTTACAATAAAAGACCTCAATGTAGTCAAAATGACTACCTTGGGCATTCTAGTGTTAAAAAGTGCCTTTTGTAAGATAAATTTTAGTGGACATTTGCCAGATATTTGTTTCTCATTACTAATTTCAAAAATTTTGGTTTGAATTTAAGTAAAAAAAGCATAATTTCTTACAAAAATCTTGGGTTTTTCCGTTGATTTAAATCGACAACTCTTCCTCTGCCTCTGTTATGGTAAATGAAAAAAGGAAAACATTTCTTAAATTTATAGTCATCTTGTTTAATTTCCCCATTAGATGTTCATTGCAAATTTTTTAAAATGAATTATTTCCTATTCGCTTTAATCTACACACAGTAATATTTCAATTTCATGAAAATCACACTCAACAATCCCATCAAACAAGGTCTTCAACCTGTCGAGCATATCACCGAAGAACAACAATTCGCATTCTTTACACCGACGGCCATCACGAATACTTAGCCCGCCAGCTCACCATTCGCCGGTGCACAGTGTCAATATTAATTTTCCGCATCAGCTAAAGTTTTTTCCCCGGCCGTCTGACGCCATTCTTCAAATTGTCAAGTGTCCAGTTGTCGGGGTTACGCTAAAGTTGCTCGCCATTTGTAATCAATGCCGATTTGCCGCAGCACTCAACACCACTCACCATTCACTATTCACCACCATTGAGCGCTCACCGCAAGCACAAAGCGCCATTCGTCGCGGTGACCCGGTGGCGACATGTTTTCTATTTTATCTGAACTTGAAACTTTGATTAGGGAAAATAAATCAATTATATTGGATTTTACTTTTTTTCGGCCACTTTTCTTCGTTTATTGTTGGCGCCTACACCGGCGGCCACCGAGCCACGCGGCCACACGGCCGTCCGGTAGTCCGACAGTCCGGCGGCATTGTGTCCAAGTGTCAAGTGCAAAGCCAACACACTCTCAGGGGTCGCCATGGTCGCTGTGCGCACGCCACTTGGCTCCGTTTTGGCGCCCTTCATGCGGCCGAAATGCCCCGAAAGGCTGTTTGTTGTTGTTGTTTACTCGTACAGCATTGCATTGCGCCATTGACACCTGATACAGAGCGTATTGTGTGTGTGTGTGTGTGTGAGTGTGGCAGTAATAATTTCATTTCTGTTTATTTTTATTTTTATTTTCAAGACTTGAATTTTCGGCGAAACAAAATCCAACAACGCTGTGCGAACGAAAACAATTTCTGCTAGTAAAATGAACATTTTGCTGTGGGTTATTTTCGGCACACGGCAACTAATTGCAATAAATATTTCATTACAAGTACGGGAGAGGAAAATTTTAATATTTTCAAAATTTCAATAAAACATCGAATATACCTGCTGAAACGCAATGGTAGAGTTGCCAGCTGTTCAGCTGTTCAGGTGTCACTTCACACTCGGCTCGTTGTCGAACCGCATGCCATGCCGACAATGGGGCGTCAACAACATGTCAACAATATCGACACAATGGCCGACTGAAATGTTGCGGTCCAAGGGACTTTGACATTTTGCGCTTCGCCTTTGTCACTGCGGCATTGCGTCGTGGCGCTTCTTCTGCGCTCGGTTGTTTTCCACAATATTTGTAATAAAATTACTTGTGAATAACAACTGAAATCGAAGCTGTCTTTGTGTCGGGAATTATGAACTTGTTAAATAGATTTTGCGGAATTCAATATCGGCTATAATGTGTGTGCCGCCGCATGTCGATGTTCTCGTTGCATATGACACCAAAGTTGCCTGAAACCGTGTACAGTTTCGATTTTAATGATAGCTCATTTCGATTTATTTTTGCTGGCTTATTTTCTCTGGTTGCTGCGAAACTGATATTTGGTATTTCTGTATTCGAGTATCGATCTCCATGCATTTCTAAACAAACAAAAATAACGAACTAGAAGTTTCAAGTAGAAATTTTAGGCTCATTTAGACCAAAATTTAACTAGAAAGCGCTGCAAAAATGTAATTTTACAATTGTTGTTTGTTTTCGCAGGAGGTGAAACTCCTCATAGATACTGATGAACTCGAATCTGTCAGCATGTCGTGTTCTTAGTGACTAAAACTACCACCAACTACCTTTCGGAGGATTTGCCGAAGTGGATCACCAATTGGACCACTGTTGGTCCAAGCACTGTACTGCAGCTTTAAATTTGTTCAAGAAATGGCTTACTTCCGACTCTTCTACTTCTTTTATGATATCACCGTACGGAAAAAACAAAAAATGTGAAAACACATGAAAAACTAGGGGCCAAATAAAAAGTAAAACTTAAACCTTCAATATATTGTAAAAAAATTTTCAAAAAGATTGATAATAAAAGAGCTGAAAAATAAATAATTTTGTAAATCATTAAAAATTCCCCTTTCTAATGTGCCATGATACCTTAAATTAAACGTAAAAAAATAAAAAGCAAAACTGCGTTTTCAATTTTTCTCTCTGACGTCAGGATTTTTTTAAAGGACTTCGAAATTTCAAAGGCATGTCTATTTAATAAAATATTTAAAAAATTTAACGCAATTTAGAATATCAATATGGATATAAAATGAAAGAGAACATTTCCAAGAATTAAAAAAAAAAATTAAATTCTTGGTGCACAAGGACCAATTAGTAGTGAAAATATTCTTTAAACTTGAATATCCTTGAATTCTTCTAAGGGGTTTTTTTTTTAAATATGTCTTAAGGACCAATATATACCTCTATATATATGTATCCTCCATTTTCGTCCTTTATCAGCTTTATCAGTTTAGAATTTATTCATGTGTTAATTAAATATTTGATGTTTTTCTTACGGTGAAAATATTCTTTGTTTTATTGAGAGAAATATTAAAATTTTTCTATCCTAACCTACTCGTATTTTCACCTTCTGATTTTAAAGCCCTGGATTCAGTTACCATTATATCTCAGAGTGTTTTCAGCTGCAGTAGGTCGCTTAAGGGGTAACACCACTCCACTGGTCGAAAAAAATGCCTAACTTTAACGATTAACTTCACAACTATGGAAAAAGTATGAGGATTTTCAAAATATATATTGAGCACATATTAAAACGTGGAACAAATTTGTTTTACTATTTTTTTTATTCAAAATGGTAGCGGAAACGTCACTCTTTGAAATTGCCTTTTTATTTGTAACTCCTAAACGGGAGGACGTATTTCTCGCAAAGTCAAAGAACATGGAACAAAAAACAAAAACTTTTTCTAATCTATGTTTTATTTTTTTATTGATATGTATGCAAGGGTTTTTTTCTAAATCTAGTTTTGTAAAAATTGTGCACTTTTGAAAAAAAAGAATCAATTTTTCAATACAATTGTCAGTAAATTGTATATAACATAAAAAAAACATTAAAAAAAAAACAGCTGCGTACAATCTTAGCGCATGGAATTTTAAACCTACTGTCATTCGCACACTTCAAGTCAATCCATGAAACAGTGTTCGATTAATCTAACGACCCAGTTTGCAAAAAGTGTTTTAAAAGAAAATGCGCGTGGATCTTTGCGAGACCTCAACGCGTGTTCCAGAACGTTGTCATAAAAATATAAATTGAACTTGTTAAAATTTTTGATTGGCTATGTATAAGATATTGTTTTATGACTCCAAAGAATTTTTTAAGTCAAACAACAAAAAATCTATTTTTTCAAAATCCTAGAGTGGTGTTACACCTTAATGAGATTTTCAACGAGCTACAGCTACGGGATCAGATCAACCAGAATCCAGCTTTTCTCAGTATTTTCTACCTAACCACTTGTAAACTGTTAACCAATGCTACCACCTTGTGTTGAACAAATAGTAAACAGATGGAACGATAGTAGCACAGGCCACATAGCGAAACTGACTTGGCTTACTCAAACTCAACAGATCAAAACAATTCATTCATATAATAAGGTACTAAAAATTTGATATGCAAGAGAGAGATAAAAATCTTAGGTATATTGACTATATTATTTAATTTTTTAATCCATTATTTAACTTCAAGGACTCTTTGACACTAAAATCACTTTATGTTCGTTAGTTCTCCAGTATAACTGAATACTACCCAATTATTTGGAATCCTCTCTATGTCGAACATTTAAATCGGCTTGAAAGAGTCCAATTAAATTTAACGACATACGCGTCGAAAAATATGTACTGGCTGGACGTAAGCTTTTTGATTTAAAATCGTTGAAAGACAGAGAATAATTTTACTCCCTTTGATTTGTATACCATGTTGTTACGTAAATTAGTTTTGCTGGCCAAAGCAGGCGTAGTTCGTATCACTGGATTGCGCCAAAATAAAACACTATGAAATTCTTTGACGCATTTCATTCTTTTTACTCTTGGCACATATTAAACTTCACTGATCCACTAGTCTCTAGTCACTTTTACTTCACTTTCAATTCACTTTCACTTTACTTTTCTTATCGGTGTTAAATCCTTGCTTGTGAAAACCTAACTGACTCGCATTCCCGGCTGCTTTCATACTTGTCTGACCGGAGCGTAACTGGTTCTTGAGCGTTCCATCATCATTACGAACTTTACTTACTTACTTACGGCTTGCCGCAAAAGCTCTCTCCAGTCGTTCCTGCTCTACGCGTGCCTTCTTCATTTGGCCTCCTCAACTTGGTCCTTCCACCGGAGACACGGGCTCTCTATCCTGCCTCCATCTCAAATCGAATCTGTGATAATACCCGCAGAAGTATCATGCTCCCCTAAAAGTATGCAATACTTTTGCTGCCGACAAGTGCCCGTTCAGTGTGGTTGTGTTGCCTATGCTAGGGGGCTCGTAGTTGCGCAGAGCGAGTTGCATGATCGTCACAATATTTTATCTGGTAAAGTTTGATATAATAAAATATATGGGTTTCTGTTTTGTAGGAATCTCAACGATCATTAAGAAATTCTAAAATTTTAACTGAACTGATCAACAAGTGCATTTTTTTATATATTTATGAAACAGTTTTGCTCATGTTTAGATTTTGGATTATCTGAAAACAGCTTTGTACTAAATTTTTTTTATGCTGTTGAATTCAGCTGTGAGATTTAATTATCAGTAGAATGAAATTATTAAGTAAAAATGTAACTGTGGTTTGAGTTCTCAAAGGACATTGTATGAGTACCGAACATGTCTAAAGATTTTATTGACAAGGCTTTTACAGAGTTTGTAGAGACAAAGAGAAGGCAAAAACCATTCAGCAGTCTCTGCCAACTTCAGGGCAAGAAATCTGTACTGATGTGATATTCTCTATTAAATGCAGCTTTTAAAAATTTGATTATGATACAAATGACACCGGTTGTGAGCATAAACGATTCATAACTACTCATGAATGAGACTTGGATAGTTCCAAGTTCCAGCAATGACTGAATCGAATATTGAAGGATTTCGCGCGATAGAGCTGAAAGTTCAACTCAGAGCAAAGAAGGAGAGAACGAAGACTTACAAATATTATAGAATGAAATTTTAAAAACAGTAAATAAATTGTGTTAGTAGATCATCTTAGGGAGTATCGCTGTCGTAACATATTTAGTTGACTCAATGGTCAAAGGCTTCTAAGTATATCTGCGTATGTCTCAAACGATTCCAACGTTGGAAGCCAATTTCATCATTTAGGGTAATAGTTGTTATTGTTTAGAATTTGAAGATATCCTGAATTTCAAAAATTATATACCTACACTCACATATAAAATAAATGAAAAACATTATGGACCCAAGTTTATTAAAATCTCAGTGCATTGAATCCTTAGAAAACTAAACATCAAATTAAACAAAACCTGGTTCTCATAACTAACCTGAAAAACTTTCTACGCAACCTGTACAACATTTATTTAGCTGTAAGCTATCTCACCTCTGTCACACTTTCTGTCAACTTTATAAAGTGTCAAGCTTTTAGCTGAACATAAAATCCAAAATGAAAGCGCAACGTCTGCGTTGAGGTGTCAAGTTGAGGCGTTGTTTGGTAACAGAATTTCGCGCTCTTTTGTTCTTTTCATCTTTTACAAGCCATACTTTTCGTCGGTTGCTTCCGTAAATTCACTGGCCAATTGTCACAAACGAAAGTTTCGACATTTACGCATAATCCGCACTTTCAAGTTGTGGATACACCTTACACCAGCTGCCAAATGTCTGCACCGTCTGCGGCAAACACCGTTGAGTCCTTGGACGGGGTGGTTGAGTTAATTGCGGCGAGCAACACAGCAGCGAGGGCGGCAAAAATTTCAAACGGCAACAGTTAATTCCGATGTCGGCCATTTGACAGCTGTAATTTGGTTAATTTCGCCAAGGGGCGCACATTGGGACCAAATCTCGATTTCGTGCAATTAATTAAAGAATGGAAATTTAAGTATGCACAAAATTATTGATGTCGTCTTAAAGAGGATGCAATTTTAACAATTTAAACAATTTAAGAAAATTTTTTTCACTAACCACCATCCAGAAGAAACGTTTTCTCAGTTATATTGTCATGACAAGTCCAAATACAAGCTTCGATTTTGCATGAGAAGCTTTTGCGAATTTATCGAGTATTTTCGAACTTTGGCCCCGCTATGACGCAATGAATTGTTTGGCATTTCATTTGCTTGGCGCATCTCACCCTTTGCCGGGCAACTTGTTGATTTGTGTGCGCTAATAAATTATTAAGGACTGCCGACTTGTCAGCGACCGGCCCACGTCACACGCGCGCGATAAGCAATCACAAATACGCAGCAGCGATGCCGCATTAAAAATTCACTTTGCCATATAATTTTCGAAATTGGCATTATTTACCTACCAACACACACAAAACAACAACTACAACAGCAGTAAAAAAGCATTGCAAAACGAGAACATTTAATTAAAGAGTCAGCGCCAAATTGGCGGCTTGCGGGCGGCCGGGCGGTTTTTGCCGAGCCGCAATTGCTGGACTTTTAATTTATTACCGCGGCAATGCAGTAATTACGCCATAAATTATGCACTAATCATTCGATTATAAACTCTTTATCCGCGAGTGCGCGCGCAGTCGAGTGTGTCGCGAGCACAAATCCTGTTAATTTGGTCAACTTAATCCTGGCGAGCGCGTGCCAGCACGTTCCGGCTTACAAGCCGCTTGTGTTTGCGGCAAAACATGGCTTGGCCATTGAACTTGCATACGCAGCGGCGATTAGCAGCTGCCGGCCGTGCAGATGGCCGCCAATTGCAGCGGCATGCACCAGCAGCGACCTGTAGCCGCAGCCCGAAACGGTGTTGTTGTCGTCAATGTAGTGCAAAGCTCGTTTAAATGCAAATGATTTTTGTTAGCTGCACACTTTTACAATATAGCACAACATTCGAGACATACACACACAAAACACATGCGCACAAAAATCGATGTCAAGCATTTTTTGTTCGCCAGATTTTGGTAATTTTTTACACGATGCAGCTTTTTAAATTTTATGGCAAATTTTATGTGAATTTATATTTTTCACAATATTTTCGCATTTCAATTTAAATATTAAATAATTTCAATTAATGGATTTTTCATATTGTTTTCATCGCCTCGCCGCGTGCATATGAAATTGCATGCAAATACGCTGGACAAGCGCGCAAAATTACATATTTTTTTTGTACATATAGACTTTTTGTGTTGACGGCTGTCAAAGTGATCACTTTCAATATTTGCATGCAAACAAACATACAAACATTCATACATGCATATTGTAACTATTTCATATAAGTATGCAAGAAACTACTACTCAGTTTGGCATGAATGACTTATTTATACGCTACACCGATCAACACAAATTTCAAGTTTGGGTTCTGCATTTCTGATTCTTATTTCTTTGTGACAGACATTAAATAGAAAACTGGCATCAGGGCGTTGATTATGAAAGCATGGTTCAGCTTCTTCCACATATTTAAAGTCAAATATATATACAGAGTACTACCTGAAAAAAGTCAGCTTTGTAGCAGTTAAGCTGCGTGTACACTGTAGAGAAAATTCGGCAGAGCTCTATCTACTCTCGAACTCTCGTCTATCAAATGTGTTTACACTATAGAGGATCTCTACTAGAGATTTGACTCTACGTAGAGTTTGATGAACTCTATACGACGATGAACTCTATTCGACGTATACACTATGACAATTTTTTCTCTCGGCTAGAGCTCTAGAGCAAAATTGTATGAACAATTTTTTAATTCTTGCGAACGAAATTCGGAAAAATGAGTGCGCGCCAGAAGCAAGCAGCAGCTGCGGTTATAGTTTATTTGAAGAAGAATTAAAAAAAGCATCAGGAATGTTGGGTGCGAAATTGGATCGCGAAACGGCAAAGTGCGGGTGTTTATCGGGAGCTACTTGGTGACTAGCCGCCGTAGCTCAGCTGGATAGTGCGTAGGGCCGCGAGTCAAATGCGTCGCTCGAACCCAGGTTCAAGACTCCGTTGCTGCTAACACCGAAAAAAAGAAAAACAACAATTTTTCTTTCGGCGGCTGTCCTCTCAGCAGAAAATGGCAAACCTCTGAGAGTAAAATTGGCTATGAAAAAGCTCCCAACTCGCCGTTCGGAATCGGCATAAAACTGTAGGTCCCTTCCAACCCTGTACAAATTCGCACAATTCGGCTGTCGTACCAGTCAATTATTATTAATTATTACTTGGTGAATTATAAAATAGTGATGCAGCGGCGTATACCAATTTTTTGCAAATGTCATACACAAATTTTAAATCATTGTTACAAATAGTGGCCCCGGTAATCGCAAAAAAAGACACACATTTTTGTGACCTTGCGATTTCTTGCTATAGGTGAATACATACATAGTACATATTTTTGAAAAATTTCTAAATTTAATGCGTTTTTTTGTAGTTCGCGAAACGAAGTCAATACCGCCAATTCACAGAGGAACTATGGGAATACGTCCGCAAAAGCAAAATACGTTCAAGATATCTTTAAAGAATATTTTTTCAGCTTAGGAGGGGAAATTCCATAGCAATACACGCGTATTTAGACTCTTTGTTTATATGCCTTGTTTCTGTTACATAGGTATATGCATTTAAATAATAAAATAAATTACTTATACTGTATACATGTGTATAACTAAATTTGAAATCGTGTTACAGGACTGCCCAGCTTTTGATAAAAAATTGAAAGCAGTGAAAACCTCCCAACGGGAAACATACAACTCGCCAGAACCAGATCCACTTTTCTTTTGTTTGATTTTTCTTATGCCATTGCGTTATTTATTATTGTTTGTTTGGTGAATATTTCGATGCTCTTTTCAGTTGAAATCACATTTTCAAAAACATTCATAAATAGTGAAATTATGTACTATGCATTCATATAAACAAAAAAAACCTGCATGCGAGAGTTCTAAACTCTATTGAACTTGTTCAATAGAGCTAGAGCTCTCGTAAAGCCAATGAAAAAAAGTGTCTACACTACGAAAAACTCTCGACTAAAAAATCTCGGGTAGAGACTGTGACGAGCTCTCGTGAAGAGCTCTACTGAGTGTCTAGACTTCTCTAGGCGAGATTTTTCTCTAGCTCTCCGTATTTTTCTCTACAGTGTACACGTAGCTTTAGAGTGAAATTTTGAATTTAAAAGCAATTTTTTATTTTTCATTGTCCTTAACACAATACAAAATAAGACCAAACATTCTTCATAACATACATTTTTTAATACAAAAAATTAAACATAGATAACCCAACAGTAAAGAATCTTCATAACATTTGCATCCCTTCCAAACCATTGCATTGCTTCATATTAGCCAAGTCTCACAAAGATCGACATAACTCTCGCCTTTGTATCCTTTCAGAACCAACCAACGCAATCCTTTGCATTAATTAAGAGCGCGATAGCTCTTAGAAGAGAAGTCCATTATTGCCGCAGTCCTCTCAATGGTTCAGCACGAAATATGGAAACGAAAATGAACCCAATACGCGTTTAAGTTCCTCAAATTCTACGGCAACACATTATTTGACCCCATAAGAATCTTGTATGCTTATGGAAACGGCTTCATCAGTTTCTAAGAAGATTTTCACTTACTGATCTCCCTAACATCGCCGTTCAAAGTTCCGTATAGTACATCCAAAACTCAAAGACCAGCTTTCACTTTGATTTGGAGCAACTAAGGTAAACATGATTTAATTACTGAAAAGCTTCAGAATTTTGATGAAGTGCTAGTACCAGCCTTTACTTTGACTTCAGACAACTTCGGTATAAATTCGCTAAATTTAAAAAGCTTTAGACTCTTGACGAGTTTGTACCAGCCTTTACCTAACCTTAAATAGGACAATCTAGGTAAAAATTCTGTAAATATTGAAAAGCTTCAGAATCTTGATGAAGCCTTTACTTTGACTTCCGACAACTTCGGTATAAATTCGGTAAATTTAAAAAGGGTCTGACTCTCAGACAGACTCAGACTCAGCGCAACTTAGGTAAAAATTCCTTTACTTTGAGTTAGAACAACATAGGCAACAATTTTTTTATTTCAAAAACCTTCAGAATTTTAGCAAAAAGCCTTAACGAATTGTGTAATAATTATTTATTAATTAATATTATTTCTTAATTAATAAACCTTTAAAGTTCAATAAGGTTTTAGTATTAGTTTGTCTTTAGCGTCTTTTTCCTCTAAATAATTTACATATCACAACAACCAGAGGTCCACCTTCGAGGAGTTTGCAGTCTAGAGAATATCAGTCAGTGTTGCCAGATACCTGAAATGACTTTCTACTAAATCTTAAAAAAGCTGAAATTCCCTCCCAAAAATTAAAAAAATTTCCTTAAAATTGTATTATAACTTTTGTCATTATAAACTGAGGAAATAAACATTTCATAAAAAAATAAAAATATATTTAACTTTTTTTATTGGAGTCTTTTTATTCATTTAGCTTCAGCTTATGTAAGTAACAATAACTTAACACAAACAAAACATATAGAAAATATAAATCGGTATGAAATTCGCATTTATAAAGTTCCTTCATTCATTGCATGAATTATACACTTTGAAGCATAAAAACTAATTAAATTAAATAAGACACTTGAGCTTTCAATATGTGCCACTAATGACTCCTAAACTTTCTCCTAAAAATTTTGTCTCCCAAAAATTCCCCTAAAAGACCATGAATCTCTAAATCTAGGAAGAGATCTTCTGATCTGGCAACACAACACTAGTATGGCATATTAAGTCTTATCACTATTAACTGCGAGGGACGAACTTCCCAGAAACCACGTCATTTTTCCTCAAACCTTGAGACTGTGAGCCGTCTGCTTGCTTCCAGTAATCTATCAACCAAACATACCTACATACATAAGTCTATCGAAAAGATAGACTTATGTATGTCACTATCATAATAGATCAATAGATCAGATTCAGTTTTAACGAACTTTAACGATAAATCAATGGTAGATAGAGATTGTGGACTCTTTCCTCTCAAAGCATTATCGTTTATGTTGGGACTCGATAGATGAGAAAGACGATATATTTGTTTTATTCTTACTTACCTTATCCCTCTGACAAAGATCGATGTTATTGTTTTAATAACACTCAGAGGATACCCAAATAATGTGAAGCATTGCGTTGGTTCTGAAATGAAGCAAAGGTTAAGAATTTATGAAGACTGAACTTCAACCTACTAAGGTCATTTTATGAACATCCTATGAACGCTTTCTTAACCCAGACTGTGTATTCCAAGCGCCAGTGTTAGACATTATTGAAGATTGTTACCTACTGGAAGCATACTGTATCATTAAAAGGAATATTGCTATGTTATCTTACAGCCAGATTGCAATCGGCCACCACAACATCAAATCTTTAAAAACAATGTAGACATGCCCTAAATGGGCTCCGCCTTGGGACAGTCACTCAATGTTACCAGATCAGGAGATTTCCTCCTAGATTTAGGAGATTCTTGGACTTTTAGGAGAATTTTTAGGGGGGAAGAATTGTTTAGGAGATTTATATTTTATGTGAGGGGATTTTTCGGATCCTTAGTGGATTTTTGGGAGATTTTTGGATAACGAACTATGATGTATTGGGAACACTGGCAACAATTATTTTGGCAACGATTTTAACACTAGAAAGACTGCAAGTTTTCCATACCTACAAAGACTAAATATCATATCCGCTGATATCTCGAAAAGTGCACATGTGATTTGGCTAATTTTTCACAAAATAAATTTTAAAAATATATAACATTTTACATGATAAAAAAATTAAAGTCTTCAAAGCAAAAGTTGACAGAAATACTAAAGAAAATACATATATTTAAAAATGAAATACCGTCAAAATTACCGCAATGGTCTTTCTAGTGTTAAGAGTCGAAACACCCTATTGTGTTAAACATTTTTAAGCTTACAATATGTAAGGTCGTTCTATCTCGTTCTCACTTATTGCTGTCACAATGAAATTCAGCCAAAAATGGCACTTTTTGTTTAATTCATTTGTTATATGTTTTGTTTTTGTTAAGTTGTTGTTGTTAAGCTGAAGATGAATAAAAAAAAGACTGCATTAAAAAAAATGATATGTATTGGGTGTACAACTTTGCTTCCGCCGTTTTTTTCCAAAATTAAAAGCTTTATTGCGAAAAAGTGCTTACAGATGTATTATTCAAAGTATTGTCCGTCGCTAGCGACAACTTTCTCTCATCTTTCCGGCAATTTTCGGATCCCGGCTCGAAAAAAGGAGTTCTCTTTTGACGCTATCCATGAAGCAATCCATTTTTCCAATTCTTCGAAGGATTGAAAATGTTGATCTGCCAGGCCGTGTGCCATCGAACGGAATAGGTGGAAGTCAGAAGGGGCGACATCTGGGGAATACGGCGGGTGGGGCAAGACTTCCCATTTCAGCGTTTCCAGGTACTTTTTGACCACTTTTGCGACGTGAGGCCGAGCATTGTCGTGTTGGAGGATGACTTTGTCATGTCGCTCTTGATATTGTGGCCGCTTTTCTTTTAGCGCGCGACTAAGGCGCATCAGTTGCGTTCGGTAGCGATCTCCTGTGATGGTTTCACCCGGTTTTAAGAGCTCGTAGTAAATCACACCGAGCTGATCCCGCAAATGGCGAGAATTGGGCACATAAACGGACATTTTCGAGCGTGAATAATACGAAAACAAGAACAACTGTCACTGAAACGGCGATGACAATTCGTTAGGCACTGTCCACACTCACTTTAAAGGCATTACCATCTATGTATTTCAACCAGCCTCAGCCGGTACAGCCACCTATCGGAAAACGGCGGAAGCAAAGTTGTACACCCAATATATATTTTAATTTTTTTATAAGAAGTTTAATTCTATTAAAATGACGGAAATAATAAAAAAAGTTTACGAGATTTTTTTAACTTTTGGGGCGAAATTTCAGTCTTTTTTTAAGATTTAGGAGAAAGTCTAAGTCACTACAGCCACTCCTACCTACCTAAAATCCTGAGACCTCGGAACTTTGAGCGCAACGAAAAGGCTGAAGAGTTGGTTCCTACAAGACGACAAATAATTTCAAATCATTCTAAGAAAGTGTATGGAACCAAATAATCTGTTCCAGAATCAGGAAGGCGTTGGGGCTCAGCCATAACAAATAACTCAAAAGATTTAAAAAGACTGACTCTAGTCATTACCGACTCTGGCTCTTGTCAAGTTTCAGCATCCATTATAACCTAAAAACTACAAACTTCATGCCAAAGTGCTCCTCATACCCGAATTACCAGTGCAGGGTACAAAAGTTATGTAAACAGTTGTACACAAGTTAACATTTTCATACATACATACATACATACTCGTATATACATATATAGTATAGTAATGCAGACAGGTGTGGCAGCGTGTTGGGGTAAAAAATTATGGCTTGTTATTATTTTCATTTATTGCATTTGCTGAATATTTGTACGCCTGTCGGTGATGCGAAATAAGTGACAAACCTATCGATGGCTATGTGAAAAATATTTACAAGTTAATATTTAAAAATGTTCGTATTTGTTATGAAGGCAAGTAAATGTGACGCCGATGGAAGTTTTTATTCACTTAAATCATTGAATTTGCCGTGTCGTTTGCTGTTTTTCATTATTAAATTAAAATTAAAGAGTGACATTTTTGCAGTGGTAAAAAAATTATTATTGTGACTCAATTGTTTGAGGCATTGGAACATAAGTCAGAGAGTCGTTGTGGATATAATTCAACTTGAACTAAAAAAGTTGAAAAGAAACATTAGAGAAAACACGATTTTTCTTTGTTCTTTTGAACAATTCAAGCAATGATTTAGGCGGTGATTAGGAAACTAAGTAAAACTGGGTAGAAAGAACTAGTCACCACACTTTGGGTCACTGAAAAAGGAGTAGACAAATTGTCTTCAAAAGCATCCGCAATGGCTTTGCCGCGGCCAGAGTCATTCATGGGTGCAGTTTTGGGAAGTTCAAACCCCTCCAAAATATATTTTTCTCGAAAACATTTTGAGTGGAAATATAGTTTCAACTGGTATAGCGTTCGAAAGTTGTGCACCACCAACCGACTAAAACCGGAATTGTTCAGAGATTTGTTGAAGCGAACCACAAAGTGAATGCTTTTTTGTCCCCATGAAGTTCGTAACTAGTCACTCGAATGTCTATCGTAATCATTTCCTTTCCTCCGAATCCTACGTATGGGTTATCTCTAGAAGATTTCGGCAGCATATGGTTCAAAACTGGATCTCTGTTATTGAACGATTGTCCTACAATTCACATCCTTTTACCAACCACTTTCACTAAGCTGTGTAGATTGAACGAGGACACTTTAAAAATCTTCACATCGCCTAACATCAGTGTTAGGTGATATTGAGAAGTGTGTCTAACCCAATCCGACTCACTAAAGGTGCCTTTATGAAAGTACCTATTGCTACGATTTCTATGTAGCAGATTACATTCTCCAACTTTGCTATACGTTCTTCTCTCTAGTTAGATCTAAAAATAATGTTAACTAATTGGTACGGAATTGTCGTTTCTATAAAGTTGGGATCATCGTTTCTATAAAGTTGGGAATGTATCAAATATCATAATTAAACAAACGGAACAGACGGCTCATTATTTCTAATTGACCGAAGATGGTTTGAGTCCGTGCTATGAGTCCGGCATCCGGTTAAACACAAACGTTTCAGACATCTTTTCGAATACCCTCGGAGAATTCGAGCTTTTGGACCTCGACCAAAAAAATGCATGTTCGATTCTTTCCAAGGTTTTTGATCCATCAAAGAACAACTTCAGCATTGTTGTTGTTTTAGCGTCTACACCTAAAATTAAATCTTAATCCAGCATCGAGGTCACAATCTTTTTTATTGACATGAACTCTCGAAAAAAAAGTCTTTCTTGCTTCTAAGCAAAATTCCACTGCATTTTTTCGAGTTCTTTTCGTGATTATATCACATCGAGAAGTCTGGCGAGGGTATTCAGCTAAGCAGTTTTGTTAGTGTTTTGTTATTAATTAATTAGATAGTAAATAGTTTTTGCAATTATTAATTTTTAAAAAAATTTGAAGCTTGTTAAATTGAAAACATTTAAATTTATTAAGAAAGAACAGAAGATTTTATGACTTTTCTGCTTATAGCACCGTGCGACAGCATTTTTCACACCGGGAAAAATCCATATGTGCGTGAAACTAGAGACCAAATATAGTAATACTGCGTACTCAGTTTTTCATTTCTACATCCTTTGTCCTTTTCAAAGGACTTCAAAATTTTTAAGGGGATAAAAAATAAAAAAAAATAAATAATACTTAACCTCGTTAGAATATGGCGATATGTATGTATATCAAATGAAAGAGGAAAGGCTCAAAAATTTAAATAAAATTAATTTTTTATCTATTTGTAAAAAAAAAGGATATGAAAAAGGTTCTTTGAAAAATTTAGTCCTTTGTATTCTTAAAAATTTACATCGAATTTTCTTGAAAACTAAGTATGTTAAAACCCCAAATCTCGTTGATCACGTGTCAAAATTTCATTATTCTCGCTCAGTGGCGTATCCAGGATTTCATGAAGGGGGGGGATATTGGAAGAATTATTCAACATATTGTTATACTTTTTTAAACATGGTTTACTCTTCTTTTTAACAATTTTTTACGCTTTAAGCATTGCGTTTATTTGTTTTAATTGCTTTTCGCTCAAAGCAAAATCACATACATTAAATTACATAACAATTTAATTTTTGTAATTAATATTATATTACAAAATAAAATCAAGCCTTCGTTGCTTAGTACACATTTTATCGATCACTTCTTCTGCCAATATCGGCCGTTATTGGTACATCATTGTGTACTGCCAATATTGCTAAACCATTCAGGCGTTCCTTGATTGAAATAAAAAAACAACAAATTAAAAACAATTTTTTATTTTTATATCACACCCTTATTAAGTACCTGTCCAATGCTGTTCCGACTTCACGCACAGCCCAAAAATTGAGGCTGTTGTCTGGCAAAACCGCTAATCGAATTTTTTTGAACGTTTCTATGACTGAACTTGATTTGTACTAGCATTAAGTAATGTTTATGGTATATAACTAGTGTTCGACCCATTAATCGGCATCGGTTTCGGCCAATCTCGGCCAACAACTTTGTAATCGGCATCGGTTTCGGCCAATATCGGCCAACAACTTTGTAATCGGCATCGATTCGGTATCGGCCAAAAATGGCCGATTAGTTGGCCGATTCATTTCGGAAAATGTTCATACAATTTGAATTGAAAATGAATTGAAGTCTATAAAAATATAGTTAATGACGTATGAAAATATTGCAATTATTTTTATTTTTTACATATATCTGTCCGTCTGTGTGCCGTATTTCTGTTTGTATGTTTGTAGCCAACCATCAAAAATTCAGCAGAGATTATGGTATTTTGATTTTTGAATTTTATGTTTTTCTTGGATATAGGAAAATTATCAAGACATAAAAATTATCAGTTACATACATGTGTTAATACTTTGAAGGTAATGTAACTTTTTTTAATCGAAGTTTAAGTTATTTATTTTTTAATTTTATTAATCTATACGCAAGAATGAATATTTATTTATGTTTTTTATCTATTTGACCTCTATATAAAAATGTGACTGAAATGCTTATTAATGGTTTTGTTTGTTTTGGTTGTGATTGAATAAATATATTTGATTTAATTTAAAATATATAACATTTTTTATTTGGTAATCGGTAGCGGCATCGGCCCCAAATTTAATAAGAGGATTTTTTGCCACTTTTTTGGCGAGATGGGCGGTTTTATATCGACTGAGATGCTCACAGCAGCAAATCATCAGTCAAAGGGTGTGTTTCTTTTTGCCTATTGAGTTTAAAATTTGATCAAAAAAGTAGAACGTGCTGGACTATCACTTTTCTCTACAAAAGTCGACATGCCCTTTGAAATTTGTATATCGTTTACTTTTGAGCAAAAATGCTGCTGGACTGTCAGGCTACTTCTTTAGCTTTTTTCCAATTGTCCAATTTGCATTGGACGAATTGCCCGAATTGGATACCATGGGCCACCATGTAAATGCCACGCTTGCAATAAGCTCCCTGGTCCAACTGAGAATATGTTAGCCAATTGAATTGACTGAGCCAACTAAATTGAAACTTTAAGAGGCGGTCAGCAAATTTTTCCAATATTGGAAATACTGTGCTACAGTCAGGTTTCCATATATTGGTCATAATTTGCTGTCTCTCCTCTGACGTTAGATTAAGACGCTTCCGCGCAAAGCTCCCAATATCGTTGCTTAAGAGAGACGACTGCTCGCTCACGCAATGACTAGGAGGCAGAATAATTTCTGCAGCCGCATTTGTTTCTTCTACCGACTTTCTCCTCTTTAGCGCAGATTCCGTAGAGCTTTGACCTCGTTTGAAAACGTTTCTAATGTCCATCCTTTTTGTTTGTATTTTTTTTCTTTATATTTCTTTGTTTTGATAAAACATTCAAATGAACTTTCACTACTCACAATGACATTTGGAAATCCAATAAGAAAAAGAAAGCATTTTCCACAGCTGACTCAGGGTTGCAATTTTCTTTTTCGGCGATGTCAGATTTGCTGAAGACAAAATGATGTAAATTTTTTAAATGTAAAAGAATTACATATTTTTTCAATCGTCCGACCAAGGGGGATCTATCCCCCTAATCCCCCCCTGGGTACGCCACTGTTCTCGCTTCACTGCTTTTGTATCTTTTTATTATTTAAAATACTGATACGCAAATAAATTAGAATTTTTGTACTTCATAGGAATTGCAGCTTCCCCTTTTTTTTTAATAACTTTCAAACTAATAAAGTTAGTGTCATGAAATTTTGGCACGTGATCAGAGAGATTTTGAGTTTTAACATACTTACTCTTCAAGAAAATTCTATATAAATTTTCAAGGATATAAAGGATAACAATTTTCAAAGGACCTTTTTCATATCCTTTTTTTACAAATAGGTAATAAATTAATTTTATTTAAATTCTTGAGCCTTTCCACTTTCATTTGATATACATATCGCCATATTCTAACGAAGTTAAATATTATTTATATTTTTTTGATTTTTTGTCCCTTACAAAATTTTGAAGTCCTTTTAAACGGACAGAGGATATAGAAATAAAAAACTGAGTACGCAGTATTACTATATTTGGTCTCTAGTTTCACGCCCATATGGATTTTTTCCGGTGTGAAAATTTTTTTAATTTTTGTCGCACGGTGTAATTAATCTAAGAATCTTTGTTCTTGCTTTTGTTGAAAGAAGTCACATTTTGTTGTTATTCTAAATTTCTTCAAATAACCAACCAATAAGTAAATTTTACAAATTTTACAAATTTTACTTTACTCAAAACCTTAATTTTTTCATTGAAATTATTATCAATTCATTGATTTATTATCAAAGATTTAATTTTTTCAGTGAAAACATTATTTTATTTCATGTTCACATTACTGCCCTGTCATTGGTTTTTGAATTGAATAATTTTTAATAAATTGGTGGCTATTTTTTTAACACAAATCCATTGCCTAGTTACGTGGCACATGACTGCAGTGAAAGCAATTTGTTTTTGTTGTATTTCATCGCCTAACAATGCAATTGAAGGCTTACAACTGCTCGTTATCCCCCTCGTTCGAATAACACCAACATTTGCTCCAATAACCAACAACAAATCGTTAACGTATTCCGCATTTACTGCCACATGTTTTGTGCTATTGCCAAACAATAATAACAACAAAAACAACAACAACAACAAAACAATGGAGACTAGGCAATATCCACCGCTATCGAATTGAGTTCATTAATGTTTATTCAGAATGCTGGCAAGCAAATTATTCGCCAACATTGCTGGTGCCATATTTTTGTTGCCAGTAAGCCGATTGCGAATATTTGATTGTTTTGGCAATATGTAGTCGCCATTTGTGCTGTCATTACTTATCAACAGCACACATTGGCGATGGCGAATAAAAAGTCATTTCAGGGATGCGCATTTTTTTAGCACTCATACAGGATGTGAGGGTTTTCGAAAACATTGTCTCATTGGACTATGAGCTTTCTCCATAATTGAATTGTTTTCGTTGTGTGGTTGAAGGTGCAGTCTCGGAAAACCACTTCATAAACACGGAAATGATTTGCATATCTCTGAGTACAACCATTTTCCTTATCCTCATCAATGGTTTGTTTTGATCGACAAAGAATCATATAGAGTTGTATTTTCATTTGAAAAATGATACTTCTCATTTATACTCCTTCACAAAACGTCCTGACTCTGTGAAGATTGAAAGGAGAGGCGAATTATTATTTACTTTAACTGTGACCTTTGTACGAGTACAATCTTCAAATTGGGTCAAACGAACAAAATCAATTTCTCTCAATGTTGTCTGGCAACTTACGAGCGAGTCTTCTTAAATCCTAATCAATTCTTGGTTATGGATGGTGTAGTAATTATGAAATCGACGTCTTTTGAATGTTCCACTCATGTTCATTAAGAATTATTTCTATATAATCTATGTAGTTCTCTATAGAATTGACTTCATATGGGTTAGTTTCTTTTGAAAAAGCTCATTTAAACACAAAGGATGGCTGAACCACGATGATACTATATAACTATATGAACCTTGCTCTCTCCTTGTTGTTTATACTCAGTTGCCTACTCTCTATTGTCTTCTCAATCATATTCGAAATCGTAAAAAAAAACGTATTTCAGACCGTAGATCATTTAGCTCGATGGACTCCTTAGAGCATCGTCGAAACTCGACAGCGATAAACTGTTTTCCTAATATTTGTTTGCTATTGGAAACTTATCAGAGAGACCAATCTGCTCAAACACTGCAGCTAAGGCATTGCATGTTGTTTAGATGTTCCAATTCATTAACCCGAACAATCGATGGTTACAAGAATAAGCTTTTTTGTTGGTTTTTAGGATAGTTTAAAGTTTTAAAAATAATACGAAATTAATAAAATGAATATTTAAGTTTAAAGAAGAGAAGTATACACAATTCCTCAATGCCATATATTAACATAGTAAATATATATGATAATATGAAAACATTTTAAAAGACATGATCCGGTAATAAAAATTAAAAAAATTATTATGGAATGTTGTTGATATAACCGTTGTTGTTTTCCCCAGTAAAAACTAATAGCGTAAGCGTTAATAAGTGAACAAGTTTCTGAATCTTACGCACAATTGTGAAGTCATCATTATTATCATCACAGTTTCCTGGAATCCCAAACGAGACATAGGGCAGCAACCATGCTAATTCACTCTCTAGTTCGGTATTTGGCCGCTGCTTTTAACTCTTAAAAGCTTAGCCAGAGTTGTTCGGGAACTCTTCAATCGACGAGTTGAAGTCAAGTGACCACAAATTTGTCCTTTAGAACTTCGTCTCCTGGCATCCCTGCATCCTTTTAGAACCAATACAATGCTACGTATTAAGTCTTTAGCGCTTGAACTCATTTTAAAACACTTCCTTTAAAACACTTTTTTTCAGCGACTCTTATCGGTATAAAATCAAATGTTAAAAAAATTCAATTGAAATGTTTTAAAATTAAATTAATTTTCCATTCCAGTTGCAAGTGTTGATAAAAATTATAGACTATTACTGACAGTTGATATAGTTTTGGAAGTAAATAAAAAAATTTTATAAAGTTTGAAATCTGCAATAACTAAAAATAAAAATCCAAATACAGAAAGGTATAGCACAAAAAACATGATATTTTCACTGGAATAGTTTTTTTTTCAATACTTTTGTATAGAAACCATAAAGAAATACGAGGTGTGACAATTAAGTAATGAGACTGATTTTATTGCCGCGCTTGTGGTAAACCTGCGACCTTGAAATTCCCTTCCCCGGCATCGTATCTTACATTACTGAAATTTAAACGTCCATGGACCCATAACTTGAAAGCCATCGATCAATTTCGAATATTTTTAAATATGCATAAATTGAATTTTTAAGGGCAAAAAAGGATCTTATGGTCGAACACTGTGGTATGGTCGAACCAGTCCTTCCACCTGGACGTTTTCCAAAAGTTGTTCTCACTTCGGACCTTACCACAGTAAACTTGCAAATTATCGAAACTTCCAAATTATGGAAACCATCTATCAATCCCGAACATACTCAAAACCCTTATAACGATGGCTGTTTAGCTTACTTAGTTATCTTCCGAGCTATCCTAACTTAACTTAACTGCAATGAAACTTCAAAATCCCGCAATCCACCCGTGGACAAATGCTTCAGAGTTACCATCTCTAATCTAATACAAATATAGCTTTGTGACCTGTTGAAGTTTTTTTCAATATTGCAAATAATGCACATAAAATTCGTTATGAATTTTCAATAAATATAAACCAACTTTAAATTAAAAAAACTGGCAAAAATATTTCGTTTATTTTGCGCAAAAGGATTTTAACGCATACAGAACAACTTATTCAATCAATCAAAATATAACGAACGCGCAATTTGCCGAACCAAACTAATTATTGCATGGCAGGCGCACAAACATGGCAAAGCCAACTGAAAAGCTACACACAATTGTTCACAATTGTTGTTGCTGTTGTTGACAAATAAAAATATTGAATCATTTTAATCATGCGAATGAATTTTTCGATAATTGTCAATTAATACCGCTTAAAGTGTGACAGACACATTTTTCAAACGCAAACACACATACACACAGAGATGCAATTGTTCGAATATCATCATTCAGCGGCTGCCAACAACCAACAGCCACCAGCCCACTAGCGTCAAGCAGCTAGTAATTACCGCGTGTGAACGTTGTAATGCGCCGATATCGCAATCAGCTGAAATGCTAGCTGCGCTACATCGTATCAGGCGCTGTCATGTCATGTCAAAATGTCAACACTGCACGCACACACCCACACACACAACGGCGAGACGCGCCATGACGCTCGTGAGTGCATACAAATGACGCACATGTTGCGGTGCCGCGTCCTGAATTTCATATCACTGTGCAACACAAAAAGGCCGATCGAGGATCTCATTATAGGACACAATGCTAGACAAGTTGTCAAACAAGTTGTTTGTTTGAGTGTTTTTAGGGGGAATTTAAAAATGGTGTTTTAGTGATCCTAAACGTTAAACCTTTCGCTACAAGTTTTTACTGTGGAAAGTTAAATTTTTTAATTTATTAATTTAGTCTTTTGTGCAGTTATATCAAAAACATTCCGTTATAATTTTTCAATTTTCATTATCGGATCCTGTTTTTTAGTGGCTGTAATAATTACTCACTTACATACTTCCTTCAGCTAAAGTTTCCTTAAAAAATGATACAAGTTGAAGTTACTTACTTCAATTGAGGTAAATTACTTAAATTGAAGTAACTTAAATTAAGATAATTTGAAAAAAAATCAAATTAAAAATATCTATAATTTTTTCTGCTTCTTCTTTTATCACTATGTTAACCCTTTCGCTATTTTGTTGCCATATGGCAACATGCTACTTTGTGGATGTCTGCATCCTCTATGGTTGCAAGAATACATTTTTTGGCTGGTCTTTAGAATAGTTTGAAGTTTTAGGAAAAATACGAAATTAATAAACTGAAGATTTAAGTTTAAAGAAGAGAAGTATACAGGTTTTTTTAGTGGTATATCTTTACATAGTAAAGGAAGAAGAAGCAGACAAAATTAGAGAACTTTTTAATTTGACGTTTCCTTTCAATTTAGATACTATTTTTTTTTTAATTTTGGCTGAAGTAAATGAAGAAATATTCAAATTTTCGTTATGCGTGAAAAGTTGTATGTTTAAGTAATTATTACAGCAACAACGATGTGGATGCTCTCATAGAAAAACACTCTAAAATACAGGGTCCGATTATAAAAATTAAAAAATTTCTTATGGAATGTTGCTAATATAACCACATAGAAGCCTTAGATGTAAAATTTAAAATTTTAACTATCCCAGTAAAAACCTGTAGCGAAAGGGTTAACTGAAAAACCCGCTTAACTGAAACAGAAGTCCAGGTCCCATTTCTCTTTGGTATTTTTCCTGAAAATTTGTTCATTTAACTGAAACTTCGGTTAAGTAAAGGAAAATTTTGGGTCCAAAGCATAAATTGAAACTATTTCAACTCTGTCTAAGTGGATCAGCTGATTTCGTTAGTTGGCGAGTTAGTAGGGTTGGCTTTTGGAATTTCAACGACATTAGGAAATTTCGAAATTAGAATATCTTTTCTTTTCACTCATCAACAACAACTAAATAAAATGTGATCTAGGCAGCTACTAAAAATTGTCTGGAACTTCATCAGTACAGTGGCTGCTGTGCTCACTGGACCTAATGGGTAGATATGCTGTTAGACTGGGACTGTTAGACTATGCTTGTTCCGAACAAGTATATACAATAACTTCGTTTTGTTTGGATCCTAAATGATTTGAATTTAACCAAATGTCTACAATTTGTGTAAGATTGCTGCGATTATTAAAAATTTTACAACGTGTCATCATTCTGACAGTAATCGATTTATTCCATCAACGATTTCCAGTCCTAAACATCTCTCAAAATTCCGATGCCAACTAGGAACCGGGATTCTGAAATTTAAAGTCGTGGAATTTCTTTCTTAGGGTGTTTTGAAATCTCTGATTTATGAACATGTGGTAGTAGGAAGGACCCATGTTTGGTGAATACGACAAGTGGGTAGAAAATGCATACCATTGAAGTGCCTCAAAAGTTTACTTCACAACTTTGCAATTAAGTAGTTTTATCATGCAAAAATATCAGCACTTCTCGTAAATTGTGTTGTTTTAGCACACAGACAGCATGATTCAAACACTTCAGTGAATTGCGCCGTCGTTTTTAAATGCCTCAAAAGATTTGTATGCTCCCAATAAAATTTTCCAAGAATTTATTCTCTGTAAAATTGTATTAAAGATTCTAGTCAGTCCGACTTAAGTCGTGAATGAAGGCCAAAGGCATTTCGAATGAATGTTTGCTTTTTGTATAGAATATATATCAATAAATATGTAAACAAAAATTAGCCCAAAAACATTCATTACTTTTAATTTTATAGCATAAAACGTGTGTAACAGTACTTATGTCCCTACTAAGTATATCTCAAGGTTTAATGCTATTGTTCCAAATTGTCCAAAGGGGCAAATCACGTATAATCGAATCACAATTTTATATGTCGATATCCAGAGCTACAGTCGAAGCGACTCGAATAATTGGGTTAACGCTTCCTCGCAGAGCTAATTGGGATAAACAAATTAAATTAAATAGGCACAACACTTTAGATTAGGTTAGGTAAGACAGGCAGCTTGTTGGTTTCTCATCGGAGGTTTCAAAGGACCCACTGTGATTCCCGAAGACAGTGTAGACAGGTCCTTATTATCCTCTGTTCGGTGTTGGCTAAAACCAACCTGAGCCTCGAATGAAGCTGACAGTGACCTCCAGTGGCGTGGAACAAACCATGCCAAGTCATCTGCTAGGCAACAATTTCTTTTTTTTGCAAAAACCTGGGCCTTCTTCTGTAACTCACAGATGTTACTCAATAAGGAATAAGCCTCCGAGTTGAAGTACGTACACGCTCTATGATTATAATGCAACCTTAACTACTCTTACAGTTTTATATTTCTGAAAAACATGATTAGGAACTGGTTTGGTAGAAGCACAAAATATTGCTGTATATGACTTCCATCCATTTTTGAGTCGCTATAACCACTGGAACGAACTAAGAAAAAATCACTTCCTGTCATATTGTGACGATCTCCTTTGAAAGCCATCATAAGATGGGATGACAAGAATGCTTTTTATATGTTCAACTGTGTACTTAATACACGCTGTATGTGTAAGTGTGTGTGTGCGTGTGTAGAAGGAAGTCATTGTCACTTGCAGTCGCTGCTGTCGCCATGGCGTATGGCTTTGTTCATGTCTCGGTTTAAATATTTTGTTTTATGTTTTTTTTTTTTGTTGGGGGCGTCACTGCAGCGCTTCGAATGCATTCAAATTTGCTGACAGGATTAAACTTATCCTGTCAATTATAATTAATATCATTATGGGCACACGCTGTGCAGGCGTGCTTCGTGTTTATGTTGATGCCTGCACACACAGGCAAACATACAGAAACACACTGACAATCAGTCACACTTGCTCGCTTATGCATAAAAATTAAATCGGCACTGCCGTGTGTCGCAGTTGTTGCACAAAAACAAAACTTACGCTCTCAGTTTGTGCGAACGCATTTATATAGAAAAAATGCATTAAATTGTCACGCGATTATTTTGCATTATTCAACGGCGCCAGTTGGTTGGTTGGTTGGTGTTGATCTTTGCAGTTTTTTGTGTAAATGTTCGCTTAACTTTGTCGCTGTAAATCTTTAAAATTAAACAAACGTGGAATTTTTCGCTTCACGTTGCTGTTTTCATACATAAAAACTGCGCTCAGCGAAATAATTATTTATGGTGAGCCGATCGAGACTTGTGTTGTTGGCCGCTGATGAAATGCTGGGCGCAAATTATGCGCCAACAATTAATCCTTTAGATACAAATTTTCACTGCGAAAAGCAAATAATTGAAGTTTCTTGATTCGGTCACTTTTGAAACCCAACAAGTGAAACCGTTCCCTGCTTTCTTATGGACAATAAAAACTCAATATTTAAAAGGGTGGTTGATTGTCAAATGATTTAAAAACTTGTCTTGTTCCGAACGGCTGCCTCCTGCCGGAGTCTCGCTCTGTCGCAGGAAGATTAACTTCCTTTTACAAAAACCGATCAATCCATCAGGTTTCTTAAAGGTCTTTCCATCGATTACACTACCTCAGTCCCACATTAGTACAGTAAAACTCACTTAAGTACCTCACCTCTTTAGTACCTACCCCGCTTAAGTAATCATTATTTTTTGACACTATGCGCTATTTGCGCTTAAGTACTCCGCCCGATTAAGTACCTCAAAAAACTTGAATTTATAGGTGAGTTACTTTAGCGGGTTGTACTGTATTACAGTGCAACAAATTAACATTGGTATCAATGTTATTCTAGGGTCAATTTTTAATCTCAAGTTATATGTTACGTATACGCAATGTTGGTTCTTACGCAGGAAATTTACAAATAGACAAGAACTGTGTAAAACATTTATTTAAGATACATTAAATTAGCTACAATTCACTGTACCCCAAGTCATTACTTTTGCTTATATATTAGCTCTCTTTACTATTCCATTATCCTTCACTTTCATCCTCCTCACATCCGGCTTTATGCACACTGATTATTTTCCTTGCTTTTCCTGTTTCGCTCCGCCGTGCATAGTTATTGCCATGTAACTCATTTTATGCTCATTCTGACTACTCGTTTGCAGAAAAAAAACAAAAACAAAAAGGACGCTTAATGCTTTTCATTGTTATTGGCATTTTGTTGTGCATCTTATGTTGGCAATTAGATGGAATTTTTGATGGGCCATGACTAGCCGGCAGCAATGTTTGAATGCAGCCAAGCAATGCGCACAGAGCGAGAAGGTTGCGCAGCTCATTGACACTTTATGGGCACCATTTTTCCCCAAAATAAATAACAATACCTCAACTAAAGCGTGAAAAATGATGGTTTGAGTGTCTGAATAATTACAGTTTAAGCCTTTTATGATCACTTGGGTCATATTATTCATTGCCACTGTAATATTTTCGATAACTTAACACTAGAAAGACCGCAACTTTTCCATACCTACAAAGACTACATATCACACATGCGTGCACATGCGATTTGGCTAATTTTTCACAAAATAAATTTTAAAAAATATAACATTTTCCACGATAAAAAAATTAAAGTCTTCAAAGCAAAAGTTGACAGAAATACTAAAGAAAATACAGATATTTAAAAATGAAATACCGTCAAAATGACTGTAGTGTTAACAAGTGAAACATTTATACCGGACATTCATGCCGCATTGTCGTCGTAAGATTACAGTTACAGCTAACAATCAAATTTGGATAAAAACTTTATTTATTCTTTTATAATTTTTAGCGAAAAATATAATATTGAAATTCATTTAAACAACTTTTAAGCCTTCAGAGAAGGCACATCACTTTCCTATTACCACTTCTCTGTCCTTTCTGGTGGCTATATTAATTGTTGTTGTTGTTGTTTGTCCAATACATGTCAATCCATCCAATGTCTGGCTATCACTTTTATGCTGTTTGAACTTAACGATTCGTGGGTTTTGCCAACAGGGTTGGTTTTGTCAAACTTCAACGCCTCGTTCCCAGTAATATCTATCAACTTTGCTGTGAAAGGTGTGTTTGTTCTTTTAATTTCCAATTCAACTGATAAGAGATTCCATATCCGTAAATACGTAGTTTGGAGACCACAGCCAAAGTACTTATATAGTCCACAAAGAAGGGGCAGGTTCCTCTTTAAATTTTTTCTTTTCCTTTACTTTTCAATAAAAACTTAACACAATTTCTGTAAAATTTTCGTTCCTAAAAAACGATATAGTTATGTATCAAGAGTTCAAGTCGAGTTACCGAACAAATTCCTATACATAAACGATGCACGAGCTATCTAGATTATAATATAGATTATAATATATAATATATTATAGGAGGTTTTTGGATATATAAAATATGACATCTCATTACCATATAATTTTTATATACATTTTTTAAAATGTGGCATCTCTCTCTTAACACTTCTTGTAAAAATTTTAAATCAAACACGTGTTTTTCTTTTCTCTTTAAATAAGTATGGATTGCAACACAAAGTGTCTATTTCTTTTGATTAAATTTTTCCGTAAGTCCCAACAGAGGTTAACCCATTGCTGCCGGGTACCAGTTCTGCCCATACGATTTTGATAAAATTTCATACACGACCTAGAAGTGACCCCAGCTTTATATCTCTGCACGTTGCTGAGATATTCATTAGGTATTTTGTACCCATTACGCAGCAATGGTAGCTTTTTTCCATACTTTGTGAAGTGATCAGCTAAACACGTGAACAAGAGTTATATTGTTTACAGGTGAGTTAGGAGTCAGATTTTTGTGAGGTTTTAGGGCCACTACGCTTCGCCACATTTTCCACCTCCGGAAAATTCACAATTTTTGGAGTCTCGTAACTCTAGCTAGATGGCGAAATTTTAGGGTGACCTTCACTAGGTTAAGGTAGTTCCATCTTTACCCTAACTATCCCTATCAATGGTTTTGAGAGTTCTCAAACATTGACTTTTTTGTGATTTAAAAAAAAAATCAATTTTCACCCATTAGGCAGCAATGGGTTAAACGGGGAAATGAAAAATTGGAGCAGTGAGTTAAACCCAGGAGGCATTAGAATCAACGTTGTTGCTAAGTCTTGAGCTGTCAGTAAAGATCTGAGTTATGCACAGAGTACCGAGTAGCATACAGAGTATTTACACTTATAAAATAATGGTTGGGTTTGTAAGATCTGCGCGAGGTTTTCGACCATACAGCAGTAGACAAATAGCCTCAGTCGGTATGAGTCAATTAAGAAGCATACATAAAAAGGTTTGTAGAACATTTTTTATTCAAAAGTCAGTTGGAAAAAGAGAAAAAAAAATACCATTTAATTTCAGAACTTTGAAATAGAATAAAATTTAGATGTATGAATCTACAGACTGAGATTCAAAACATGTATGTTTTCCTTACATGACATATTTTAGTCCTGAAAGTTCAAACTAAAAAAAATTTAGTTAAAATGAGAAAATTTTTCTTTTTCATTTGATGCCCATATCTTCTTCATTGCACAACCGCAAATATTTAAAATAATATTTGAAATGTGTATGTCCTTAAAATGTTTAAGTCCTTTAAGAAGGACTTTGGGTCAGAAAATGAAAACTGACTAAGCCAGGTTACTATAAATGACCTCTAGTTTCACGCCTATATCAACATTTGGATGGGTCTCGGCAAAAAAAAATTTATTTGTTGTTGTTGTAAAGTTTGTGTTTTCACTCAGTGCATCATAACTTTGTCATTTTTCTTGCAATTCTATTGGTTTTAGGCTTAATATTTGCCTATACCTTTCATAATAGCATTTAAAACCAGGGGAGAGAATTTATTTTATCTATAAGAAAACATTTAAAAATTTATGATTTTTTAAATTGGTCGAAAAATTCACTTTTTTACAACTTTCACCGTCAGTAACAACCCCAAATCTCATCTGATTTGGACAATCTGTATATCGCTGGAAAGGCTAATTTATTATCTTCTGATCGACGGACAGCTCGTGTTAGTCGGATGATTCGTTTACAGGATATATGCTCATAACTGAAACAACAGGGAAACTGGTTTTTGGAAGATTTTTCGAAAACGCTTCTTAAAAAATTTTTTTGATTTTCAGTTCCGTATTCAGCGGCCCAAAGTTAGTCTAGAAAATACTAGAAAATACTACGCGATTAACCCATTTTTTGTCGAGTAGTGTAATAGGCCTAAGCAGGGACCGTACCGGTTATGGATTTCAACAAAAAAGTCAGATTTTAACTGTTATCTTTTAACTTTTATTTTTACCGACAAAAATAAAAGTTATTTTTTGCCTTTTATTATTTCAGGCAAAAATAACTGTTACTTTTGACTTTTATTTTATCGGTCAAAAATAACAGTTATTTTGTGACTTTTATTTTTTCGGTCAAATATATCAGGCAATTTGAATTTTTTCAAAGACCATTTGACCGACTAAAGAACTATTGATACCATTTTTTTCGTCTCAGCAGACCGCACATTCTGAGCTATAAGACTTGTGTGACGAAAAAAATGGCATCAATAGTTTTTTGAAAAATTTCAAATTGCCTGATATATTTGACCGAAAAAATAAAAGTCACAAAATAACTGTTATTTTTTACCAATAAAATAAAAGTTAAAAGTAACAGTTATTTTTGCCTGAAATAACAAAAGGCACAAAATAACAGTTAGTTTTAACTTTTATAGTAAAAGTCTAAAATTTAAAAGGCGTTTAATATTCGTGAAGCTGAGGCCATTACGATCATAATGGTATATTTGAAAAAGTCCACCGCCAATTTTTTCGTTATGCCTTTTTGATTTGAAAATTGTAAAATAACAGTTATTTTCGGGCCTTGGGCCTAAGTGTATCTCATACAGAGGGAGGCACAATAATCTCCCTACCTACTTTTGCGGTCCCTGAGAAGAACAAAGATGAATTTCTCAAGTGTATAAACTTATTTCGGGTTTTTCAAGTAACTAACTGCTGGTCGCCATAGTTCAACTTTTTACTACCAAATCGGCTCACTATTACTTCATAGAGATATGATATGAAGTGAAGTCTTTCTACTTTTTCTTCAAAGCAGCGTTACTAGTTTCTTCCCACGATGTTAGTATTCCAATTTAGTTTTGAATTAAGAATATGTAAATAATATAAACATATATAGTACGACATATACATATGTAATATTTCATTGCTGTTATTCGCTAATGAAGTCATTCTACTTGTTCATGAACTGCCAATAGTAGGTTTCGTGTTGTTTTTCTCTAACTGCGGGGCAAGACTGAGAATTATGTATTCTCAAAGCGTATTTTAAGGTCTTTGACCTTAACCGCCATCAGCGAACCAGTCAGTCGATGACACATGTTGCCACGTGCCTTGTATGGCCTCGAAACGAAATCATTTTCCAATTATTAGAACCAGTATTGGCCATAACTCATCTCGCCCATGGCTGTTGGCTAATAACGCCATTTGACATTCCATTAACACGTTCGCGCCGGCAGCGAGTGAAATTGTCGTCTCGCTACGCTGACACTTGATCTGTCACATACAGAATTCTCAGTCAACCTCGCCACCACACTCACAATACTCGGCAACGCTTCACAATTCGCCTCTTCTCAGTTTTCCAGCATTGCTGGTCCTTTTGCAACGCCAAACTCTTTCGCCAAGATTTCCGCTCGTCGTTTCGCTCGAGCGTCCGCAATCATTGCGGTCGTTTTAATTAATGACTTTCGCTTGTGTTCACCGCGCTGTTGACTGCCTTTTGTCATTTTCTGTCCCCCTCCCTCCCTTCCCCCTCACACTGCGTTGCCTGAACTGTTGTTTTTGTTATTGTTATTTTGCATGACAATTGTTGTTGTTGGGAACGTCAACATTCTTGACGTAATTGTTGTTGTTGTTGTATTGCTATGCTAATCTGTCACTTGCCACCCCCGTTGCTTGCCGTGACTATTTGTCTGTCTGTCGCAGAGACCGCCGTCTCCATGCCAGCCGCTCTGTGTGAATGTGTGAATCTGTGTGTGTGTGCTATCCGTCTGGCTTACTGGCTGGCTGTCGCTGGGTGTCGACATGTAATAGTCACACTGATGTCGTTTGTTATTTGTGAAAGCAATTAGCAACACCAGCAGAGTAATTTGTCTTTGTGAATTCAGTGAATTCGATTTGAGCATTTCAACCTTTGGCATTCGGTGCAAAGTGGGCTGGCTGGCTGACTGCCTGCATAAAATTATGTGAAGTGAGGGGCTGAGCAACGCTGTTGCTATTGGCAGCTGTCATGTGTGCTAACTGTTAAATTTCATGTTTCATAAAATTCATCAATTTAGTTTTAAAAACTCAAACTTGTAAGGTTTTGCTGTTTATTGAAAGGGGATCAGGTTCCTTCATAGCTATTTGCTTTATTCTAGAAGTTATCTATAACACAGGACAACAAATCGCTTTTTTTTTCTGTTGCATGGAGTTTTTCTACTGTTTCTTACTAATTTGGGTGCGCTGATTTCGAATCTATCCTCAGATTTTTTCTAGCAGCTCTAGTTAGTGAGATATAGGTAGCGTGTCATTTTTTCAGTTTTTCCTCTACTTTTTCCATATTTTTTATTGTAATTTCTAAACCAAAAAATCGATTGACATAATTTTCACCTTATCGCATTAACAACACCGCACGGCTTCTTTTCCGATGCAACTTACTTTTATAAGTTTTAAAATCCCGCGGTAATTGGACCTCAAAGTCAGAAAATATGGAATTTTAAGGCGTTTTCTTTGTTGGTCAAATACATATACAGTTTTTGTAAATCAATTAACGAGTTAGGTGTATAATGAAAGACGGCACATCCAAATTATTTGGCGGAATACACATTCGCATCGAAATAATAGCAAAAATGTGCCATAGTCATTTTCATACTTTTTCCTTAAAAAATTAGGGGCCTCAAAATATGCACTTTTATATGTTCCATTTATAGTCTGAAATACAAGCAAAAAACAAAAAGATTTTGAATTGCTCGAAACAAAAAAAATTAAAAACTTTGCATATTTTGAGGCTCCTAATTTTTTAAGGTAAAAGTATGAAAAGTGATGAAAATGGCTATGGTACATTTTTGCTATTATTTCGATGCGAATGTGTATTCCGCCAAATAATTTGGCTGTGTTGTATTGCTTGATGTTTCTTCTTAAGATATTCATATACTTCGTAACTTGATTTATGAAACATCTGTACAATTTTCGCCATCAGAAAAAACGCCTTGAAATTCAATATTTTCCTACTTTGAAACCTTATTACAACGCTAATTTAGAACGCATAAAATTGATTAATGTCAGAAAAGATGGCGTGAGATGTTGGTAGTGCAACTATATAAAAATTATGTCGATAGGATTATTGGTTCGGAAATTACAGTCGAAAATGTGAAAAAAGTCGAGGAAAATTCGAAAAAGTGACACGCCCATTTTTTGCGAAAACTAGAGCTGTTACATAAAAACGGAATGTGGTTTTGAAATCAGCGTTAAAAAAGCTATTCAGAACCATGTAAAAAACTTCATGCAACAGACATGCTGTTGTCCAGTGTAATCTTTCTCGCAACTGTATTCAAAGCGAGAATAACAACGATTCAAGGCCACTGACCACTGGCTGAGTACACTTGAGAACATGCGAAATGTTCAGATGATTTGTGAACATCTCATCTTATTTGTATTTGGAGTACAGTGAAACCCGCTGAAGTGAAGATATACTTCTTCTATACCTATTCCACTTAAGTAACCAACCATTCTTGGCACTATGCGCTATGTACGCTTAAGTACTCACCCCCCTAAAGTTCTCGACCCGCTAAAGTACCTAAAAAATCTTGATTTATAAGTGAGGTACTTAAGTTAGATTTATTGTACTTTCGCCAAGCTTGGAGTCGAAAGTCCTTTTAAGTCTCGATTCTTCATTCAAAATTCAAACATATTGTTGATTCTGTCAGTGATTGATTTTTAAATAACCTTTGCTTCACTTTACTTTATTGGTGATTTATAATCAGGGAAAGGATTTTGTGGAAATTGCCTTTTTTGTTTGCTGCTAGATAGAGCATTTCTGATTGAAAATGAGCACGAATTAGGTCCTCCTGATTAGAAATATACCACTTTTATTTTGCCTTTTTTTGCCTTAAAAAGGCAGTTTGCCTTTTTCACCCATAAATTCCTTTTTAAGTGCCTATTTTACCTATAAATGCCACAACATGCCATTTTTAAGATTTGTCGAGCGCCTTTTTATTTTTCTTTCGTTTTTAATATTTTCCCCCTTGTGTTTCGCAAAAATACCTTGAAACTAAAAAAAAATTAAGTAGCAACATTGCAATTTCGTTAACTTATCGATGTTTTTACATTGATTTGATCATTCCTAAGCCGTTATTTTTTGTTGTGCAGTGGAAAATTTAAAGAAAAAAAAATGCCAAAAATAAAAAAGTTCGGTTAGCGCAAACATTTTATTTATTTTTTTGTGTTACAATTACAGCTTTTATGCTTTTATATGAGAAGTTAAAATATGAATTTAAAATATGTGCCTACATTTCAATTAAAATATCTTAGTTTTAGTTTTTTAACTATCTTTGAAAACCTTGATGTTCCTTTTCTTATACAAAAAACGCGGTATAAATATTGTATGTTGCATACGTCAGATGAAATAAAATTATTAAAAAATACATACCGTTCCCTCTTTTTTTTAGATTTTCTAGTATTTTTTTCTTATTTTTAAATGCCTTTTTTTGCCTTTTTAACAGTTTTTAATGCCCTATTTTCAGTGCCTTTTTTGCCTATTTTGCAGTTTTTAGTGCCTTTCCGTGCCTTTTTTGTTATTTTATTTTGCCTTTTTTTTAGGTTTTTAGGTCCTCAAAATCCTTTCCCTGTTTATAATTCAAAGACCTTAACAAAAAAATGATCAGCCTTCAACCAAAACGCTGTTTTTTTCAATCCTTTGACGAGTTGATTTAAATTATAATATAATTCGAAATTATTATTTATTTAATTATTTCAATACAAAATTTGCTTGCATAATTTACAAAAATCTGCACCAATAAAAAATGTCTGTAAATGTTTGCAAGTCGACATTACACTGTGATCAGGCATTACAACGCTCTAACAACTCAGGACCTTGAAGACATTTTAGGCAATTTCCAATACTACTTTACTACAATCTTTGAAGCAGTAAATTCACCTGAAAATTCCAAAGTGGATTTACCAAAAAATGTATTTTTCCAATCAGAATTAATACTATTGACAACAATTGATAGCACAAGCTTTACATTGTAATTATAAGTTTGATTCTTCAGTCACAATCGCCACATCTACGCAATGTCAAATCTGCAACAACAACCAAAAGCATGTTTTCTCAACTACCAGCAAAACGAAGTTTCTGCAAATCAAATAACAAAAATATACCCAAAATAAATAGAAAACGTGCACGCAGGAAAGTTTCCCCCCTAACCAAAATGGACGACAGCTCCGAACGACCACAAGAAATCGCGCGTGCCGTGAGCGTTTAAAGCGGAGCACACACTGAGCTCGTTACAGCCACAACACGTGAGCAGTTAATGTTGAATATCAGTGAATTTAAGGCATCTTTCAGAAAGCTTTCTGAAAGATTTGAGTAAGAATTGTAGTCGAAGTTGTGGTCAAATCGTTTTGAATGAACTGAATCTGATTTGCCTGATCTGATCGTACATTGCAATGCATCCAGAAGGATAGGTGTCGGTATATCAGGTCGAAATATTATCCGGAATAGCCCTATTGACCATCAAGTGTCTAATAGATCGATACTTATAGCTCTGGACAGCCATACGGTGATAAATCGACACTAAGCCCGAAAGTTTCTGCAGAAAGCACCCATGACCTCAAAAGTTTTGTTCTTCAACTTATGTGGGTGACTTTGATGTGGGTTAGAGGTCATTCTAGGACAGTGCAAAATGAGGTAAGAAGGGGAAGGCTAGGGTTAATTGACTTCTGTGAACACGAACTTATGATTGGATTGAGCCATTTGACTAATCGGTAATCTAGGGGCAGCAAAAAATTTGGATTAGGAATTTTTACTGTAAACAATCTTGATCGACTTTAAAGAACCCATTAAGCAGTGAAACCAAGAAGGTTCCTAGTCTAAATTGGAGAACTCTAAAAATGCTGACATCATTAACTGTGCCACACAGAAACTGCAGTAGACACGTGATTTTGTACTTTTTTTTGGTGTTGTGTGTAAGTTTTGAAAGCTCAAAAGACATTTTAAGAGTTTTATAACAAAATCTGATTCAAATAGAAAATTATTATTTTCTTTCTACGTTTTACAACTGCGGCTGTAGCCTCGACTTTGAAGGCCTTCTGAGACAAACTGTAACGTACTGTACGTTGAGGCGCTTTGTCGCTGTGCTATGCAAGAATGCTTTTACGGGCATACTTTTAGGCACGCACTTTAGAGTACGGCAGACTTGCTATAATTTCGATATGGCAAGGATGGCTCGTGATGGTAATGGGATGTGCGAGAACGATCGAGAGATAGTCCAATTGGAATGTGCGAGAACAATCGGCGCGTAAGCAGACAAGTATAAAAGGCAGCCGGGTGCAGCGCAGAGGGGGAGTCTTACTTGAGCAAGTAAAGGGGAAACATGCAATAGTCCAATAAGTAGAAGCAAGTGTAAAGATAAGCAAAGTGTAAATTTGTAAATAAAGCGATTGTTGGTTTTGGAATGCGTTTTGCGTTGAGTACCTAATTGAAGTGGTTTTATTTTTCAAGCACAATCCAGAGAGACGAAAGCCTAAACTAACTTTCGTAACAATACTTTATATAACAAAACTAGCAGGGCCCCGCAGCTTTGCACGCAAGTTTAAAGTTAATGCGGCGAATAAATCAAGTTTTTCTTAACCCTTTGGTGATCCCGTCAAATTTTTATAAAAAAAGCCTATCTATTTATTTTGTATTTAAAGTGCTCTCACCACATTTGAAGTCAATTGGCGCATTAAATCAGGTTTCCCCATACAAACACTTAACCCATCGTTGACCCTGTCAGATTTTTATTTTCGAAAAAATAAAAAACACTTGTAAAATTATTTCCCACCAAGTTTGAAGTGAAAAATCTTGTTTCTCCATACAAACTTTTAACCCATCGTTGACCCAGTCAAATTTCGGTTTTAAAAAAAGTGAAAACACGTATCGAATTATTTCGCATGTTAAGTGCTTTCACTTAGTTTGAAGTCAAAAGGCCCATAAAAACTATATTCTATACAAACTTTGAACACATTGTTGATCCCGTCAGATTTTAATATTCGGCAAAATTAAGAACCCGTATCGAGTAATTTTACATTTGAGGTACTTTCACCAAGTTTGAAGTCAAAAGACGTAATAAATCATGTTTCTTCATACAAACCTATAACCCTTGGTTTACCCCTTTAAGTTCTGATTTTCAAAAAAATGAGAAACACTTGTCAAATTATTTTTGATTTCAAGCGTTTTCAAAAACTTTGATGTTAATAGGCCAATCGGTTCATTGTTTTTTTTAACCTTAACCCATTAATGAGCCCGTTAAATTTTGATTTTCGAAAAAATAAAAAATACGTGTCGAATGATTTTTCATTTGAAGTATTTTCACCAAATTTGAAATCAATAGGCCCATTAAATCGCGTTTCTTCCTAAGCGGAGGTTTATTTTTCAAGATATACCTAAAGTTTAAAATTCATGTTTGAAGCCTCAGCGGTTTGGTCAGTCAGTCAAGACAAATAATTATATGTAAAGAGATTTGATTCGATTAGAAAATTTGTCACCCAAAACATTTGTAACATATGTACAAATATTTGGGTTCGGTTTGAACCCCAAAACCCACATTACATAACTTTCAAATTTATTGCTTGTAAATTTTGTTTCAGGGATGTTAATTTCAGGAAGTTTCCCGATTTATTTCGAACCACGGCCAAGTGTGTTGCCAGCTTTACGAGTACATCGGCTGCTATGGCGACGTGAAAAAGACGAACAAATTCTCTGCTTTTACTTTTTTCGGACAATTGCAACTTATCTCACCGCACTTCAACTTAATTTAAAAATATGTGTGCGAAGAGCAATGACAACAACAATGACAAGAAAAAAATAACAAGAAGCGTAACAGGAAGAACAAAGCTAAAGTGATTTAATACTGAAAGCGTTTGCTGAAGTGGAAAAGTTTTCGCACGCTGCAACAACAATAACAACAACAATAACAATGAGAGCGCAAATGAAAGCTGGCCATACTTGGCACACACACACGCACACACACATACAAATTATTTGCTACTTGTGCCCGTTTGCTCGCTCGTTTTGTGTAATAAAACAAACACAATTCACAGTTAATCTACATTTTGATTTTGGCTTTTCCACGCCCTCGACTTTGTTGCCTCGTGCCAACTGGCAGCGCGTGCTTTATGCCTCTGTGTGTGTGTAGTAATGTGACGCAGTTACCGAGAGCCAACCGCTAGTATTGGCCGCGGCAAAGGACTTGGCGCAATATTTTCAACTTTTGATTTACGCACAACAAAGAATCAGAAACGTTGGATGGGGCAGCCGGCGTAGGCGGAAGTGGGCACAAGATGTTGTTGTGCCGCCAAAACTTTTACAAAAATCAAGTTAATTCTCGCACTCAAACTCAATTGCGAAAGTTTTCGAGCAGATTTATAAATCAGCAACAGCTACGAAAACAACAGCAACAACAAAAACAACAACAACAGCAATGACCGCATAACAATGGCAGTGAGCATAAAACTGAAAACAACAAGCACAAAACAAAAACAACAACAACTTAAATGCAAAACAACACATTGTAAATTTAGTTAAATTTACGCGTTTACAAAACAAGAATTTTACGCCTGCGGACCATTTAAACATTTGACTGGGCGCAGCAAACTTTCTGCATTTTGTCCTTATGGCATTTAAGCAACGGCAGCCGTACAACTAGAGCCGCGTATGTGTATGTGTGTGTGTGTGTGCATGAGTGTGTACAGTGTATTCCAATTCGAGTCTCATTCTTACTCAATAAATAAATAATTGAACGTTGACGGTTTAGTTTAAAAAAGAAGTATTGTAGATTTAAGGGGTAACGTATATATTTCATGAGTCAAAAAATCGAAAAAAATTGTATGATTTATTTCGAACAAACATACTTTCAAGAGTTTATGTTCAAAATTTCAATCAATCAATCCGAGCAGTAGATCGTAAGTAGCAACTCGATTTGTAGCGCGCTATCTGCCTTGCGATAGGCATCTCGCAAAACTTTAAACGTGATTTTCTCCAAATGATGTTTTTTGAAAAATGCCTTAGCGGTGACCACGATATCTCAAAAACTACTTGACCAATTCATCTAATTTTTTTTTTTATTCTTTTCCTAGTTACAATACGGAGTACTTGAACGATCTTTTTTTCATTTGCAGTATTTGTCTTAACTAATAATTATTTTTTAATTACATTATGGTTTCCGTATGAAAAAAAAGTTTTTTTTTCGAAATTTTTCGTTCAAGTACTCGGCGCTGTAGTAAACAACTGTAAATTTTTTGTCTTTTTGATTGCAGTTGAGTTGTTGGCATTCAAACGTGGTCACCGCCAGACTCGGCAGAAAAAACGCGCATCAGGACAAGAGCTACAACTTTTACAATTTTCAATATTTTTTCATATTCGACCACTCTTTTTTTCGTAAGAATATGTACTATGTATACCTGTTATGCGAGTTTCTAATAAATTATTTCAAATAGCCCAAAAAAAATCACAAATATGCCCTAAGTTTCCTGTACCAAAACGTATATAACCCCTTAACTCGATGAAAACCTATGCCGAGCAGACACTTAACTTGCGAAATCATGATAAATTGACCATACAACAGTCTAAACGTTGAAAAGCATTAGCCAGGAAATTGTGAGTCATGCTTATTAAAACCAAGAGACGTCACAAAGTCTTTTGCACGTGTATACGTCTAAAAAGAAAAGATATTCGTTTACTTGTGACAGAGGATGACAATTTGATACGACATACCCAGGCATCGAAAACTGTGTACTATAAGAAATGGTTTAACAAGCACAATAATTTGTTTTCCAGAAGGAACCTCGGTAAGAAGGTATGGTTTTTTAACACTTTCAAACCGATCATTGAATTTAAAAACTTTCACAATGATAAAACATCAAAACCTACTTGAAGCGTCCATCTGCCGTATTTTTCAGACATTGCTCATCTCGATTACTTCTTGCTCCGACCTATGCCACTTAACTCAACTGAGGATCTCTTCACTTCCCATGAAGATGCTAGCCCCACAAGAAATGTCGATTTTTCAACGTAAAATTTCGCGACTAGCGATGTAAGTACAAGTTTTGGGGCCAACGCAGGCACAGTTCGTATTGCTGAATTGTGTCAAAATAAAACAAAATACAATGGTGTTGCTATCTTAAGACAAAAACTGAAATTTCTTTCAAAATACTTAAAAGATCTGGAAAAATTGTCTTTTCAAATGGTTGTCATTATAATCTAAGAAATAAAACGTAAAAAAAATAAAAATATATTTAGTTTTTCTTAAAAATATTTTAAAAACATTTCATTTAAAAAATATATATATTTAGTTTTTATATTTTTGTTCATTCAGCTTTACAACTTACAATAAATAAAATAAAAATATTAATAATAAATAATAAAATAAAAAATAAATAAAGTGAAAATTCGGTATGAAATTCGGTTTTGTAACTTCCTTAATTCATTGCGTAAATTATACACTTTGAAGCATAAAATTTAATTTAATTAAATCAGGCACTTTAGCTTTCGATATTCAAGACTTCAGTGCCACTAATGATGTCAAATGTATCGATGTAATGATGTCAAATCAAAATTGCTTTTGCAATGTTGGCTCAAACTTAATGCATCCACCATTTAATGAGTTGCGCACTCTTAGAACTGGATCAGCAGTTTTTGCACTATTTTTGTTTCTTAACTTGTCATAACATAAAACGCAAATCTCCTAAACTTTCTCTCAAACCATTCTTCCTTCTTAAAAATCTTCTAGAAGGCCAAGACTCTCTTAAATCTAGAAGGAAATATCCTGATCTGGCTACACTGAAACATAACTGAAATTCTTTAATTCAGTTCACCTCAAGAGTCACTTTATTCACAATTGCAAAGGGCCTTTTACCACACTTATCCCTCTCGTCTTATCCCAAAAAAAACTGACTGGCAACACCATTCCCAGCTGCCTTTTATACTTTTTATCCGGGCCGAAATTCATTCTCGAAACATCCGACATTCCCTCGAATCGTTCATGGGATAGTTCCCGAAAGTACTATGACGCCTAAAAGTATGCAATATACAGCAAAACACAAGACTGGACGAACATTTATTGCTGTACATTGCATACTTTTAGGACTTAAGACTTACGTTATTCATCTTTGGCTTCGATTTTTGCCGAATGTCAGTCTTTTAGCTAACTAATCGGCTTCGGCCAAACTATCACCTTCGATTGGGCTACAGGCCTTTCTCTTCACCGTCGAATCCAACTACCGCATCGAACATCTTCTTTGCCGGAGGTTCATCGTCCATACGGGAGATATAGCTGTGCTACGTCTTTAAACAGCTCATACATCTCGTTGTTGGTTCGTATTCGATAGTCCTCACAATAACGAACAAACCGATAGAAACCAATAGAGAGGCTTGGAAATGAAATGAAGGTCACAAAAACAAGAAAAAAAAGATATACGTTCGGTGGTTTTCCTCGGCCTATCCTCCAGCAGAATGAAAGGCGGTGATTTCAGGGGCAATAACATGACATGATGGACACGGATCCTATGTATATTTCTACCCAGAAAAGGTCACAGTCGACATGAAGACCAAAAGCGTGAAGCCTTGCCGTGTATCCTTTAGAAAAATCATATCGTCTACTCAACTAGTTTATCGCATTTCCAGCCGAGGTTTTGATAGTCATAGTAGTACTCAACAATTCACTCTTCTTGCGGAGATTTTGGCCAGCACCTATCACATAAGTGGTTTCAAGTCATCTGTTCATAAGTGGTTCCTATAAAATTCTGTTGCCTAAAACCCAGACTCCTCCAATAAAAAATGTATGTTAAAGGTGTACTTACGGGACAATAAAAATAAGAAAGCTATAACGAACAACCAAAGTTACTGAAAATGCCAGAAGTTCGCTCCAGAAAGGCCTTGGAACACGAAACGTCTGAATTGCTAAGGGCTTTTCAGAACTTGATAAAGTCTTGGGAAAAGTTGTGAAATATTAAGTAAACTGATAAATTGTAACTTAAAAAAATTATTATTTTAACCAAGAACAAGTTTTCTCACACATATATATAGAAGAACCAATATTTTTTATATTTGTAAACATTTTACTGAAAACCATATTTCAAGAACTTTTCTTAGAACACCCTGTATAATAGTTAGTGCGTTTTTGTAGGTTTTGTATTTATTTGCTGCTGCTCGAAAATTCCCCTTTTGCTTGATTAAAAACTAAAATTTTAATGCATTTCTAAGCAGAAATTTCTGCAACTTGATTCGCTTACTTCACAAACACACAGACACACTTACACTTACACTTGGACAAAGGGCGTGCATGCGAGTATGTGCGCACAGACACACACGTACCGTATGTGCTCGTAAGTATGTAGTTCACACACACACACACACACATGTCTATGTTGCGATTTCGTTTCGCTGCAGCAACAGTTATTTTCATTTTCATGATTATTTCTTGCGAAATCCGCAATGAAATATGAACTGCACAAAATACCAATTGGAATTCTTAAGTATGGAAAATTGCTATGTTGTCCACAATGTGTGCGGTGGACGAGCGGCAGAGTTACAAGGAATTTGAGGAAATGTATTGATTAACGCTAAATGCCGCTCGAAACATTTTAGTTCATAATTGTTATACAATTTTTGAAGTTGCAAAGCATGTGGATGGTGTGAATTTTTACTACTAAAAATTTATAATATTTGAAGTGGTTTTTGAAAGACAAACTTATAAATCATTTTTGCTGAACAAAGTAGTAGTTAAGAGTGTTAAAGTTTTTCATTTTCGATTGCATTCAAAAGTGATTGGGGTCCGCAACATTCTCTAAGCATGTAAATGGATACATTTAAAAAACTATTACAAGCGTTATGTGGTTAAATTTACTATACAAAGTTGTTCAATATAGCAACAACAACAGCCGAGTTCTTTTTCCTTTGCTTGAGCATACAATTCCAAAAATATTTCTCTTACAAAAATGGCCTACATGAACCCAAAAAAATTAAACCACAAAAAAGCGTGCATCTTTTTTTTATACTTTAACCCAAAATCAACCAATAGTAATTGTTACTTTGCATGCAACTGCCTGCTGCACATAACAGCCACAGCCATGCACACACACGCACTCTCACACACACACATTCATATTCTAATCACACCTTGAATTGCAAATTTTCCTTGCATACTTTTTTGCGCTCTGCGCCATAGCAACGCACTTTCGCTGCCTTGCAGCATTGCTCACATATAGCAACAATCCCAACTTTTTTCTTTCTCTTTCCACTCTCCCTCTTTCTTTCTCTCAATCGCTGTTCTGCTTTGCACAATCATCAAACGACAAGACATAAATTTCTCACAGCAGATAAGGAAGACTTTGCCGGCAGAGCGTATGCAGAAAAAATGATACAAATGACAGACGGTTGAACCGCTCCATGTTAGCTCGGCAAAAACAATTTGTGAAAAATGGGTCGTTGCATAGTTTCCTGCGCAAAATTGAACAACGAATTATGCACTGAGAGCCGAGGTCGAGACTTTGTGCACAAAAGTGCACATGCCAAAGTGTTGTTGTAGCCAGAAACATGCTTTTCAACTGCCATTCGCCACAGCTGACCTGATGTCGGACTGGCTGTGTGATTATTCATTGTAAGTCGACCATGAATTCTGTGAAAGTGACTGCCGCAACGTGCACTTTGTGGTGTTTGCACATCTCTTTGGGGCATTTAAAGTGGCTCTGCATTTGAGTATTTCGATATGTAAGCTCAGTGTTTAGAATATTTAACCAGTTTTAATTTTTTATTCACTTTTGATGATTATTACTTTCATTTAATACACTTTGTGCAATGCAGTGTAACAATTTTGATTGCTTCCAGGCAGACGTTCTTGTCTTGCAATGAAGACAGCATTCAATATTAATTGCATACTGACACAGAAAACCGAAACCGATGCTTATCACTTTGCATAACGCATTGAACAATTCGTGCACGTTTATCCTTTAGTGTGCTTTAAGGCGCTGAATGCAATTCAAATTTATGTGCACGTCAATTAAGTGCATTAACTGCCACATTCATTCGAGCCGACCTACAATTATGCAACACATACTCGTATAAGTGGGTGCCAGCCAATTGTCCCAAATGTATGCCTCATAAATTACGCCATTTAAATACCTTCACGCATTTGCAGGCAATTCATAACGACACACTTAAGTGCAAATAACTACAGACCAACGTACACAGCATATTTTAGGGAATATGAAATTACAGGCCAATGCGTTAATGCAAGTATTTTCATACCCTACACTCCGCAGTGGCTGTACAGAAATTGTTGCAATGGAATTTTCAACGCTCTCGAAGTTACTAAATCATCGTCGACCGATTCAGTTTCGATCCTCTTTCGATGTTTACATCTACTTCCATATCATCTTCTTGAAACAATGATTTCCGATGAAAAAAGCGTTTTGAGGACATCCTGAAGGACATCCCGGCCGACGATCTAAAACACTCATTAGACATGCTTTTAGATTATGTAAGTCATTGTATTGAGCCTGAAGGGAACAATTAAAAAAATCATAAAAATTGTTTATTTTATTAAGAGGGGACTTCTTTTTTGGAGACCACCTGAACTATTTTTCAATGGAAAATATTTATTTTTTAATATTCAACATTTTTCTCAACATCTGAATCAGAGCTTGCAATTTATGAAAAAAGTCTTAAATTAAGGTTTCGTGCTTAAGGCTTTTTATTTTTTTGGGGGAAGTTTTGAGAAAGTTTTTGTGTTTGAAGACCCCCCTATTTTTTAATGAAGAATTTTTTCCCAGAAGACAATATGGTATTTTTTTCAATATTTTACTCAATACAAGCTTTTTATGAAAAATTGTTCCGAAAAACATGGAAAAGGGGAGTAAGGAAGGGGAGGGGGTTCATGTACACACAAAAAATATTCACACTTTTAATGCAAACAACTTTGTCTTAGACATCACAGCTCTAGCTTTACAAGTTTTTATACTTTCCGTGTAAAAGTCTATAGGGACCCTTTAACCTTTATGTGCAAATTACAACAAACTCAGACGTGCTGAACTATTACTTTGTTCGGCAAAAATGATCAGTATGACGTCCTCTTTCAGAAATATATGGTCGTTACTCTGTTGCACACAAAAAGTTTAAAATTGTTGTACTGTGTAATTAGTCCCAATAAGAAATTTTTTACGTGACCATGTATAATAAATATTTTTGAGTTGCATAAAAAGTATTACAAGAAACAAATATATTTTTCGTTGTCGAAAATTTTTATTTTCAGAATTTTTTTTTACGTTGCTTCATAACTTTTATTTATGATTTTTTTTATTTACGTTGCCGATAATTATTATTTTGAAAAAACATTTTTTTTACGTTGAATTGCCAGATTTGGGTATGAATTGATTTTTAATTGTTTCAAATTGATGAACGCAAATTAACTGCAGAAAACCAACTTCCACCAACAACTAAACAATTAAAAATTAATTCATACTCAAAATATGGTAAGGCTACGTAAAAAAAAGATTTCTTTCATAAAAGTTATGAAGCAACGTAAAAAAATTTTCTTTCACATAATAGTTATCGGCAACGTAAATAACAAAAAATCATAAATAAAAGTTATGAAGCAACGTAAAATTTTTTTTTAAAATAATAGTTATCGGTAGTGTAAATAAAAACAGTCATAAATAAAAGTGATGAAGCAACGTAAAAAAATAATAATTCTCGAGAACGAAAAAAATGTGTTTCTCAGTTATTACGCAACGTAACAATTAATTGTCGCAAATAACAATTATAATCAAAAAAAAATTATGTTGCATTATAATAGTTACATTGCAATTCTTTTTTTAAAAAACTTATAATAGTTAAGTCCCTTGTCAATATTGAGTTCTTTTTTTGGCAGCCCTGTTGTCTCATTTTCTTTAATCATTTAAATTTCTGCACACATTTATGAGTGAGTTTTAATATCGAAAGATTTTCAAAAACATATTGAATATTTTTAAATGTTTGTAAAATTAGATTAACTGAAATGAAAATATTTACAAATATTTATAAAAAAAATAAAAAAAAATTAAAATATAAATTATATAATGTAAAAATTATTTTGAAATGATGAAAAGTAGTTATCAGTAAAAACCAGCTTATAGTTTCTCAGCAAAAAAAAATTTATAAATCTTTCAATAAATTGAGATTGAGGCCTGAAAAAGATAATATTTCATTACACATACACATAGGAATATATTTGCTGAATCTACTTACCTACATCAAAGTAATCAGTCAGTTTTGACCGACTGTAAAGATTTTTTGCTTGTGGTATGGTAAGTTTTCTCTCGTTTTACAACAATTAATCAGACTGCTTTACCAACGAAAAGTCGATAACATAATAGCGGAGTTCACTCTTCATAGCATTTTAGGTATAAAGTTGCAATTTTTGAATTTTCGCAATGTTTTCGAAAGCAGTTGTAGCGACAGATTGCTACGATAGCAACTTTACACCTAAAATGCTATGAAGCGTGAACTCCACTAAAATACCCAATAGTAGCAAGAGATTGTAATAAAGAGAGAGAGAGAGAGAAAGAGAAGCACAACAATTACAAAAATTTACAATATTTTGATTTCAGCAAAAATGCCACAAAAAGCAACGAAAATCGACCACAAACAGCCACATCCTGCGTGTAAACGAGAAATTGTTGCGCAGCATTACACACACACAAATACAAATAAACAGGCACACAGCATGAAGAGCGACAGCTGCACTGAGGTGTACGAGTGCATTCACGCACTTACACGCTTTGGACGCTACGCAGCCGCAACAACGTCTTAACCCTCCAGAAAAATATAAACATATTCATATCTTCCTCTTAACACTTTCGCTATTTTTTTTGGTGATAAACCAACAAACAACTTTGCGAAAACCTGAGCCTGAACTCACGAAAGATTTCACCAATTTCTTCACCATTTTTTATTGATATATAATTAAAACAAAACATTGCTTCAATGCCTTAAAATTATTATTCAGTACTTAACCCTTTACACGGTACAGTTGCATATCTGCAACCAACCGTAAAATTGCCCGCAATTTCGGAAGAAATTATCAAACCGACTCTTTTTTGCTATTTTACAACTATGCAAGGTTCCTTTTTTGAAATACTGGCATTAATAGTGGGAAAAAGTAGCTAAATTTTACTTGACAGCACTTATTTGACCGTTTTTGCGAAAAGTTGCATGCATTTATTTTAGTGAAACAAAAGTGATTAAAACTTATTAATAAAAAACACACAAACACTTTGCGAAAAATGCGGAGTAGGACTATGCTACAACAAACGCATGAATTGCTTTAAAAATTTTCATTTAAAAGTAAACATATTAAAATAAAAAAACAAATTTTAATGCTTTTTGCTTTTTGTGTTTTTAATGTATTTTACAAAAAAAACCTTACAAAATTAAAGTATATTAAAAAATAAAAAAGTACGTGTTTTTTTAAATTTAGGTTTATATCTAAAAAACAACATTTGATGAAAAAATTCGCTGTTGCCGTGTAAAGGGTTAAGTAACTTTTTTCCAAAATTCAAGAACTCGCGGGTTAAAGTCAATGACGCGCTGCTCGCCGTCCATGTCGACAATTTCTTTTCTCTTTCTCTTCCATGCAGCGCCATCATGTGCAACGCGGCACGGCGGCCGTACAACACAGTCGCGATTAAGCCAACGCACTGTAACCGCAAAAACAACAAAAACAACATCAACGTCAAGCAGCGAGAGCAGCGGCAAAAATGCATTCATCATTGTATCCTTATGGCAGCAATTATGGCGGCACTTATGTATGTTTTTTATGAATGTATGTGTGTGTGCTGTTGGTCGGCTGGACGTTTATCATTGTCACCGTAACTGTACACCTAGACGGAAATGTGTATGTATGTAAGTATGTATGAATGTTTGCGCATTTCAATGCAACAGCAGCCGGCCACGTTGTTGCCATGTTGCATGATGACACTTATTTGCATATGTGTGTGTGTGTGCTGAAACTTTTTGCAGCTCACTTGCGTATGTGTGTGTTTGTGCGGATATAAATAAGGCGAATTAAATCCGCACGTTGTTCTTTTGTTTCCCTGTTTGTGTCGGCGCATTTATACCTATGTATGCGTGTGTGTGTGTGTGTATGTGTGCCGACGCACACAAGTTACCTTGAAGCGCGTAAATTACACAGCAGACATGTGATTTCACTTTAAATTTATTTCCTTATTTGCTTGAAGGGATTCACTTTGGCCATTCAGATGTGTCTGGGCGCCGAAATTCCATGCGTGCTAACTTCTTTTGCGTCTGACGAATGCCAGAAGGAACGCCAAAGTAAATGTGACCTTATTCAAGTAGTTACTTGAAGTTGCCTTTGATCTGCAACAAGCGTGTTTCGGTGTTAAGTTATTAACAGCGAGCGAGCGCATTGAGTCGTTATTTATCTGCTCAGTCATACTTTACAATTTAGCACCATGAACTTTTTTACAGTTTCAAAGTTCCAATATTAAACTAGATACCAAGTGGGAAAGATGAAAGAGGTTTGATGACAAAATGCCTAAGAAAAAAATTGTTAGGTGTTGTCGAGGTGGCTGACATCGTATTGAGTTCAAAGTTCAAAACAGTACAATCTTAGACAAATATAGAGACAAAGGACTTTAGTAGTTAAGGCCAGGGACTGTAACAGTTAAAAGTTTTATTATAAAAATCAATGTTTAAGAGTTATTTTTTGACTTTTATTTAATGACTCAACAAATAACAGTCATTTTTTATTTATATTTCACAAATTCTATAATAAAAGTTATTTTTGATTTTTTCTTAACAGTCCACAAATAACAATTTTTCGATTTTTATTTTAGTTGTCCTATGATAACAGTTATTGGTGACTTTTATTTAAAAAAGTCATCAATAATAATAAGTCAGGGATTTTTATTCAGTGACTCTTATTTATAATTTCATCAATAAAAATCAGTCAGTGACTTTTATTTTTAAAAGTCAGTTCAGTGACTTTTATTTTTTAAGTCATCAATAAAAATCATTCAGTGACTTTTATTTATAAAAGTCATCAATAAAAACCATTCAGTGACTTTTATTTTTTAAGTCATCAATAAAAATCAGTAAGAGACTTTTATTTTTAAATCATTCAGTGACTTTTATTTATAAATCTCATCAATAAAAATCATTCAATGACTTTTATTTTTAAAAGTCAGTTCAGTGACTTTTATTTTTTAAGTCATCAATAAAACTCATTCTGTGACTTTTATTTTTTAAGTCATCAATAAAAATCATTCAGTGACTTTTATTTATAAAAGTCATCAATAAAAACCATTTAGAGACTTTTATTTTGTAACTCATAAATAAAAATAAGTAAGTAAGTGACTTTTATTTATAAAAGTCATAAATAAAAATCAGTCAGTCACTTTTCCTTTTTAAGTCATAAATATAAATCAGTAAGTGGCTTTTATTTATAAATGTCATAAAAAAAAAATAAGTCAGTGACTTTTATTTTTTAAGTTAT